>CM057056.1:45671000-46271000 GCA_029948455.1 Solanum rostratum
TTAGAGTTATATACCCATTAGGTAAGTAATGAGATGATGAGTCGATTTCCATAAGTTTGATGAAAAAGTGGTAAGTACCCTATGGTGTCATGCTGAGGTAGTTAGTGTCGAAATGTGTTAGGGCGTGCTTAAAGCTAGAAAGAGATCTCTGTTGATGCATTCTTATATTGTACTGTAAGAGTGAGACGTAGATGTTGAATAGGGGGATAGAGTGCTTTCAATGTGATAGATCTATACTAGGCGTATAATTCTTAAGAAAGAGCCCCACGAGATTTATATAGTTATGAGCTTATCCAGGTAAGGGGGTATAGTGAGTGGAGGAATGGCACTTGAGTTGCGAAGAGGGGATGTGTTGAGTGAATACCTGCTATGAGATTTTAGTAGGCTTATGCTCTGAAATTTGCCTAGTAATTGTAAGATTGGTGTGATATTGGAAAGGTGTGTGATAGATGCACGTGTTAGAACTAGACTCTAAGCTTGAAATATTGAGGAGTAGTGGTAAAGAGGTGACAACATTGTACGAGTGATAGTCTTAGTTTGAGATTTTCTCTAAGAGGCTTACCATAGTGTATGGTTGAGATTAAGGTGTTGACTTGCAAGGGATGTGATGTAATGAGTGTGATAGAGGTGCTTTAGATAGAAATAGAGAATTGGAGATGAAACACTAGATAAGAGAAAGCTCGAGATGTGTATCCATGATTGTGCAAGGATGTGTGAAACTCTAAGCTATGACTGCTATAATAATCTAGATAGTATATGTGAGATGTCAATGTGGAGTAGGTTTGACGTAAGCATTCCTTATCATCACGAGTAGCTAAGTCGATTGAGGCTTATGGATAGATGATGATGAGTTTTCCATGATAGTCTAAGTCTCATACAAATGAGTTTATGGGGGCATAAAAGTTGGCAGTCTATAGGCAAAAGAGGAGGTTAGATTGTAAGAGTTGTGGCAAGTGGCTATTTACGCCATTAAGAGCAACAAATATAGAGAGAATTCCATAAAGACAGGAGGAAGCTAAGAGTGGTATCCATGAAGAGAGTCTTAGTGGATATTATATATATATGCGACTATAGCATAACCAGAGAGTCTAAGATGTTCTTGTGGATAGTGATTCCTCGACCATGTGGGCGTATATGCTTATAGCCTAATAGGGGAAATTGATTTGCAAAACATGAGGAATGACCCTTGAGCTAAGGGGGAGACAATGATGTGATATACCGCAGTAGATCTTGAGTTTCGATGGTGATAGGTTGATTTGCATGAGACGTCAATTCTTTGCCATCTCATATATTCCATATACTTTAGTACAGATGATACTCTATTCCCATCTGGTATACGACGGCCATGCCCCTTGCCTAGTCTCATATAATACTTGTTAATTGTTATTCATATTGAGTTGTGAGGATGAAAAGCGATGAATTCATTGATTAATTTTGATCTTACCCCATGGATTTAAGAGTTTCCACTCCTGTTAAATGAGACGTGACCTGAGTTTTATACTGTGGATAGTTTGGTGAACCAAAATGAGTCTCGATAGATGAGGGAGATTGTACTTCATTACGAATGTTCTCAAGTAAGATTTCTCAATTTAATCGTGCTAATGATCTTCATTCCAAGTTCTTTAAGTGGTCTTGTTTTCCCACTTGTGATGTTGATGAGAATAGAGGAGTGATGGTTGATGAAAGGGAGTGAGGGTTCTTCATTCTGATGTCATCTTATGCATACCCCAACTGATTGACGAAGTGTTTGAAAGATTCGAATTGACCGAGTTTTGATGTTCCATTCATGCCTGATGGTGAGGATGTTAAGATAATATCTCTACTCTTGATCTGGCCCGGATTATCTATCTGAGTTGATGTATCTATTCCTGAGTCTGAGTGAAGTTTGTTGAGGTTGATGAGGAGTCGAGAGTTTGATTGATTGAGTGTTGAGATAAGTCTTGAGTCTATTCGTACCTTGATATCCACCTTTATTTATCATTTGAGGACGAATGATACCAAGGGGGAGATAATGTAACGCACGATAAAATTACCAAAATATTCCTAGAGGAGAGGTGTTCGCATAATGTATCTTTCCATGCTCCGATGGCAAATACGAGGCCAGATTTGTGATCAACATGAAAAATTGAGTAGAAAAGTGGTCTCAGTTGATTTTTAGAGCAACCAGGTCAAAAAATATTTTTTTGATGCGAAAACCCGAACCAGTGAGGGTGCACAATAGGTGTGCGACACGCACCTGATGCGGACCAACATTTGGTCATATTCCAAAAAATTTCTATGGGATTAGAAATCTCGTTCGAAGAATTTTCAGTGAAAAAAAATCAAAAATATACCCTATCCGCGTTGCGGACCCCATGTCTCGAGACATAATTTTTTTGAGTTTCATGAGGGGCATTCTAGACCTTTTCAGCCCCCTCCTAGACTTAATATATGATCAAAATAGATCATTTTAAGTGTAAAAAAGGGTTTTAAACCCTATTCTAAGTTCCTTCTAAGTTCTTGAAAAAGACTAAGGCTAAAGAGAAAAGAAGATGAGCGTAAAATTGAGGAGTCAAGGAGAGTTCTTGAGGATTGATTGTCCGAAAGCTTCACATCAGATATGTAAGGCTAAACTAAAAGTATGAGATTGTTCTTTCATGTGCCCCATAGATGGTCATAGAAGAGTTGAAAGTCTAAAGTGTCCACATATAAGATTTTTGATGGTTTTTTCTTGAAAATTATATTAATTACATGTATCTTCTTATGTTGATGATCATCATAAACTTGATTTCTTAAATTGAATACTTTTCATGAGATATTGTATAACCCTACATGATTATTTTTGAAAGCATGCGTGAATGAACTTAGGGATTGAGTCTAGTGTCTTGATTTGAGAATGTCGATTGTGATTGTTATGTGAGAATGCTGATGCATTGATAGAACTTGATAGTCCTGTGAGTCTCCATAACGAACTCTCATGAATTGTCTATTCGATTGTTCCCTAATGATTTTTCTAAGCCTTGGGCTTAATTGATATGTTGATTGATGAGATGATTAGAGTCCATATGTGACTGATTGAATAATAATGCCTCCACGAGGCAGATTGAGATGATTTGATTGAGATATTTTGATTGGATTAATTGTCTTATGAGCATTGAGTCTTTGGAGGAGTATCGAGATGAACTAAAAGAGTAATAGTTAATCCAACTTGCACTCACCAAACTATGTGGCCAAGTGTAGGAGAGGATTAGAACCATCACATTACATTATGGGTTCCCTATTGAGAGAGTCCTTGAAACAATAGAGGACTTGTTGATTGCGTCTCTATTTTGGATTATCCATTATGGTTTTGATCCGTTTTCCACCTGGCAAGTATAGAAAGGCCGTGGCAACATCGGCGAGATGTTGTACAATCACTGGTTCATAAGTAATTGTTGTCGGGTAAGAGAAACTTCCAGAAAGTTTCCACACTGAGTACTCTGAGTCGAGATGAGATGAGTTGAGTTGAGATTCTTTGAGATGAGTCTAATTTGATTGATGACGGTGATTAGTTGATAGGCCACTTGTCTACTCTTTATTCTTGCTTTAGATAGACATTTGACATTTTGATTGGTTATTATTTTGAGCTGATATTGTTCCATATTATTCTACGTATTTCTATTTCATTTAGCTATTTTACATACTGTACATTCCACAGACTGACGCCACTGGGTGCTACATCGTTTCATGATGCAGATATAGGATTTATAGATCATCAATAGGTGCATTGTTAAAGATCTATCACAGGCCGCAGAATTGGTGAGCCTCCCTTACTTCGGAGGACCATTATGTACTTTCATCTAGATATTAGAGTTAGACTTTTAGAGTAGCTTTACTATTCCTTGAGTTGAGGTAGCCATGGGTCTTTTATTGGCACCACTTGATAGTGATAGAGGCTTCAAAGACTAGAGTCGAATGTTGATGTTGAGACTTGTTGAGATAGTTTCTTTCTGCTAGCCCTTTTATTTATAATATTATTTTGAGACTAGATGAGATGTGCCCATTATTCTTTTTTGTCTTCCGCTTATTGTCTTGAATTATTGATTGAATGAATGTGATGAGGCCAAGTGGTTCGCTTGGGGACTAATAATAGTCTCTGGGTGCTGGCCAAACCTATGGTACCCTCCCGGGGCGTGACAACTTAGGACTTTCCATGTTTCCACATCTCATCAAGAACATATCATCACCTCAACAATATTCAGTAGATATCAATAATCATAATCCCCATGAACAAATAGCATGACATAACACAAATTGGTACATAGAGTTTACATATTGTCCAACAATGCCTCTAAGTCGTAGAGTAGGATAGGGGCCAAGATATATCTCGGGCTCATCCTCAAAGTAATGACATAAGAGAAAGTAACATAATAGGTAGATAGGAGGTGTCTTGTCCTTAGATGATAGGACTCACCAAAAGCAACTCTCTCAAATACAAGCTAACCATCAAGAGGTAGATGAAGATAGTTTCTGGTCCTTACATGGTTAGGTCATGTAGGCAAAGAGTATGTGCTAGTACGTTTGAATGTATAAAGTATGTAGGCATGCAATGCACAAGAACTCACTAAAACCACATTCATTGTTAGATGACAATGACACATATATTGAAAGAAGTATATATATATATATATATATATAAGGAAAAGTAATATATTGAAAATCCATGAAATCCGTGATGCATGAAATACCATAATACTTCAATATATGGGGATAATACCTCAACCAACATATAGACCGTGCGAGCTATTATAAGGAATTCCGGTGTCTTCCCCACACCAAATAAGAGGTGATCTACTTGCCAAAGGTAGACCATACTTCTCTTTATGGGCCTCCCATTTCGTAGAAGTAACCTTACCTTATGAGCACTCCTATTTCAAATGTATTTTTATTCATCATAACATAATCGTAATGTTACCTTATGGCCTCCCATTTCAATAAAGATTACCATAGCATGAACCAATGTTTTGCACGTAGTTATGGGACTTGGGTATTGACCCTTGGAGATATCCCCCTTTACATGAGTCTACATGGTGCTAAGTCATCATTCCAGAAGAATGCATATACATATACGTGCTTTAAAAAGAGGAATAAGTCATTTCAAATCATTTCAATGCATACTTAGGCTTAAAACCAAACATTCTTCATAATCATGCATACTTGGGATAAAAAGCAAAATCATACTTCATATCATACTTTCATGCATAGGAATAGCTCATTCACATATATCTATATTTGTGTAAACACCCAAAGTTTTTCTCAAAGAGCCATATCATAGACATTATGTCATCTCATATCATGTCATAACCATACTTTTAAGAAAATCATATTCATCAACATAATTGGGTCTTAACCCACATTATAATCTTCATGAAAACCAATGCCTCATGTATGCATATGGCATGAATGATGAAATAATATCATGGGTAATAGAGATTCACACTTAAATCAACAATATAATATGAAGTCCAAGTAAATCCATGAAGAAATTGACATTTAAATCATACTTCAGATTACCCATACCTAAATCAACATTTAATGGGACATGCACATTCAAATCTTCATAATATCAATGCAATTCAACATATTGTCTTAAGTCACTTTAAAAACATCAATTAAACATAGCCCATATCTCAATCGAATCAAATAAACAATAATTTAAAATACTCATATTCAATGTAAGGTTGAAATTCATAAATCAAGGAGTAAAATGTGTTTGGGGTCTTCATGGTTGAAAGGGACCATGAATTACTCCTAGATACCTTATATAATTAAGGAGAATCAAGAAGAAATTGATTGGAGAAGAAGACCCTTCCTTTAGCTCCAAGCTAAATCTCTAATAGCTCACTTGAGAGGAGTTCTTTAGAAGAGATAGTTGGAATATTCTGAGTGTATTGAATGAATTTGAATAATAATAATGGGGGATTATAGGCCCTTTTAGGGGCTTATTATAGGTTAGAAATTCACAAATGACCCTTAGGAATCACCAAAATTATAAGAATGCCATTAATGAAACGAGCACTAAAATGTGACCAGGGGTCCCGTGGAAGGGCTCCACGATCCGTGAAGAGGACAATGGACCATGCAATGGTCCGTGGTATGGGTCTTCAACACATAAAATTTTAAGGTCAAGGACATTTCCACTGATGACTTCACGATTCTTACAACATTCCACAGTCCGTGCAACCTCCCGTACAAAGGTCCAAGTTCCGAGACGGTGATTTCATACTTAGAAAATTCTAGCTAAAGCCTTCTTGAGACACTCACCACGGCCTGTGGTGAGGTTCAACACCCGTCCAAGGGCCCGTGGTGAGTACCTTGGCCACTGTGTTGCTTTCAAGCCAAAGGCTCCTATCACGAGCCACTTTCATGGCCAGTGGTGATCACCATGGTCTATGAAGGGCACAATGCAGGGCCACTTGCTCTTGTACTAACCATAGGCTATAAAAACTCCTAGGTAGTCTCTATTGCTCATGAGTTTCACCTTGGTCAAAAACTTTCGAAACCTTGATTTCAAGCACCAATAAATTCTCACAAGATCTGGGTCCTTACATTTCATGCAATAATAGACTCTCCTAGGGGGTACATACTTCATAAGGCTCATTAAAGATTTTAGGACATGCATGGAATCTATTTGCAAGGAAGGGAGTTGTAAATGACAAATTTGCTCCCAGAAGTAACAATGCATATACATCAAAATTATAAACTTTCAACATACTGGGAACAACTTTCGGGGCTTCTTCATTTTTTTATCGGCCATGAAGAGCATAGAATCGATTGATCCTTGGGGCCCTTGAGCTTGCCTTCCTTTTCCTTGGGGTCTTGCACCTCTACTTCTACAATCCATTCCATGGCTCCCAGGCTTTCCATACTTAAAGCATATGCTTGAATCAACCAGTCACTCTCCCTTGTGAGGCCTCCCACACTTGAGGCATTTAGGAGTTTGTTGCTTTGGAGCTACCCCCTTGTCCTTGGTGGATCGAGGAGAAGGTGTGTTGATAGACTCTTGGCCACCTTTTGTTTTGCCACCTTGGAACTTGTTGTGGCTATAGGGGCCCATATGTGGGAAGGTGTAAAAGTACCAAAGAAATGGAATCTGGAAAATTTTCTATGTGTGAGTGGGATCATGAATGGGACTACGGGCCGTAGGTAGTTTTACAAATCGCAACTTGTGCTCGTGGGGTGATGGATAGAATTTGTAAAAATATTAATTATTCAAGTTGGGAGTACGAGATATCAGATGGCTCATACATTGGTTGATGGTCCACAATTCCTGTCATGGGTTGAGATTTAGAGAAAATATCTGAGGATTCAAATGTTACCAGAAGAGACGCCCTTCTTATGACCTGTGGAATGGATTACGACCTGCAATCGAGGTCTCGTGGTCCTATTCGGTAGATTTTTATAAGGGGCGAATTTGACCTTTCCTAATACTATATGCCTATAACACGTTGTTTTAACCCCCAAATGACTCCCTTTCTACCTTAAAACAACCCTAAACTACTCCACTTCAACTCATTCTCAAAATACCTAAAGTCTAATTCCTTCAAACTACTCCCAAGTTGTTCTAGTCTTGCAAGAAAAGAGGCAAAGATAGGTTTTCAGATTTCCTACACTCTTCAACAAGATTTTCATCCCTAACCACACCAAGGTATGTGGGTTTTGATTTGTGGAGGCCTTTCCTCCACAAAGCTCAACCATTTCTTTTCCTCATCTATTTTTGAGTTATGGAAATTTATGAAAATTTTATGATCTTTTTTATATGATGATATAATGAAGTAATCTATGGTATTCTACCTTTGTATGCAACGTTGCATTGAAATGCCATGTAAGATATATAGATTTTTATGAGGGTTAAGGAAGATCTAACCAAGTGTTATGGTGTTATGGTGGGTTACTTTGAATGATTTGTAAAGGATCTTATTTCCTCTTCTCATGTCCTAAATCTTGATTTTTGCATGATTTTGAGTATATATGTACAACGACCACGTTAATTAAAGTTGTGCACCAAGCTTCTCTATTGATGAAAGCCTTATGACAAGACATGTAAATTGTGAATATTATGAATTTGAAGGGCTATTATGCATGCTATGAGATATGAGAAGATTGTGAATAAGTTATGAATGATATGAAGCCCTATCTTTGATATTACGAAGCTTTGGTTTTGATGAGCTACTCTATGATATTATTATGATATTATGATGCTTTGCATATTATGACTATAAGTATGATTTGAGTATTCTTTGCAATTGTGACCTAGCACCGAGAGGACCTTGGTAGATAATAATTGTCCAATAACTATGTGGCCACCATAGGTTTGTGAATTAGTTAATCGATCAGTATGGCTTGTAACATGATTGACCAAAAAGGGCAGTATTATTGTATGGCACATGTTAATTAAGAATCAAAAAGCGTGATGCTCACGTAAGGTTCTTATCATATGTTAATCAAAAGGGGTGGTGTTCCTATAAGCTGTGTATGAAGAACTTTCTGAAATGGGAGCATTCCCATAAGGCGAGTTTTAGTTTACCTTGGCAAATTCTCTCCCCTAGTCCAATATGGAGCGAACATAAGAATTCCAAGTAGTAGCTCACTTGGTCTTATATGTTAATTATGGTCCCTTCCCAATCTATATATGATATGTTATGTGACTTGATCAGTCCTCATGCATATTTTGAATAAGGCATTGAGCATTCATGGCATGTTCAGGTTACATCTTATTTAATTATAGCTTATGTTCTTTGTTGCATTGCACCCCTAATACTTTGTACATTCAAAGTACTAACACATACTTTTGCCTACATGATATAACCATGCAGTGGCTGGAGCTCCTATTCATCTTCCTCCTCCATCTGGCCAAGTAGTTCAATTGATGATTGCTATTGGTGAGTCCTCCATATTTAAGGACAATATCCACTTACTTTCATGATTATTTATGACTTGTCTATTTATGGATATTTTTCTTTTGAAAGTGAGCCTGGGTGATATCTTGGATCGTATTCCATTTGTATTAGAGGTGTTGTTGGATATACAGATTTGTTTTTCTGGGCTCAGCTCTTATATGTTTATGTATTATAAAAGACTCCCTTAGTTCTTATCCCCTTCTTATGCTTGTTGGATGTTGTTGATGAGGTGGAAGTACCAAGCCCCTAAAACTCCCATAGAGCGAGTCATACTTACCCTTCCCGTAGATTTTGTTTGCTATGTGCTCATGATAATCCTCTTCCCTATAACATCCCAATATCTTGAGTCCGAATTCTTATTTCCTCTAGAAATATGTGTTTGTTTCTTTAATTATGCTTCTACAACCAAGGATGTTCCATGTATTCTTAAGAGGGTTGTTTGGGGTCCCTTCGGGTTCCCCATTCGCCATGTTATGCCTAGGCCCTAGGCTTGGGTCGTGACAGTGACCTCCACTCCTTTGGTGAGAGTATCCCCACCATCTACTCGAGTTCTCTTAGACTCTCTAGATCTCCCTAGCTTTGTCTTTCAACTTCTCCTCCTTGATTTGTTTGGTGTACATCATCAACCGTGAGATGTCCATCTCCTACACAAACATAGATGTTTTCAACTCCTTTGACATCAAGTCTAATACACCGAAAATAAATTTACTCATCCGGGCTCTTGGATCTTCTACCATGAAAGGGGCCTATTTGGAGAGTTTGGTAAGCTGGAGAGAATACTCTTTGACACTCATGCTCCATTGCTTAATATTGATGAATTCATGTACCTTAGCCTCCCTAAACTCTAGTGGAAAGAACTAGTCCAAGAAAGAACCCTTGAACTCCTCCCATTCAATTGGACCTGCTCCTTGGGCCCTTTCCTCTACCCATTATTCATGCCATATTTTTTCTACTCCCTTAAGTTCGTAGGCCACCAACTCGGCCTTCTCTTTTGAGGGAACTCCCATGACGGTAAAAATCCGATAAGCATCATCTATGAAGTCAATAAGATCCTCTTGCACCTTAGAGCCGTTATAACTCTGGGGGACTCCTCCTTGTGAAATCTCCAAACCGTGTAGCCGGATTGGACACTTTGGTAAGAATAATAGTCCCATGATTGTCTTGGTTAGAAAAAGCTTAGGATAGCATAGTGAATGCAACTCTAAACTCTATGTGAGACACCCCATTATTTTGTTGCAATGGAGGGGCTTGTTACTTGAGTGTGTTCATTAATTATGGAGATCTTCTTGGTGGAATTATCTAGAAATAACGAGGAGAATATCCTTAGTTATAGGAGAACTTTAGACAACTCTATGGGAACGACATGAAAAATGAAGAAGGGAAGACATTCCTAAACGTCTCATAGCCTCTCATTCGTGGTTGTCGCACGTTTCAAAACCATGAATGAGACACTACTTGACATGGTGTGTTTGACATTTTCAAATCTCATGCTCTAATACCAAGTTTGTTATGATCCAAGCCCAGGACCTAGTCATAACATGGCAAATGAGACACCAGTAGGCATCTTAGCCAAGTCATCTCAGCATATCAAGCATTCATAGGCACATACTCATTCATTTTGCAGAAATAAATGGGATGGGGTCTATTGGACATCGTTTAAGCAAAATAAATATTTTAAACATACATTAGTATCCATAAACATACCATCTAGAACATGAGTAAGCAGGAACTGGTAAATGGTCGGTTCCCCTCAAATAGAAAACATTTCAAATTTGAACATAGAGAGTAAAAGCCTCCAGTTTGAAGATCCAAATATACATCATGTTCCAAAAATATATAGAATGAAAGGAAATAGGTGGTGTCTTGAACTAAAGTTTCACCACAACAAGACTTGTCTTGGAGCGTCGGAAGAACTAGCCATGAGCCGGGGGAAGAGGAGCGTTGGTCCCTATATGGTGACATAATGTCCGCAAATACTTTTGGAATATACTAAAATGTGAGATGCAATGCAAGAATGAAACTGTAATATCATCATTCACAAGTTAGAGACTTTAATGTGTGGAATGGTAAAGGCAACATTAATATGAGATTAAGCAGAACAAAGACATCAATATCATACTTTTGTGGGAATGGACCATAACTAATATATAAGACGATGTGAGCTACTATATGGAATCCAACATAGCCCCCTAAGTTTGCATAAGGAGTCCACTTGCTAGGTAGAACTCCGTCACACAACATTTATCATCATATATAGTAATTGGCCTACGTGGATCCACCAACCTAGCCTACAAGGAATCCTATATTGGCACATAGTTAATGGGGAAAAGGTTGCTTCTTGGGTTCCCTTATTGAACCCCACCTCGTAGCCTTATTAGGTGTTAAGTCATCCCACAATATGCGTTTGGACATAAACTTATTCGAATAGTGACACTTAGAATCATAAGTAGAAATCTCAAGAGTTGCTCAAAACTTAAGGAATCACCAATTAAGAATTGTTCTTTCATCTTGGTGACCATCATGAACATCATTTAGGGCATTATTAACATGCGTATCACTTTGACAAAACATCTAAATCATTAAATTGGAAAAACTCATAAGTCATTAGAAATATGTGTTATCATGGGAGCAGTATGCTTATTTATAACATGCATTAATAACCCACTCATCTTTATTAAATGCCCAAATCATTGGAGTCAATATTACCAATTTAAAACTTATGAAAGTACTTAGTAAAACATTACATGGTAACATTCAAGTTATTGTATCTCATTAAATCATAATTATCATATATGGTAGTAATCAAGGAACTTAAAGAAAAGATAATAGCTTTCAATGAAGGACTTTGTGGGTGAAAGGAGATCCAAAAATCAACTAAAAAAATTTAGATGTAGCTTAAGAAGGATTTGTTGTTACGGAGGAGGACCTTGGAGACCTAATATCACCCAAGTTATACCTCCTTTTTGAGGTTAAAGCGGTCATTGAAAAGATTTAGAAACTAACCAAGGTTGGGGTCGAACCCAAGGGAATATGGTAGACTTAGAAGAATCCAATTGCAATTCGGGTGTATTATCAAACTTATCTCCCAACGAGGGAGGGGGGGGGGGTTATAATAACTAGTAAAAGTGATGCTAAGCTAAGACAAGTGTTTAACCAATATGAAGAGAAACTAGGATATTATGTTCCCCATGATTTCCTAACTCTATATTGCCAGATAACCGAATTCTTTTTCAGTCTGTAACATGCAAAATGATAAGTTAGGTTCACCGAACACTTTGGACCAAGAGAGGCGAATTTCACTACGTGATTTGGTCCATCCCCGCAGTGTGACATTACTAACCCGTATATATTGTCCCAGTTCCCTTGGCCCAGTTCAGTTGACTAGACTAGAAACATCGATCGAATCTTGTTAATTAATCTCTTTTCCTATTCATTACTATCTTGATCTAGTCAGTAACACTAGGCGGGGTCTACTGTTGGCCACCATTAGAAAGCATTCAAAACAAATTATTTAATACATGCTTGCACACTTTTCAAGAAATACGATTATGTGGTTTTACCTTGTTAGTTCTTCATGGTTCCCACAACCCTAGTTGTGGATTTTGCTACTCATAATCAGTTTAAATGCAGGACTTATGAATTTGAATAACATGATTGAGAACTTACATAATAGAATTAAGCACAAGAAAATCCAACTCTTCAATGAGAATCATAAGATTGAAATTCTAAGATGAAATTAAAGTTTACAAGTGTTTCTCAAACTCTCTAACGTTACTGTACTGCTCTCCCTTCGTTCTCTATGAAAAATAACACAAAACCTATTTATAGTGTTTAAAATACAAAGACAACAAAATAGGACAACTGGGTCGGTAGGCTCTACGAGGTGCTCTACGGGCCGTATAAGAGTCTACGGTTCATAGTCGGGCTTTCATGAACCGTTGTTTCAATTCTGGAATTGTCTTCTATGATACCTCTCTATGGCTAGTAAAAGGTTCTATAGCTAGTAGGGGTTTCGTCTGATGGAATTTCAGAAAGTCCTATCTTCGGATCCTCAGAGTATGAGACTAAGTCTTTGGCTCGTAAAGTATTCTATGGCTCGTCTGCATGTTTGTAGACTCAACTTCAGAAATACGGCCTTCATTGAAAATGTACACGAAACCTCCTTTACAGCTCGTGGAATACTTTACGAGATCGTAAAGGGTCTCGTGAATCTTTAACTTCAATACCTTTTGCATATTTTGCCCAAAAAATAGTGCCAGCCCTGAAATCCTACAAAACCAACATAAAAACACATCAGACCTACTAACATCGCATTGAGAACACACAAAATTCTATGTTTTAAGCATCAAAAGTGTTGTATTTTTACAGCACATCTACACCTTCAACTTAAAATTGTTGCTTATCCTCAAGCGTCGAACTCGATCTATATAAGGAGTGCAATAACACACAAACCTCAATCTAATGTCATATATCACATCAAACTTTAGCACAGATACCCAAACCACTTCCAAAATAGATTTAGATAGCTATTTTAAAAACCAACACTGATCAATGCATGTGACAAGTCAACTATGACAAGCAAGGTAACCATTAACAAGCCACAATCACTGAATAAGTCCATTGTTAACAATGCCACGCAAGTGCCCTCACAGAAAGAAGTCCCATATCTCACTTATAATGATATGTTTTAATATATAACCTTGGGATTATGCAAAATCTCTCACTCTCAAAAAGACATTCATATATCATGCTCAATACTATATGCTTGCCTCTATACTTATGACTAAGACCTTCAACTACTTGGACTAGGGTCACTTTAGGAATTTAGAGGCTTGTAATGTATGCTCAAGGGGGTTTTGTGTGATGCTTTTGGAACATACTGACTAAAAAAGCCCTCTTTGACATTGTGTTTTTCTACACTTTTGCCCTACCAACATTTTTACTTTCATTCCATTCTCTATTTCACTTATTTCAAGCTTGTCTACCGCTTTCTTTTCAGTTTTTAGCTTTTCCCCTTGTATTTACACTTCATTTTTTCTTTGTAGTTCATAACTAAGGCATCAATCATTTTTGTTGCACCTAGTATATATTTTTTCTTCTTTACCATGTTTTACTAATTTCCCTCTCATTTTGTGTTTTACCCTTGCACCAGCCACCCTCAACTTAGGATTTTGTCCTGAATTGAGGTGTACATTATCCAACCTTAGAACCAGGGCCACTTTTTGTAGCCACCCTCAACTTAGGCTTTTTACCTCAGTCTACACAATGTTCAAGGAAGGACCGGTGCCAATTTAAGGATTTTACAACTAATAAGGCTTGGTCACTTAGTTGTTTTCAAAGAAAAGGTATATGTTAGGCTCAAACATTAGGATCACAGGACATTTCACACATTTGGTTGGTTATTTCAGCTAAGCGGACTATTATGAACAGTGGCCTGAGATCCTTTCCTTACCAACTAACCTATAGTCTTAATCAGAGTAATAGGGAAAGTTTTGAATCGATACACAATACATGAATTTAAAAATTCTAGCTCACACTCACATGACACTGATTACACTATTAATAAGGACTCTTAGAACATGCTTTTCATCTCAATTTTAGCCTCACTTATCAGAACAAGCACCGTCAACACAATTAAATATGCATGGTTGCTATCTAGACTTACTATGTATCATTTTTTACAAAAAAAAACACAAAAACACATTTATGCCATATTTCAGTACTGCATGCTACCAATACTATCTAAACATCCTAAATATGCGGGTTTAATAGAAAGTAAATATCCATGGGGAAAAAGAACACAGGCAAGAAAACCCCTAGGATTAAAAAATTGGGGTAGTTATAGGCTAAGGATACTTAGACTTCACTGAGGCCTATAACTACCCACACCCCATCGAAAAAGAGGTGCCTTATCCTCAATGCACACAAAAATAGAAAATAAAGTACCGGGGTGAAAAGGAACATACCTGGGCGCCTAAGTGCCAATGTGTGGCTGAGACTAACCACCCTCAACTTGCATGGTGGTCTCCTCAGTAGTAGCACCAAGAGTATATGGGGTAGAACCCGTCACCCTCTCAAACTCACGAGCCTGTCCTCTCTCCTCCTCCTTCCTCGACGGCCTCAAGACAAGTTCTAGCTCTTCATACTCTGTCAGCTCCGCATGTAACCACACTGTATCTTAGATCATCATTAGTGGTAGGCCTCTTCCCCTAGGAAGGATGTGAAAGCTCCTCAAGAGCAAATAAGTCCACCACTGGCACCGCAAGCATAATCTGTGGGAATGCCACTAGGCGGCCAAAGCTGATGTCTTCTCAGCCTGAAGCTGCTGGATCTCTACTTGTAGGGTCGTCATATTTGCTGCCCATGCTGTTTTAAGGCTCTGGTGGACCCTCAACTCGAAGGCATCAATATGGAAATCCACGACTGAAAGTCGGTCCTTAATAGTAACAATTGTTTATACCTGCATGCGCCCCTTGGACTCTGTAATCCCTGGCGGACCCAGGGTCTGATCTGTTGAACAAATTGAGTCAACTGGGACTCATTGTGGGCTAGTCGCTGCACCATGGCCTGAATAGATACTGCAAACATGTTAACCATTCCTGCAGGTGGTGTCTGTGTAGAAGTGGCATATGGTGTAGGAGTAGTAGTAATGGGCCCCCTTTCCACATCCATCTTAGTCGGTGGGGGCCTCTCCTCTGTGGTAGCAGCATTGTTGGTGGTGGGTGGAACCTCAAGAGGTGACTATGGGGTGAACATAAGCATGGGAGCTAGCTGGTGCAATGCTTTCTAGAGTGCTAGTGGATTCTCCTCAGCCTTAATTAGGCTGGCATCCATGGTCCGCTAGACCTTGATCGGTGAGTCTTGCTGATGTAGACTCTCTACCCCCAGCTCTAGAAAGAGTTTGTTGATCAAGCATGGGAAGGGGATTGAGGTAGACCTCCTCAAGGCCGCCTCGTGGATCTGCTCTGCTACAAGGCTGGCCCAATCTATCTTATAGCCAACCAAGATTTTGGATACTAGAGTTGCATGTTGCGGTGTCAAAGTGTTATCTATAAGCATTGGCTGGATCCATGACCTCACACAACGACTCACCAAAGTTTGGCGGGAAAATTGAGGGAAGCCTTCACAATAGGCTCCGAATAAGTGACCCATGTAAGCTCTGGTCCCTGCTCATTGATCAAACCAGCTACCTATCTTATCAAGCGGCTCCGCAGCTCTAATCTCTCATCAGACCCATGTTTCTGGTGTACCCCACTTTCTGGTTGAACTCTGGTGTGGATCTTGGGGCTGGGAACTCAGGCCCAAATAGCATACGGTGGATGGTGGTCTCCGAGATGTCCACCTACCAACCCCTTACTCTAGTCTGCGTTAGTCTGGGCTTAACGAGGGGTTTTTTCCCTTAGGAAGACTGCTGAGAACTATGGCTGCATATGAAGCATAGAACTCCCGTACCATGGTCTGGGAGTATCTCTCTAGTGGTTTGGTCAGCCATTGGAGCCTGTATCTATGGATGGTGTCCTAGAGACTGGGGACACTACCTAAGTTAGAGGAGATGACCCAAGGCTCCTCATAAATAGAGCGGGAAGATTTTTCCCACTCATTAATCTACACGCCCTCTGTATAGATATCTTGCATGTTCGCATCGCACCATTAACTGGTGAGAGCATATGGAGGTGATGGTGATGTCCATGGTGTGGCAGGAGACTGTGTCTCCAACTCGTTGCCGGATCCTGACTCTGAATCTGATTCCTCTCTAAATGGAGTCATCTGGATAGAGCTGGTCTTGTTGTTTCCTCCCTCGTTAGACTGGGTAGTGCGAACAACAATAGCCTGGGTCTAGGTCTACCCATGTCTTGTGGCAGCCCATGACAGTGGTCTATAAGCATCCGGGTCAGGTCAGACGTTGAGCTCCTTGATTGATCCACTAATCGAGGGGGTCTTCTCCTCCCCCAAGTCTTATCTTTGAGCCTCCTCTCCATGGCTCGAATTTCATGGTGCTTTGGCTTTTGGGCCATAGTACTTGAAACATACACATAACGCAACCTGTTAGCCCCACAAATAAAAAAAATGAAATGCAAAAACATATCAGACTTGATTACAGAGGGGTCCACAAAATCACTACTACGGGGCCATAGTCAAAACAACGAACCTAGAAGGCTCTCATAGAACTGGTGTCCACAATATTTCTTTACTGGAATGGCATCTATGAGACCAGGTATGACTTGTCAAAGGGTTTATGAATCATAATCTGAGTCGTAGATGCTTCCAGTGTCTGAATCTTTTGCAGGCAGGGATCCACGAGACCTGTCTACAAGCTGTAAAATGATTTATGACTCGTACAAGCTCTCGTCTGATGGGTTCTCAAAAACATCAGATTTATGGAATTTCATACCATGAGCAATTATGACTCGTGGAATGTCCCACAAGCTGTAAAAGACCCTCATAGACTAGAAGACTCAGTCACTTGAGTTTCTAAGTCCATCAATACGGACCTCATACGACTTTTTCAACCTACTCTATTAGCATCGAAGAAATATGCACACACCCCATATGATTCATAATAAAACACCCATCACCCCTGCATGATAATTTGCACACATACCCCATCTAAAATCATTAAGCATGTTTTCCCAACTCTACCAACCCCATTTGAATGAATTAACATCAAAATCAACAACACATGCCATCACACACCGAATTCTTCAAACACATAATCAATTTATTTCATACGGTAAATGATTACATAGTTTTCAAACACATCATTCAAGACACAAAGACAAGGCAACTACACCAAATTCTAGCCTAAGCACATGTTCATACCTAGCAAAAAGACATTTGAATTTTCAAGTCTATCAATTTGCACACATGGGTTTATGCCTCAATTAACCATACCCGACAATTTTAAATTCAACCTAATCACACAATAATTGGTACATAAAAGGTGTTTTAAAGATGAAAAAACATATTAAATTGGGTGATAAAATTATAGAAATCGATGGAGGAATGGGATGATGAAACCCTAAGTCTTGCTGGAAAAAGCTGCCGAAAAATGGTGGGGGTGCTGCTGTCGGTAGTCGGAAAGAGTGGGATAAGGGTTTGGCCAAGTTTGAGTTGTAATTTAGGGAAAGAAAGGAGGTCAAGATTTTTGACCCCATTATTATAGGTTGACAGGGATGGTTAAAACTAATGGGCCCAAACTCTACGAAACCTCGATTATAGTCTGTAGAGTGTTTTACGACTCATAAATCATGGTTTTGTAGAAGGTCTAAACCCTTGTTTTTAGGACTGGGTTTCATAGACTAGTCTACAAGTCATGGATTAAAATACAACTCATAGAGTTGGTCGCAGGAAATCCCAACACTTAATCAAAAACTTCGAAAACTTACCTGGGGTCCATGAGCCCCATTCACGACCTATAATTTTGTCTATGGGCTGTAAAGTTGGCTCGTGGACTAGAGTGACTAACCGTTTGCTCACTAGAAGTGTGTATGAGATGGTATATGGGTCGTAGATTGATATACAACCCATCGAACCAGTCGTAGAGACACTTCTTAGTGCCTTTTTCAGCCAGGGACGGTTGTCTTAGCCATGTACTTGCACATTCTTCACAGAACACGTTGTTACCCTATATGCAACCAGCCCAATGTCCAAAATTACAACCAAAATGTGAGAAAGTAAACTACGTAAGAGTCCGAAAGCTAAAAACAAATCTACAACTACAACTATTGCATGAAAAACCTTGGGTTTCGTCCCAAGTAGCACCTAATTTATTGCGGTGGTGCAACTTGGACAACTTGGTTACTTAAAGTTCACCAAGGGTCCAACTTCCTTCTTCAGATCATCTGACTTCTTCATTGACTGACAAATATTGAAGATGACTTCTTCATCATTCAATCTTAACCTGAGTTGACCAGCTTCCATATCCAGTAGAGCTCGACCCATGGCTAGGAATGACCTTTCCAAGATGATTGGGACATCAAAGTCGACTTCACAATCTAGGATCACAAAGTTTATGAGGAATATGAATTTCTCGACTTTGAAAAGCACATCGTAAAGTATCCCCAAAGGCTTTTCCACCATGTGATCATCCATCAGCAACACATGCTCATTGGAGTAGGGGCTCGCAGTCCTAGCTTCTTGAAGACCACAAGGGGCATTAGATTTATGTTAGCATCGAGATCACACAATACCCTTGGGAACTCCACATCTCCAATGGTGTTAGGTATGGTAAAAGCGTCGAGATCTTCTCGCTTTTAAACCAAGGAACTCATAGAAATTACATTACAATGTTGAAGTTCTTGGGAGAGCTCCTGACTCACAGTGCGCTTTTTCGTAACCAGGTCCTTTATGAACTTTGCATACCCTGGCATCTTCTCGAATGCCTCAATGAGAGGGATGTTCATGGAGAGTTATTTCAGCATGGAGAGAAAGTGCCTGAACTTTCGCTCCTCCTCCTTCGTTTTAATTCTCTTGGGAAGGGAAGAGGAGGCATAGGAATGGGTTTCAACTTCTATGGTGCCTCTACAGCATCACTCACCCATCCTAGACACGATCCTATCCAGTATCCACATCCTTGACCTCAACTGTTTCCTATCGAATATCATCCTCGTCTTTTGGCATGGGAGGATCAATGGTACTCTAGCCACCACGGGTATTCACTGCCATGCACTATCCTTCATTCTTTTGATTCTAAAGTATGTTGCTAGGAGGTGTAACTCTCTGATGCTAATTTAGTAGAGTTGAGAGCTGACCAAACTCTTGCTCAAGTTGTTTGATAGTAACAGAATGAGACTCAATTTTCTGATTTATGCTGGAGATGTTAGATTTCATCCCCCTCAGAGTTTCATCCGGTGTCTCAACTTTCTTCAATAGGCAGTCAAACATCTTCTCAACTCTAAAACTACTAGCACCAGTGTCCCAGTTGTGTGGTGGCACAAAAGGACTATTTCTATAGCCATCTTTGCAGCCCCAATCTACATCTCTATCTTGGCCCCTATTCCTGTCACAATACCCTCCATGGTTTTCTCTAAAAGATCCATCTCAGTCATAGTTCCGACCTTGGTGCCAATAGTCCTAATTGAGCCTTAGGCATTGGTTCAGAAACCTCCCATTTGATCAACAATGAAGCAAGCGTCCTCCTCATAGTAGGGATCATTATACATGAGAGCTCACGAAGGCTGATGAACAACTACATTAAGTCGTTCCTGATTTTGTTTCATCATCACCTCCATAGCTGTATGAATCCGGGAAAGCTATTTCATAGTTCTTCATTTATTTTAGCTTGCTCCGAACCAATACTAACAGGGCATGAACTTTTGGTAGTTGCTCTATCTTTTTGCCTCCATGCACGATTTCTCTTGACCACCCTTTCCATCCTTTCACCTATCTTTGCAAATGTTGATCTAAGAATATGCCCCCCATAATGGTATTAGCACGTGCTTGACTATTCTCTTCCAGGGCACGGCAGAAAATCTCCACAAAGGCATTATCAACAATTTTATGGTCGAGGACACTTCTCAAGCACTTCGTGAACTACTCCCATGTAGTCCTGATCGAGTCACTAGGAAGTTGTTCAAAGTTGTTGATTTGTTCATTCATCTTGAACTTTTTCAATCTCGAAAAGTACCTCTCCAAAAAAGCCCTCTGTAATTCAGCCTAACTATTGATCAAACTCTGTGGAGCTTGGATAGCCATAGTGTTGATCAAAGATATTGGGAAGACAAAAAGTCCCAAAGCACCCATAGACAGATTCTGTGTTCCAATCACACTCTTGCAAAAAAAATGAAAGGTTGTGTCGAAGGCTATGTGGATCCTTTGAAGGTAGGCCCACGCACAACCCACAGTTTTGTAGCATCTAAAGCAACCCACATGAGAACACGAAATTTTCGTTAGCCGATAGTGGTGGTAACATAATAGCTCCAATAACCTCCATAGCCATAGGGTTCAACCGATATTGGTTCCACTAATAAGCTTCGACATTGAAGTCCTATGGCTGTGGAGCAATATCCTGAAGAGGAGGTGGGTTGTCATTGTTTACATTCTCATTCTCAAGGGTATGCCTCGACTTCGTGTGTTGATCATACACCACACCTATACCTTGAAAGAAAACAAAAACAACTAAAAACATAAAATGAAGGAAATAAGGAATAATTTCCAAATTACTTGAATTAGACGAGTCTAGCCGTATTCCCCGACAACATCGCCAAAATATTGGTGTCGCCCAAGATACTACCTTGATCTAGTCAGTAACACTAGGTGGGTTCTAATGTTGGCCACCATTAGAAACCATTCCAAACAAGAAGAATTAATTAATACATGCATGCACACTTTTCAAAAATTACGAATTATCTAGTTTTACCTTTTTAGCTCTTCATGGTTCCCACAACCCTATTTGTGGATTTAGCTACTCATAATTACTGTAAATGCAAGACTTATGAATTTTCATAACATAATTGAGCACTTACACAATAGAATTAAGCCTAAGAAAATCCAACTCTTCAATGAGAATCAGAAGATTGAAATTAGAAGATGAAATTAAAGTTTACAAGTGTTTCTCAAACTCTCTAATGTTACTTTACTGTTATCCCTTTGTCACGCCCTAAGCCCCATTAAGGCGGACTGGCACCCGTTGCCGACAAGGCTCGGGAGAACCAACATATACTATACACCTGCTATAGACATTTAAGAGGTTTCCATACTCAATATGCTGTCAAAAGAAAGTAAATTGTACTAACAAACCAAAAGTAAATGCATAAGACTAGGCCGTTGGAGCCACGATGTCTATAATACACTATTTGACCACACTTTAATTTACATTGTCTACAAATCCTCTAGGTAAGGAACAATATCCATATGGGTAGGGACAGGCCCCGCCTCATGACCAACTATACAATACAAAATACAAGTTCTAAACACATAAGCCCCATAGCAACCTAGAGCTTAGTAATAGCAGGTGAAAATCCTGTACTCTTACTGGGGAGATCTAGTGACTCCTGTACCTGCAGCATGAAATGCAGGTCCCCCGTAAGGGACGTCAGTACGAGATAATGTACTGAATATGTAAGGCAGGAAATACTGTACATGAAATAAGAACTCAGATGAAATCACATGCTGGTGTGTAAGGATGAAAAGACCACCTTTAGTCATACTGTAGAATCATGTACTTTATGTCTTTTTTATTACTGTATCTTTCTTTACTTTATAATCTGTGCATAATATATCATGTAAATGACCAGCTGATCAGTGGTAAATCTGTAATGGAATCGACCCTGGCTAGGTGATTCCTTCACCCATCGGGCTACCACCCGTAAATGAGGTCGACCCTGGCTAGGTGATTCTTCCACCCCTCGGGCTACAACCCATTTATAAGCAACTGTAAGTTATCTTTTATTTATTTTGAGATAGTTATTTTGGTGGTCATAACCTTTAGAACTATAGGAATATAGACAGGTGACATATGAACAACCATACAAGGTAATACCACAATGGAAAGAGAGATACACAACTAATGAACCGTATCGGAGATTAAACAACACATAGACTTTGTTTGGTAAGAAAGAACTCATGTATATTTGGTATTCAGGTACATATGCAGGTTGACAATGACTATGTATGGGTACATATGAACATGGTAAAGAGTGGGGACACGGTTAGCAGCCATGTCGGAGTTTGTACGTGCCTTTATGTGCTAAGGAAGATTATAGATTTCATGCCAAGTAATAGGAAATCAAGTAGCCTTACATACCTCGCTGTACTATGTCGTTATTACCTCGGAGTAGTATCCTTTTCCTCCAAACACTTATCTACAATATATAAGGTGATAAAACTAGTGTTAGAAGCTAGTAAGCACATCTTAGTAATCCAATTTCACCCAAAAATAAATTCCGGGCAGCAAGCTCCGGATTAGCACCCAAAGAGTATTCTTTCAACATTTCCACTCCTAATCGTATTTTCTAACACACATTCCCATATACATGTCATATCCAGCTATGTTTAGTCCCATAACAGCATTAAAACAACTCATACAGTACATCATACAACAACTCTACACAACATGCAAGTAGACAACACAACATTGCGTCCTTCCGTTACACTTCGACGTCAACCATTCCATATCCGTTTCAACCTCAACCAAACTGTCCTCAACATATTTACACACAATTACAGTCCTAAAACAGTCCCTAAGTAGATGGAAAACATGAGACAACAATTCCCAAAAACAGTCCACAAATTCTTACTAATGAGCGGAATTAAGACATCATTTAAGAACTTATTTTTACGGAAGATAAAAGTGGTCCAGAAGCCTCCTCACATCATTCCAGACCCAAGACTTGTTAAAAACATACATATTACTCCATAACTCAGCCAACCAACAAGATAAAAGTCTCTTATTTAACAAGAAAAGTGAACCACAATATTTGGAACACATGCTGTCCCAAAATTCCTGCACAATACAACCAACATACTCTTCATGTTTTCATGGAAATATTACACCAAACCATGGGTATTTTTACTTACCTTAACCCTCAAGGATTAGGTTCTCTTCAAGAACCCTAGAAGTGTGTCTTGGCTGCTTTAGAAAATGAGGAGAGAGCAAGAAGAAACTTAGAGAGAAATCTGAAATTTTGGCTTAAGAAAATGGCTAAAAGTTGCTGCTTGTTGCTCCCTTTTATAGGCCACTTTTGGCAGACTTTCTTTTGGGTTTTAAGCCTTATTTTATTAAGGTTATGGGGCAGCAGCTTGTACTTTTCATTTGGGCCTTATTGGGCTTCAAATGGGATGGGCTTTGTTGCAAACATTTCTCCCTTAAGCCCACTTAGTTTGGGCCTTAGTTTTGAATTGGATTGTAATTGTAATTTGGCCCTTTTCCTATCTATCTTGGGCTGCAAATGTTGTCCTTTTATGATGATGCTAAACTTTGGGCCCAAATGACATCCTTAACTCAGGGTTTATTCTTTATCGGACTTGAACAAATTCCGTGTTGGGCCTTGTCTCCGTTTACCGAGCTTATTTAAGCTAAGCAAGTAGGTGACTCACCTACTAGCTTCCTAAGTCCCACAAGCACCTCAATTATTTTACTTCATTTAAGGTCACACTCTCCTTAACTTGACTTAAAAATTATATACGCTCGGTCATCTTAAGCGTTAGACTAACATATAGCCCTTTAATCTAAAATTCACGCACTTTTAAAAATATGTGCGGATTTGACCTTGCCATATCATGTTTCATCTGCGTTGGACTAGTACATGTAAGATGTGGGGTGTTACATCCTCCCCCCCTTAGGAACATTCGTCCCCGAATGTAAGCATAATTGAATAGGTTAAACAGGTTCGAACTTCCGCGTAAGCAAACTTTTGAAAACATAATAAGAATTCATATTCACATACCTACTACTCCTTCAACTCTGTATCTTGGACTTCCTCTTTAGCCTCAAATAAATAAGGGTATTTAGACCTCATTGCTTCCTCAGCCTCCCACGTTATCTCTTCTACCTATTGGTTCCTCCAAAGCACTTTTACTGAAGGTATTTCCTTATTCCTTAGCTTCCTAACTTGACGATCTAGGATAGCAATAGGTACCTCTTCATAGGTGAGGTCTTCCGTAACCTGCATATCTTCAATAGGAGTAATACGAGATGGATCACCTATGCATTTTTGAAGCATTGAGACATGAAAAACTGGATGAACCATTGAAAGCTCCTGGGGTAGCTCCAATTCATATGCAACCTGTCCAAACCTTTTAATAATCTTATATGGCCCTATGTAATGTGGGCTTAGTTTCCCTTTCTTACCGAATCTCATAACACCTTTCATTGGGGACACCTTTAAGAACACCCAATCTCCTACTGAGAATTCCAGTCCTCTTCTTCTAGCATCTGCATATGATTTGTGACGACTTTGGGCTGTTTCTAGCCGTTGTCGTATTACCTTGACTTTTTCCATGGCTTGTTGGACTAGATCTGGACCAAGCAAGGTGGTTTCACCCACTTCAAACCATCCTATTGGTGATCTACATTTCCTTCCATACAAAGCTTCATACGGTGCCATCTTGATGCTTGAATGGTAGCTATTATTATAGGCAAATTCAATAAGTGGCAAATGGTCCACCCAACTACCTTTGAAGTCCAATGCACACGCCCGCAACATATCTTCAAGTGTTTGAATGGTGCGTTCTGCTTGACCATCTGTCTGCGGGTGGAAAGCTGTACTTAAATTCACTTGTGTCCCTAAGCTCCTCTGGAAGGATTTCCAAAACTTTGCGGTGAATTGAGCTCCCTGATCAGATATAATGGATATTGGAACCCCATGTAGCCTAACTATCTCTTTGAGGTATAGCTTTGCATACTCTTCAGCTGTATAATCACTCTTAACTGGCAAGAAGTGTGCTGACTTTGTAAGTCTATCAACTATTACACATATGGAGTCAAACTTCTGAAATGAGCGAGGCAACCCAGTAACAAAATCCATATTAATCATGACCCACTTCCATGTTGGAAGCTCTATACATTGCATATAACCTCCTGGCTTTTGGTGCTCTACCTTAACTTGTTGGCAATTCGGACATTGAGACACAAATTCTGCAAGGTCCTTTTTCATGCTTTCCCACCAAAACATTCCCTTCAGGTCATGATACATCTTAGTTGATCCTGGATGGATAGAATATCTTGAATGATGGGCTTCTTCCATTATTCTCCTTCTTAGTCCATTTATATTAGGAACACACAATCTATTTTGGCAACAAAGTACTCAATTTTGGGTAAGTTCAAAGCCCTTCATTGTGCCTTGACTCACCTTCTCCTTAAGTCACCGTAGAATAGGATCTTTGAACTGTTTTTCTCTTACCTCTGTTACCAATGAAGACTCTGCAGCATTATGCACAACAACCCCTTCCTTTGGAGTTTCAATTAGGTGAACCCCCAAATTGGCTAGTTGATGTAGATCCTTTGTGACTCCTTGACATACCACGGTCGTATCATCAATATTCACAATTGCTTTGCGGCTCAAAGCATCGGCTACCACATTTGCTTTCCCTGGATGGTATAGTATATCAACATCGTAATCCTTTATTAGCTCCAGCCACCTCCGCTGCCTTAAATTTAGGTCTTTCTGTTTAAATATGTACTGTAGGCTCTTATGGTCAGTATATATGTCAACATGAACTCCATACAAATAATGGCGCCATATTTTCAAGGCAAACACAACAGCTGCTAGTTCAAGGTCATGTGTTTTGTAGTTTTTCTCATGTGGCCTCAGTTGTCTCGAGGCATAAGCAATTACCCTACCATGTTGTGTCAGTACACACCCTAAGCCAACCGCCGAAGCATCACAATACACCGCATACCCCTCTATGCCTTCTGGAAGCACTAATACAGGTGCAGAAGTTAGCCTGCTTTTCAACTCTTGAAAGCTTCTTTCACATGCATCATTCCATTGAAATTTGGTCACCTTATGTGTCAACTTTGTTAGAGGTGCAGAAATAGAAGAAAAACCTTCAACAAATCTTCTGTAATAACCTGCCAACCCTAATAAGCTACGAACTTTGGTGGGTGTTGTTGGCCTTGGCCAATCTTTCACCGCCTCTATCTTTTGTATATCAACCCTTATTCCTTCATCGGATACAATATGACCCATGAATACCACTGATTTCAACCAAAATTCACATTTGGAAAACTTGGCATACAATTGCCGATCATGAAGAACTTGTAATACCTGTCGTAAGTGATTTGCATGGTCCTATTCTGATCTTGAATACACCAAAATGTCATCTATAAATACTATCACAAAGACATCCAAGAACGGCTTGAATACCCTGTTCATTAAGTCCAAAAAAACTGCTGGTGCATTTGTCAGCCCAAATGACATAACAAGAAATTCAAAGTGACCATAGCGTGTCCTAAAGGTTGTCTTGGGTATATCTTCCTCCCTCACCCTCACTTTGTGATAACCTGACCTCAAATCAATTTTTGAAAAACATTTGGCACCCTGTAACTGATCAAACAAATCGTCAATCCTGGGGAGGGGGTATTTGTTTCTAATTATCACCTTATTCAATTGCCGGTAATCAATACACATTCTCAAGGTGCCATCCTTTTTACGTACAAATAACACTGGTGCACCCCAAGGGGACACACTAGGTCTTATAAAACCCTTCTCTAGCAAATCTTTTAATTGCTCCTTTAATTCACATAACTCTGCCGGGGCCATTCTATATGGAGGGATAGAAATAGGTTGAGTACCTGAAAGTAAATCATTGCCAAATCTATTTCTCGTTCTGGAGGCAAACCTGGAAGCTCTTCGGGAAACACATCAACAAATTCATTCACTACGGGAACATATTGAAGAGTTGGTGATTCAGCCTCCATATCCTAACTTACTCTAACTAGATGACATATATACCCCTTCGACATCATCTTCCTTGCCTTAAAATAGGAAATAAACTTCCCCTTTGGTGCCCCAACATTACCTTCCCATTCAAGGACTGCCTCATTTGGAAAGTGGAAATACACTCTCTTAGTTCGGCAATCCACAGTAGCATAGCAAGAAGCTAACCAATCCATAACCATTATAACATCAAATTCCACCATATCTAACTCAACAAGGTCCGCCCGCGTGTCACGGCCACAAACAGTTACGACACAGTCATAATAGACCCTTCTAGCTATGGTAGATTCACCGGTTGGTGTAGACACTTCAAATGGCTCATTCAATAATTTAGGTGTTCTTTTAAGCTTCCCAGCCACTAGTGGAGTGATATATGATAATGTAGAACCAGGGTCAATTAAGGCATACACATTATGTGAAAAGATGGACAATGTACCTGTGACCACATCGAGTGAAGCTTCTAAATTCCGCCGACTCCATAGAGCATAAGTGTGATTCTGGGCTCCGCTGGGGCTAGCTGCTCCTCTACCACCTCTACCACGGCCTGTAGGTGTTTGTTGACCCCTACCTGATGGAGGAAATGACGATGATGATGCAATAGCTGACCCAGCAGGTTGTGCTATATCACCCATACGTCTTCTTGTGCAATCTCTTATCATATGCCCTGGTACACCACACCAATAACAGGTATCTGTCCCAACACGACATATACCTGAATGACTCCTCCCACGTTGTTTGCAAAGCTGCCTAAGAGGAATCTGCTAGCTGGCCGAATATCCTGTAGTCCGTGCACCTTGTCCCTCACTTCTTTGATTAAACTGATTACCTCTAGGCCCTTGAAATTGCGGTGGAGCACTGCTAGCAGAATAGGAGGATGAGGATCTAGGTGGTTTACTAGAAAATTGGGGCCTAACATCACCTTGGGACGGTACAAATTGCCCTGTAGATCTGGTCCTCTTGGACTAGCCCCTTTCTATCTCTTGTGTCCTTTTCCTTTGTCTATGATCCTCTAGTTTCTGTGCAAATGCTTGCATCCTTGCTATATCTATGTCTTTATTCAATGAAGCAATGGTACAGTCTCTTACCAGATACGTATCCAACCTATCCACATACCGATGAACTCTATCTGCCATAGTAGCAACTACATTAGGAGCATACCTGGCCAAGGAGTTAAACTGGAGGCTATACTCCCTCACGCTCATACCCCCTTGGTGGAGATTCAAAAATTGATCTGCCCCGGCCTCTCGGATCTCGTATGGCAAGTAATGGTCAAGAAAGGCCTCTTTGAACTCCTTCCAGGTAATTGGAGGTGTATCTATACCCTTAGATTGCTTCCAAGCTTCATACCACAATATAGCCACACCTTTCAATCTATATACTGCCAGTTCTACAGCTTCTGTACCACTTACATGCATAACATCTAAAGTGCGCTGGATCTGGTCGATGAAGTCTTGCAGATCTTCATTAGGATCTGACCCGGTGAAAGTTGGAGGGTCCAAATTAAGGAAGTCACGTATCCTTGTGCTAGCTGCCCTATTCGCACCATCTGCACCTACAACTAGGCCTTCTTGTCTTTGGCTTTGGCTAGCAACTATGCGGGTCAATAATTGGACCGCATTTCTCAAATCCTGCACAGCAGCATCGGCAGGTGGTTCTGAGGGAGTTTTACTACGACTTCGCTCATCAGGAGGAGGAGTTGGAGATGTATGGGACAGAGACTCATCTTGGGCCTCATCTCGTCGTCTCACCCGACTGGGTATACCAATTACCACTTCCACCTCCTTCCCCTTGCCTTGCTTTTCCTTGTTTTAGGCATGCTTACTGTACAAAATGATTTAGAGGTTAGAAATAATCAACCTACAACATTGGCTCTATGGCACGATCTAAAGAATGAAAAGAAAGTGACAACTCCTAAATGTCACGTAGCCTCTGGCTTATAAATGTGGTGCACAACACATCCATAAACAAGACTCTACATAGACACGACTTTGTAGACTCCCTAGGACGGCCCGCTCTGATACCACTTCTTTCACGCCCTAAGCCCCATTAAGGCGGACTGGCACCCGTTGCCGACAAGGCTCGGGAGAACCAACATATAACTATACACCTGCTATGGACATTTAAGAGGTTTCCATACTCAATACGCTGTCAAAAGAAAGTAAACTGTACTAACAAACCAAAAGTAAATGCATATGACTAGGCCGTTGGAGCCACGATGTCTATAATACACTATTTGACCACACTTTAATTTACATTGTCTACAAAGCCTCTAGGTAAGGAACAATATCCATATGGGACGGGACAGGCCCCGCCTCATGACCAACTATACAATACAAAATACAAGTTCTGACCACATAAGCCCCGAAGCAACCTGGAACTTAGTAATAGCAGCTGAAAGTCCTGTACTCTTACTGGGGAGATCTAGTGACTCTTGTACCTGCAGCATGAAATGCAGGTCCCCCGTAAGGGACGTCAGTACGAGATAATGTACTGAATATGTAAGGCAGGAAATACTGTACATGAAATAAGAACTCAAATGAAATCACATGCTGGTGTGTAAGGATGAAAAGACCACCTTTAGTCATACTGTGGAATCATGTACTTTATGTCTTTTTTATTACTGTATCTTTCTTTACTGTATAATTTGTGCACAATATATCATTCAAATGATCAGCTGATCAGTGGTAAATCTGTAATGGAGTCGACCCTGGCTAGGTGATTCCTTCACCCATCGGGCTACCACTCGTAAATGAGGTCGACCCTGGCTAGGTGATTCTTCCACCCCTCGGGCTACCACCCATTTATAAGCAACTGTAAGTTATCTTTTATTTACTTTGAGATAGTTATTTTGGTGGTCATAACCTTTAGAACTGTAGGAATATAGACATGTGAGATATGAACATCCATACAAGGTAATACCACAATGGAAAGAGAGATACACAACTAATGAACCGTATCGGAGATTAAACAACACATAGACTTTGTTTGGTAAGAAAGAACTCATGTATATTTGGTATTGAGTACATATGCAGGTTGACAATGACTATGTATGGGTACATATGAACATGGCAAAGAGTGGGGACACGGTTAGCAGCCATGTCGGAGTTTGTACGTGCCTTTATGTGCTAAGGAAGATTATAGATTTCATGCCAAGTAATAGGAAATCAAGTAGCCCTACATACCTCGCTATACTATGTCGTTATTACCTTGGAGTAGTATCCTTTTCCTCCAAACACTTATCTACAATATATAAGGTGATAAAACTAGTGTTAGAAGCTAGTAAGCACATCTTAGTAATCCAATTTCACCCAAAAATAATATCCGGGCAGCAAGCTCGGAATTAGCACCCAAAGAGTATTCTTTCAACATTTCCACTCCTAATCGGATTTTCTAACACACATTCCCATATACATGTCATATCCAGCTATGTTTAGTCCCATAACAGCATTACAACAACTCATACAGTACATCATACAACAACTCTACACAACATGCAAGTAGACAACACAACATTGCGTCCTTCCGTTACACTTCGACGTCAGCCATTCCAAATCCGTTTCAACCTCAACCAAGCTGTCCTCAACATATTTGCACACAAAAATGACTCAGTCCCTAAGTAGATGGATGACATGCAAAAACAATTCCCAATTATCAGTCCACAAATTCCTACTAAGAGCGCAATTAAGATATCATATAAGAACTCATTTTTGCGAAAGATAAAAATGGTACAGTAGTCTTCTTTCATTACTACATAACTAATCATTGTTAAAAACATAAACCTTACTTCATAATTCAGCTAACCAACAAGAGAAAAGTCTCTTAATAAACAAGAAAAGTGTACAACAATATTTGGAACACATGTTGTCCAAAATTCCTGCACAAATATAACCAGCATACTCTTCATGGAAAGAGAGAGCAAGGAGAACCTTTGAAAAAAAATCTGATTTTTTGCTATGTTCAAATGTCTTAAAGTTGCTAATTTTTAATCCCTTTTAAAGGGCCAATTTTGGCCAACTTTCCCTTGTGTTTTCAGCCACATTTTGTCAAGGTGGTGATGCACCTACTTGTCCCTTTCACTTGGGCCTTATTGGGTTTTAATTGGATGGGTTTTGCTGCAAATATTTCTCTTTTACATCCACTTAGTTTGGGCCCTATTGTGAATTGGGTTATGAAAGTAATTTGGCCCTTTTTCTATTCGTCTTGGGCTGCAAATATTTTCCCTTGATGATGCTAAATCATGGGCCCAAATTACACCCTTAACTCAAACTTTATTCTTTATCGGACTTGAACGAATTCGGTCTTGGTCCTCCTCTCCATTTACCTATCCTATTTAAGTTAAGCATGTAGGTGACTCACCTGCTAGATTCCTAAGTCCCACAAGCACCTCACTACTTTCACTTAATTTGACGCCGTGATCTCCTCAATTTGACTTAAAACTTATGTACACTCGGTCATCTTGAACATTAGATGTACATATAGCCCTTTAATATGTAATTCAAGCGCTTTTAAAAAATGTGTGCTGATTTGATCCCACCACATCATGTTTCATATGTATAGGACTAGTACATGTAAGATGTGGGGTGTTACATCCTCCCCACCTTATTAACATTCGTCCCCGAATGTTAGCATAAATAAGTTAGGTCATACAAGTTTAAACCTTCTTTTAAACAAACTTTTGACAACATAACAAGCATTCAAACATATATACCTCTTAATGCCCCAACTCTGCATCTTGGACTTCCACTTTAGCTTCAAATAAACAAGGGTACTTAGATCTCATTGCTTCCTCAGCCTCCGACGTCATCTTTTCTACTTGTTGGTTCCTCCAAAGTACCTTTACTGAAGGTATTTCTTTATTCCCTAGCTTTCTAACTTTACGATCTAGAACAACAATAGGCACCTCATCATAGGTGAGATCTACTGTAACTTGCATATCTTCAATAGGAGTGATATGCGATGGGTCACCTATACATTTTTGAAGCATTGAGACATGAAAAGGTGGATGAACTATTGAGAGCTCCTGGGGTAGCTCTAATTTTATAACAACCTGTCCAAACCTTTTAATAATCTTATATGACCCCATGTAACGTGGGCTCTGTTTTCCTTTCTTACTGAATCTTATAACTCCTCTCATTGGGGACATCTTTAAGAATACTCAATCTTCGATTGAGAATTCCAGTCCTCTCCTCCTAGCATCCCCATATGATTTGTGATGACTTTGGGCTGTTTCTAGCCGCCGTCGTATTACCTTGACTTTTTCCATGGCTTATTGGACTAGATCTGGACCGAGCAAGGTGGCTTCACCCACTACAAACCATCCTATTGGTGATCTACATTTCTTCCATACAAAGCTTCATAAGGTGCCATATTGATGCTTGAATGGTTACTATTATTATAGGCAAATTCAATAAATGGCAAATGGTCCACTCAACTACCTTTGAAGTCCAATGCACAAGCCCGCAACATATCTTCTCGTCTTTGAATGGTGCGTTCTGCTTGACCATCTATTTAAGCGTGGAAAGCTGTACTTAAATTTACTTGTGTCCCTAAGCTCTTTGAAAGGACTTCCAAAACTTTGCAGTAAATTGAGCTCCCCGATCAGATATAATGGAGATTGTGATCCCACGTAGTCTAACTATCTCATTGAGGTATATTTTTGCATACTCCTCAGCTGTATAATCACTCTTAACTAGTAAGAAGTGTGCTAACTTTGTGAGCCTATTAACTATCACCTATATGGAGTTAAACTTCTGAAATGAGCGAGGTAACCTAGTATCAAAATCCATATAAATCATATCCCAGTAGTCTAACTATCTCATTGAGGTATATTTTTGCATACTCCTCAGCTGTATAATCACTCTTAACTAGCAAGAAGTGTGCTGACTTTGTGAGCCTATTAACTATCACCTATATGGAGTTAAACTTCTGAAATGAGCGAGGTAACCTAGTAACAAAATCCATATTAATCATATCCCACTTCCACATCAAAAGTTCTATACGTTGCATATAACCTCCCTTCTTTTAGTGCTCTACCTTAATTTGTTGTCAATTCGGACATTGAGCTACAAATTCTGCAAGGTCCGTTTTCATGCCTCCCCACCAAAATATTCCCTTCAGGTCATGTTACATCTTAGTTAATCCTAGATGGATGGAATATCTTGAATGATGGGCTACTTCCATTATCCTCTTTCTTAGTCCATTAATATTAGGAACACATATCAATTTTGGCAATAAAGTACTCCATTTTGTGTAAGTTCAAATCCCTTCATCGTACCTTGTTTCACCTTCTCCTTAAGTCGTCGTAGGACAGGATCCTTCAACTGCTTTTCCCTAACCTCCATTACCAATGAAGATTCTGTAGCATTATGCACAACAACCCCTTCCTTTAGAGTTTCAATGAGGCGAACACCCAAATTGGCTAGTTGACATAGATCCTTAGTGACTCCTTGACTTACCACGGTCTGATCACCAATATTCATAATTGCCTTACGACTCAAAGCATTGGCTACCACATTTGCTTTCCCTGGATGGTATAGTATATCAATGTCGTAATCCTTTATTAGCTCTAGCCATCTCCGCTGTCTTAAATTTAGGTCTTTCTATTTAAGGATGTATAGGCTCTTATGATCAGTATATATGTGAACATGAACCCCATACAAATAGTGGCGCCATAGTTTCAAGGCAAACACAACAGTTGCTAGCTCAAGGTCATGTGTTGGGTAGTTTTTCTCATGCAGTCGTAGTTGTCTCAAGGCATAAGCAATTACCCTACCATGTTGTGTCAGTACACACCCTAAGCCAACTCCTGAATCATCACAATAACCACATACCCTTCCGTGCCTTCTAGAAGCACTAGCACAGTTGCAGAAGTTAGCCTGCTTTTCAACTCTTGGAAACTCCTTTCACATGCTGATTCCATTGAAACTTGATCGCCTTATGTGTCAACTTTGTTAGAGGTGCAGAAATAGAAGAAAAACCCTCAACAAACCTTCTGTAATAACCTGCCAACCCTAGGAAGCTTTGAACTTCTGTGGGTGTTGTTGGCTTTGGCCAATCTTTCACTGCCTCTATCTTTTGTGAATCAACCCTTATTCCTTCATAACCGATATAATCCAAGAATGCTATTGATTTTTTAACCAAAATTCACATTTGGAAAACTTGGCGTACAATTGTTGATCGCAAAAGAACTTGTAATACCTGCCGTAAGTGAGTTGCATGGTCCTTTTCTGATCTTTAATTTACCAAAATATCATCTATTAAATACTATCACAAATACATCTAAGAATGGCTTGAATACCCTGTTCATTAAATCCATAAAAACTGCTGGTGCATTTGTCAGCCCAAATGACATAACAAGAAATTCAAAGTGACCATAGCGTGTCCTAAAGGATGTCTTGGGTATATCTTTCTCCTTCACCCTCAGTTGGTGATAACCTGATCTCGTATCAATTTTCAAAAAATATTTGGCAACCTGTATTGATCAAATAAATCATCAATCCTGGGGAGGGGGTATTTGTTCTTAATTGTCACCCTATTCGATTGCATGTAGTCATTACACATTCTCAAGGTGCCATCTTTTTTATGTACAAATAACACTGGCGCACCCCAAGGGGACACACCAGGTCTTATAAAACCGTCTCTCGCAAGTCTTTCAATTGCTCCTTTTATTCACGTAATTCTGCTGGGGCCAATCTATATGGAGGGATAGAAATAGGTTGAGTACCTGGAAATAAGTCAATATAAAAATCTACTTCTCGTTCTGGGGGTAAACCCAGAAGCTCTTCAGGAAACACATCAACAAATTTATTCACTATTGAAACAGATTGAAGAGTTGGTGATTCTACTTCCATATACCTCACTCTAATTAGATGACATATATATCCCTTTGACATCATCTTCCTTTCCTTAAAATAGGAAACAAACTTAACCTTTTGGTGCCCCAACATTGCCTTCCCATTCAAGGACTGCCTCATTTGGAAAGTGGAACCACACTCTCTTAGTTCGGCAATCCACAGTAGCATAGCAAGAAGCTAACCAATCCATACCCATTATAACATCAAATTCCACCATTTCAAACTCAACAAGGTCAGCCAATGTGTCACGGTCAAAAACAGTTACTACACAGTTACAATAGACCCTGCTAGCTACAATAGATTCACCGGTTGGTGTAGACACTTCAAATGACTTGTTCAATAATTTAGGTGTTCTTTTAAGCTTCCCATCAACTAGTGGAGTGATGTATGATAATGTAAAACCAGGGTCAATTAATGCATACACATTATGTGAAAAGATTGACAATGTACCTGTGACCACATGGGGTGAAGCTTCCAAATTTTGCCGACTCCCCAGAGCGTAAGTGCGATTCTAGGCTCCGCTAGAGCTAGCTGCCCCTCTACCACCTCTACCATGACCTGTAGTTGTTTGCTGACCCCTACTTAATGGAGGAACTGATGATGATCCGTTTATCATCAGTTCAGGGTGAGGGAGTGTGATACTCCTAAAACTCCTTTTCGAACTAGATATGGGGATTTTGAATTTGTGATGATGTCGTTTGGTTTGACTAATGCTCCTGATGTGTTTATGGATCTTATGAATCGAGTTTTCTAGGAATTTCTTGATAGTTTTGTGGTTGTCTTCATCGATGATATTTTGATTTATTCCAAAAGTAAGCAGAAGATCACATGGATCACTTGAGGTTGATTCTTCAAACTTTGAGGGAGAAACAATTGCTTGCCAAGTTCAGTAAATGTGAGTTTTGTTTGGGTGAAGTAGCTTTCCTTGGTCATGTGGTATTTGATGATGGCATTAAGGTTAAACCAAAAAAGACTGAGGCTATGAAGAATTGTCCTAGACCATTGACTTCTTCTTATATTCAGAGTTTTCTTGGGTTTGTCGATTATTATCAAAGATTTATTGAGGGTTTCTCATCCATTGTGCATTGACTAAGTTAACTCAAAATAAGGCCAAGTTTATATGGTCAAAAAAGTGTGTAAAGAGTTTTTAGACTTTGAAGGATCGACTTACATGGCTTCCATTTTGACCTTACCGGATGGCTTAGATGGATTTGTGGTGTATCATGATGCTTCTCAAATTGACTTGGGTTGTGTGCTCATGCAACATAGTAAGGTGATAGCTTATGCATAGAGGCAATTGCCTTGCATGAACAAAATAATCTGACTCATGACCACAAGTTAGTGGCCGTGTTGTTTTCTTTGCTGATTTAGAGATATTATTTATATGGGGTTCATGATGATGTGTTACAAAAGTTTGCAATATGTGTTCACCCAAAGAGATCTTAACTTGAGGCGAAGAAGATGATTGGAACTTCTTAAAGATTATGACTTGAGTGTTCAATATCATCCTAGTAAGGCAAATTTTATAGTTGATGCTCATAGTAGACTATCTAAAGGGAGTGTAGCCCATGTTGATGAAGGAAAGAAATAGTTGGTGAAAGATATTCATCTCTTAGGTAGATTGGGTGTTAGATTTGCGTCAATAGTTGGTGAAAGATATTCATCTCTTAGGTAGATTGGGTGTTAGATTAGCTGACACTAACGATGGTGGCATTCATGTCCAGAATGGGGCTGAGTCTTCAATGGTTGTTGATATCCAGGCAAAACAAGATTTGGACCCATCCTTGTTTGAGTTTAAGAAGTTGGTTGCATGGTATGAAGAAAGACATAGCCAAGTTTGTATCCAAATGTCCTAATTGTCAACAACTAAAGCTAGAACGTCAAAGGCCCAGTGGTTAGGCTCAAGATATTGAGATTCCCATTTGAAAGTGGGAAGATGTGAATATGGACTTTGTAGTTGGTTTTCCTCTTTTCCAAAAGCAATTTGATTCTATTTGGGTTATTGTTGATAGGATGTCTAGATCAACTTATTTACTACCAGTCAAGACTACTTTCAATGCCAAAGAATATGCAAGGTTGTATATCTGAGAGTTGGTAAGAAAGCATGGTGTGCCTATGTTTATTATATCGGATCATGGCACCCAATTTACTATTCACTTTTGCAAATCGTCTCTCAAAGGGCTTGGCACAAAGGTGAAGCTACGTATTGCTTTCCACCCTCAAACCAATGGACAAGCCGAAAGGAAAATTTAAACTTTGGTGGACATGTTGAGGGCTTGCATGTTGGAATTCAAGGGAAATTAGGAAGTTAGCATTGGTATTGCACCGTTTGAGGCTTTATCTTGGAGAAGGTGTAGATCCACGGTGGGATGGTTTGAGCTGGGTGAGATGGCATTGATTGGCCTGGATCATTTGTTGGAGGCCATGGAAAAGGTGAAGTTGATTATGGAAAGGTTGAAGATGGCTCAAATTCGTTAGAAGTCAAATTCAGTGGTTAGAAAGAGGAATTTTGAGTTTCTTGTTGGCGATTGGGTATATGTGAAGGTTTAGCCTATGAAGGGTATAATGCATTTCGGTAAGAAGGGTGAGATAGTTAAGAGGATTGTCAAGGTGACCTATAGATTGGATTTTCCATTGGAGATGAGTTTTATCCATCCAATTTTCCATGTGTCAATGTTAAGGAAGTTGATTGGTTAACCTAATTCGAGTGTGCCCTTGGAAGGTATTGAGATTGAAGAGAATTTTTCCGATGAAGAGGTTCTAGTAAAACTTTTGATAGCCAAGTAAAACAGCTTCGCAACAAGGACGTGGCTTCAGTTAAAGTGCTATGGAGGAATAAACATATGGAGACTGATACATGGAAGCAAAGACAAACATGATGAGGCGATATCCCTATCTTTTCCAACCTACTTAAGCCTAAGGTATTTGGTTCTTCCTATTCTGAATGGTTCTACTTCTTTCACTCTTTCATGAATGACATGCACACATGTGCATAAAAATAATTAAAAAGATGTTTTGGCATAAGTTTTAATGATTTTATGATTTTAAGAAACGAGTTACGCATTTTGTTCCCATGTTTAAGTGTCTCGTGTTCAAGTCAAGCCTTTCAAGATAGTTTGTTTCTAATTCGAGGAAAAATGTTCCCATTGGGGAGATGATGTAAGGCCTTGGACCTCGTGGGACCTTATTGATGCTTAAAATCAAGTTTTCGGAGGTTTCTAACCCATGGGTTGCTTGTGTATAGCTTTTTGTGGCTTAAGAAGGAGTTTTAGGCTTTGTGGCCCTCCATGGGATTCCCACAAGCCGTGGTCCTCACTATTGGTCATGGGAAGGGCTCCTGGAAGGTGCCCCAGCCTTCAAACTAAGAAATTGGTTAAGGAAGGAACCAGGAGACCTTGTGAGGTTCATACAGCACACCACGAGCCTTAGTGGGGTCTTGTGAAACCTACCACGAGCTGTGGTGGGGTGTCTCATGAAGATCTCTCCCCAAAATATGATTTTAAGTATAAAATTACAGTCTTGGAACTTTGGTCATTTGTATAGACCATTGTACGATTATTAAACCTTTGTATGGACTGTGAAGCCTTAAGCGGCAACATCCTTAGTCTGAAAATTTTTCTAAGTGTCAAAGCACCCCTACCACGGACCCTTATATGGTCCGTGGTCCCTTGTACAGGCCGTGGTGGCCTGGCACAAGACCCCGGGGCACTTTTTGGTGCTCGCTTCGTTAATGACACTCTCATAATTTTGGTTACTTTTAAAGGTCGTTTGTGACTTTCTAACAAACCCTAAAACCCTGAGAAGACCTATATTCCTTCATAATTATTCAAATTCATTCATTACACTTAGAACTCTAGAAAATTTCTCTCTTCTAAGAACTCCTTTCAGGTGTGATATTGAAGATTCAACTTGGGAATTCAAAAAGGATCTTCTTCTCAAATGAAATCCCTATAAATTCTTATAGTTATCTAATGTATGTAGAATTGATTCATGATTTCTTTCAATCATGAAAACCCCAAAGATTTCTACTTCTTAAATTATGAATTTCAAGCTTATTTTGAATATAGCTATTTTAAATTAGTGTTGATTTGATCAAATCGATATATGGATGTATTGAATTGATGTTCTAAAAGTAAGTTAAACCCTATTATGTTGAATTGCATTGATATTATAAATGTTTGAATATGCATGTCCCTTTTAAATGTTGAATCTAGGCATGGGTAATCTCAAGTATGCGTTAATTATCGATTTCTTCATGGATTTACTTTGAATTTTTCACGCCCAAAGTCCCATTAAGGCGGACTGGCACCCGTTGCCGACAAGGCTCGGGAGAACCAACATATAACCATACACTGTCTATAAACATTACAAGGGGTTTTCATACTCAACATGCTTTCAAAAAGAGTAAACAGTATTAACAAACCAAAAAAAATGCATAAGACTAGGCCGTTGGAGCCACGATGTTTAAAGTATGATACTTGACCACACTTTACTTTGTATAGTCTACAACGCCTCTAGGTAAGGAACAATATCTATATGGGTCGGAAAAGGCCTCGCGTCATGACCAACTATACAATACAAAACATAAGCTCCAGGCACATAAAGCCCCGAAGCAACCTGAAGCTTAGTAATAACAGTTGGAAGTCTTGTACTCCTACTGGGGAGATCTAGTAGCTCCTGTGCCTGCAGCATGAAATGCAGGTCCCCCGTAAGGAACGTCAATATGAGATAATGTACTGAATATATAAGATAGGAAATACTGTATATGAAATAAGAATTCAAATGAAATCACACGCTGGTGTGTAAGGATAGAAAGACCACCTTTAGTCATACTATGGAATCATGTACTTTATGCCTTTTTATTACTTTATCTTTCTTTACCATATAATCTTTGCACAATATATCATGTAAATGACCAGCTGATCAGTAGTAAATCAATGTCGGGATCGACCCATTCTAGGCGTTCCTTTCACCCCTGGGATACCCCCCGTAATATGGAATCGACCCATACTATGTGATTCTTCCACCCTGGGATACAATCCATTAATAAGAAACTTTGAGTTATCTTTTATTTACTTTTGAGATGATTCTTTTGGTGCTCATAACATTTAGAGCTATAGGAATACAGACATGACATGTGACATATAAACAACCACACAAGATAATACCACAATGTAAGAGAGTTACACAACTAATGAAACGTGTAGGAGATTTAACAATACATGGACTTTATTCGGTAAAAAGGAACGCATGTATCTTTGGTACCCAAGCACGTATACAGATTTGACAATGGCTATGTATGGGAACATATGAACATGGTAAGGAGTGGAGACACAGTTATTAGTTATGCCGGAATTGGTAAGTGCCTTTATGTACCAACGAAGAACCTAGATTTCATGCCAAGTAATAGGAAATCAAGTAGCCTTACATACCTCGTTGTACTATGTCGTATTTACCTCGGATAGTATCCTTTTCCTCCAAATAAGTCAGTAGGTGATAAAACAAGTATTAGCAGCTAATAAACACATCTTGGTAGTCCAATTCCACCCAAAAATAATATCCGGGCAGCAAGCTCGTAATTAGCAACCAAAGAGTATTCTTTCAACATTTCCACTCCTAATCGTATTTTCTAACACACATTCTCATATACATATCAGTCCAACTTATTTTAGTCCAATAATAGTGTTACAACAGCTCATAAAGTACAACATACAACAATTCTACACAACACGCTAGTAGGCAACGTAACATTACGTCCTTTCGCTACATTTCAGCGTCAACCATTCCCAATTTGTTTCAATCCTCAACCAAACTATCCTCAACATATTTACACACAAAAACAGTCTTAAAACAGTCGCCAAGTAGATGGAAAACATGAGGCAACAATTCCCAATACAGTCCACAAATTCTTACTAAGAGTGCAATTAAGATATCATTTAAGAACTCATTTTCGTGGAAGATAAAAATGGTCCAGCAGCCTTCTTATGTCACTACAGAACCAAGCCTTGTTAAAAACATAAATATTAATTCATAATCCAGCCAACCAACAAGAGAAAAGCCTCTTAATGTGCAAGGAAAGTGGACAACAATTTTTGGAACACATGCTGTCCCAAATTCCTACACAAGTACAAAAAACATACTCTTCATGTTTTTCATGGAATAATTATACCAAACCATAGGTATTTTTACTTAGCTTAGCCCTCGAGGATTGGGTGCTCTTAAAGAACCCTAAAGGTGTGCCTTGGCTGCTTTACAAAGTGAAGAGAGAGCAAGGAGAAACTTGGAAAGAAATATGATTTTTGGCTTTGTATAAATGACTTGGTGGTGATGCAGCAACTTGGCCCTTTCACTTGGGCCTCATTGGGATTTAATTGGATGGGCTTTGCTAGAAATATTTATCTTTTACACCCACTTAGTTTGGGCCCTATTTGTGAATTTGGTTGTGAATGTAATTTGGCCCTTTTTATATTCATCTTGGGCTGCAAATTTTGTCTCTATATGATGCTAAACCATGGGCCCAAATGACATCCTTGACTCAGGGTTTATTCTTTATCAAACTTGAACAAATTTGGTATTGGACCTCGTCTCCGTCTACCTAGCCTATTTAAGCTAAGCACGTAGGTGACTCACTTGTTAGCTTCCTAAGTCTCACAAGCACCTCTCTTCCTTTCACTTTTTTTAAGGCTGCGCTCTCTCCAATTTGACTTAAAACTTACATACACTCGGTCATCTTGAGCATTAGACGTACATATAGCTCTCTAATCTGCAATTCAAGCACTTTTAAAAAAATGTGTGCTGGTTTGACCCCTCCATATCATGTTTCATATGCATAGGACCAGTACATGTAAGATGTGGGGTGTTACACCCTCCCTCCCTTAGGAACATTCGTCCCCGAATGTTAGCATAAATGGGATAGGTCATATAAGTTTAAAATTTCATGTAAACAAACTTTTGACAACATAATAAGAATTCAAATTCACGTACCTACATATCCCTCAACTCTGCATCTTGGACTTCCTCTTTAGATTCAAATAAATAAGGGTATTTAGATCTCATTGCTTCCTTAGCCTCCCATGTTATCTCTTTTACTTGCTGGTTCCTCCAAAGTACCTTTACTGAAGGTATTTCCTTATTCCTTAGCTTTCTAACTTGACGATCTAGGATAGCAATAAGTACCTCCTCATAGGTGCGATCTTTCGTAACCTGCATATCTTCAATAGGAATGATACGAGATGGGTCACCTATGCATTTTCGAAGCATGGAGACATGGGCTTAGTTTTCCTTTCTTACCAAATCTCATAATACCTTTCATTGGGGACACCTTTAAGAATATCCAATCTCCTACTAAGAATTCCAATCCTCTTCTTCTAGCATCCACATAGGATTTGTGATGACTTTGGGTTGTTTCTAGCCATTGTCGTATTACCTTGACTTTCTCCATGGCTTGTTGGACTAGATCTGGACCAAGCAAGGTGGCTTTACCCACTTCAAACTATCCTATTAGTGATCTATATTTCCTTCCATACAAAGCTTCATACGGTGCCATCTTGATGCTTGAATGGTAGCTATTATTATAGGCAAATTCAATAAGTGGCAAATGGTCCACCCAACTACCTTTGAAGTCTAATGCACAAGCCCGTAACATATCTTCAAATGTTTGAATGGTGCGTTCTGCTTGACCATCTGTCTGAGGATGGAAAGTTGTACTTAAATTCACTTGTGTCCGTAAGCTCCTTTGGAAGGACTTCCAAAACTTTGCAGTGAATTGAGCTCCCCGATCAGATATAATGGACATTGGGACCCCATAAAGCCTAACTATCTCTTTGAGGTATAACTTTGCATACTCTTCAGCCGTATAATCACTCTTAACTGGCAAAAAGTGTGCTGGCTTTTTGAGTCTATCAACTATCACCCATATGGAGTCAAACTTCTGAAATGAGCGAGGCAACCCAGTAACAAAATCCATATTAATCATACCCCACTTCCACGTTTGAAGCTCTATACATTGCATATAAACTCCTGGCTTCTGGTGCTCTACCTTAACTTGTTGGCAATTCGAACATCGAGCCAAAAATTTTGCAAAGTCATTTTTCATGCCTTTTCACCAAAACATTCCCTTAAGGTCATGATACATCTTAGTTGATCCTAGATGGATGGAATATCTTGAATGATGGGCTTCTTCCATTATCCTCCTTCTTACACCATTAATATTAGGGACATATAATCTATTTTGGAAATAAAGTACTCCATTTTGGGTAGGCTCAAAGCCCTTCATCGTGCCTTGACTTGCCTTCTCCTTAAGTCTTCGTAGAACAGGATCTTTGAACTATTTTTCTCTTACATCCGTTACCAATGAAGACTTTGCAGCATTATGCACAACAACCCCTTCCTTTGGAGTTTCAATAAGGCGAACTCCTAGATTGGCTAGTTGACGTAGATCCTTAGTGACTGCTTGACTTACCACGACCTAATCATCAATATTCACAATTGCCTTATGACTCAAAGCATCAGCTACAACATTTGCTTTCCCTGGATGGTATAGTATATCAACGTCGTAATCTTTTATTAGCTCCAGCCACCTCTGCTGCCTTAAATTTAGGGTTTTCAGCTTAAAGATGTACTATAGGATCTTATGATCAGTATATATGTCAACATGAACTCCATACAAATAGTGGTGCCATATTTTAAAGGCAAACACAACAACTGCTAGCTCAAGGTCATGTGTTGGGTAGTTTCTCTCATGCGGTCGCAGTTGTCTCTAGGCATAAGCAATTACCTTACCATGTTATGTCAGTACAAACCCTAAGCCAACCTCTGAAGCATCACTATACACCGTATACCCCTTTGTTCCTTCTGGAAGCAAGCACAGGTGCAGAAGTTAGCCTGCTTTTCAACTCTTGGAAGCTCCTTTCACATGCATCATTCCATTGAAATTTGATCGCCTTATGTGTCAACTTCGTTAGAGGTGCAAAAATAGAAGAAAAACCCTCAACAAACCTTCTGTAATAACCTGCTAACCCTAGGAAACTTTAAACTTTTGTGGTTGTTGTTGGCCTTGGCCAATCTTTCACCACCTCTATCTTTTGTGAATCAACCCTTACTCCTTTATCGGATACAATATGACCCAAGAATGCCACTGATTTTAACCAAAATTCACATTTGGAAAACTTGGCACACAATTGCCGATCACGAAGAACTTGTAATATCTGCCGTAAGTGATTTGCATGGTCCTCTTTCTGATGTTGAATACACCAAAATATCATCTATAAATACTACCACAAATACATACAAGAATGGCTTGAATACCCTATTCATTATGTCCATAAAAACTGCTGGTGCATTGGTCACCCCAAATGACATAAAAAGAAATTCAAAGTGACCATAGCATATCCTAAAGGCTGTCTTGGGTATATCTTTCTCCTTCACCCTCACATGGTGATAACCTGACCTCAATCAATTTTGGAAAAGCATTTGGTACCTTGTGACTGATCAAATAAATCTTCAATCCTGGGGAGGGGGTATTTGTTTTTAATTATCACCCTATTCAATTGCCGATAGTCAATACACATTCTCAAGGTGCCATCTATTTTACGTACAAATAACACTGGTGCACCCCAAGGGGACACACTAGGTCTTATAAAACCCATCTCTAGCAAGTCTTTTAACTGCTCCTTTAATTCATGTAATTCTGCCGGGGTCATTCTATATGGAGGGATAGAAATAGGTTGATTACCTGGAAGTAAGTCAATACTAAAATCTACTTCTCGTTCTAGAGGTAAACCTAGAAGCTATTCGGGAACACATCAACAAATTCATTCACTATGGGAACAGATTAAAGAGTTGGTGATTCTTCTTCCATATCTCTTACTCTAACTAGCTGACATATACTTACATATATATATATATATATATATATATATATATATATATATCCCTTTGACATCATCTTCCTTGCCTTAAAATAGTAAACAAACTTACCCTTTGGTGCCCCAACCTTGCCTTCTCATTCAAGGACCGCCTCAATTGGAAAGTGGAAATACACTCTCTTAGTTTGGCAATCCACAATAGCATAGCAAGAAGCTAACCAATCCATACGCATTATAACATCAAATTCCACCATTTCTAACTCAACAAGGTCAGCCAATGTGTCATGGTTAGAAACAGTTACTGCACAGTTATAATAGACCCTTCTAGCTTTAATAGATTCACCGATTGGTGTAGACACTTCAAATGGCTCGTTCAATAATTTAGGTGTTCTTTTAAGATTCCCAACCACTAGTGGAGTGATATATGATAATGTAGAACTAGGGTCCATCAATGCATACACATCATGTGAAAAGATAGACAATGTACCTGTGACCACATGGGGGGAAGCTTCTAAATTTTGTCGACTCCCCAGAGCATAAGTGCAATTCTGGGCTCCGCTGGAGCTAGCTGCCCCTCTACAACCTCTACCACGACCTGCAAGTGTTTGCTGACCTCTACCTAATGAAGGAACTAACGATGATGATGCAACAGCTAACCCAGTAGGTTGTGCTATATAACCGATACATCTTTTTGGGAAATCTCTCATCATATGCCTAGTACACCACACCAATAACAAGAATCTATCCCAAACAACATCTACCTAAATGACTCCTCCCACATTGTCTGCAAGGCTGCCTAGGAGGAATTTGTTGGCTGGCCGAATATCCTATTGTCTTGCACCTAAACGTGGCAGCGGAACCGGTAATTACCGGTTCCGGCCCGGTTCCGGTGCCGGTTCGGTGCCGGTCCGGTCCGGTTCCGGTACTTACCGGTAGGGTCCGGTAGGGGGGGGATCCGGTAGGGGAACCGGGACGGGACCCGTTACTTTTACCGGTAATTACCGGTTCCGGTTTACCGGTTCCGGTCCGGTACCGAACCGGTAATACCGGTCCAAAATTTTTTTTTTTTTAATTTTTTAATTTATTACCGTTGGTGTGGGGCCCACCAACGGTAATAAAAAAAATTTGCCCGTTTTTGGTCCGTTTTTGACCGTTAGAAAATATTTTTTTTTATTTTTTTTATTTTTTTTTTCCAAAATTCAATATTTTCTCAACTATAAATACCCCTAAATATTTCATAATTTTTCACTTCAATTCTCTCAATCCAATTCTCTCAATTCAATCCAATTCTCTCAATCAAATTCTCTCCACTTACTAATATTACAAATTTATAATTATATACATATTACATATTTACATACTACTCTTAAATATTATATATTATATATATTCATTATCTACTCTCTCAATCATTATTCCAAAATATTATTTAGTTTTGGTAATTGCATTTTGGAGCAAAATTTGGTGGATCAATTTGGAGCATATTCAAGCTTCAACTTTCATCAATTTCGGCTTCTACGTCTGTTTTTACACAGACGTTTGGTACCTTCGTTCCTAAATTCTACTTATTTGTTCTTCCAAATTTACTTATTTGATTACTTTTACTTGTTGAGTTGTTGTCTCCTTGAATTATTTTTTTTTACATTCATAAATTTGATTTTTTGCATATAATCGTTATTTGTTTAATTAAACTTTAATTAAATTTAAAATGGATTCCGGTGGAAAAGGAAAGGGAAAAAGTACATTTTTTGGTGGAATTAAAAAGGCTTTAACCGGTAAAAGTTCAGGTGGTAGTTCGTCTACAAGACAAGCACCACTTAGATTAAATATCGAAGATTCTACTTACGTAGACAACACTTTTATTAATATTGACTCTAACACGGGATTAGACAATGATTTTCTTGAACAACATTTTGGGAATTTTAACGAAGATTTACCAGAAGATGATTTTGAAATAAATGAAAATGAAGATACTTTTGATGACGATGAAACTCAACCCCCATATAGTGCTACTACCCCACCCCCTCCCGCTCCCGCTCCCGCTCCCACTCCCGCTCCCGCTCCCCCCGTGCCACCTACGTCATCTAATAGGCCTAAGACGGAACGTGCAAAAAAATCCGTTGTTTGGCAATTTTTAACGCAAAATGAAGATAAAACAAAAGCTATTTGTAACAAATGTAAACATGTTTTAAACCATAAAACTTCGGGAAAGGGGGGCGGGACGGGTCATTTGAAAAATCACCTTATGCATTGTTGTAAAATAGAATTTTTGCATGCACAGGCAGTTGCGGACGCCAAAAAATTTGGAACTCCCATTCCCGATGAATCGACGGGAGGTTCAAATATGGTGCAATCGCAACTAAATCCTAGTAATATTTCCGGTCCTAGTACACATAGAGCTTATAGTAGACAACGTGACCTTGATGAACTTTCTAAAATGATTGTTGTTACTGGTTTGCCTTTCAGTTTTGCAGAAAATCCCGGTTTTGTGCATTATATTCAAATTGTGTATAACCCGTCTTTTAATGGATTTTCTAGAAATACTATAAAAAAAGCGGTTTTTGACTTTCAAGCACGCCATGTACAATATCTTAGGTGTTTATTTGCTTATAATAATTGTAGGATAGCAATAACTTCTGATATGGGACGTAGTGTAACCGGTATCGATTACTTTACAATTACGGCCCACTGGATAGATGATAACTGGAATTTGCAAAAAAGAATTTTAGGATATAAAATTTGTGAATTTCGAAAAACAGGTTCTTATATTGCCCAAACTATTCTTAATGTTTTACAATTTTTTGGTATAGGTAGAAAAATATTTAGTGTAACTTTAGATAACGCTAGTAATAATAAACGTGCTGTAGATTTTTTAAAACCTGTTATTTGTCCAACTTATGAAGATGGTTTTCATATTAAATGTGCTGCACATATTTATAATTTAATTGTTAAAGATGGTATTTCTTTATTTGAACATGGATGTGCTAAAGTGGAAGCCGCATGCCACTTTATTTTTACATGTCAAGTAATGGCTAGGCGTAGGGAATTTAACCAGCGTTGCATTGAATGTAATTTACCTGTTAGAAAAATTCCTAAATCAGTAGCAACTAGGTGGAATTCATTTTATGAAATGTTAAAAGTTGCTTACGACTATAGGAGACCGCTTACAATGGTCTGGAATGCACATAATGCAGATCCCGACTTCCGTCTAGATGAAAATGATTGGATTAATATTAAAGATTTAGTTGATTTTTTAAAAGTTTTTTATTTAGCAACAAAACAAATTTCCGGCCTTTACTATCCTACTATTTCTTCTGTGTTGCCTAATATTTGTACTATTTGTAATAAATTAGCTTCGTTTAAATATAATCCAAGATTTAGTGAACCTGTTAGAAAAATGATTGAAAAATTTAGGAAATACTTTTTTCCAATCCCTCAAATTTATATAACTGCTGCTTTATTTAATCCTGCTTATAAAGAATTTGGTGTATGTAAAATGGTAACTAGTATATTTGCAGACTTAGAAATAGTATACGACGGAGAAAATCAATCACTTAATCTAGACGCAGTTCTAAGTAGCATTAGACCTGAAGCTAGGAAATTATATGATTTAGAACAATATAATTCAATACAAAATGTACAACACCAACCACAACCTACTAGGGCTAGATTTGATGATGACATGGACGCAATGTTAGAATTACAACTTGGGTTAGAATCTAACACAAACAACGACTTTGATGAATATCTTAACCAGGCACCGGAAAGCATCAAGGACTCAGAGGGGAAGCCGCAGCTGTTGGCGTGGTGGAACACTCGTGGAAAAAATTTTCCAAGACTTCAACGGGTGGCTCGTGATGTGCTGGCAATTCAAGCTTCTTCAGTTGCTTCGGAAGGCGCTTTTAGCGCTGCTAGGTTCCAACTTGGAGACCATAGGCATTCACTAGCTGGCGATAGCTTAGAAGTTTCAGTCTTATTTCGAGACTGGATAAATGCGGAGCGGAGGAATTTAGGGCGTCCGACATTGCCTTCTCAGTTTGAAGCCGATATCGATAATGTTATATCGGAATCAAGCGAAGACGGCATGGAATTTCTGGAAGAACAAGCTCAAGAGCCGATTCCAGAAAATGTGACAGCTGAAATGTTAGAAACTCTTAGACAAGAGTTTCAAAGTAGTTTAAGATATTAGTGATTAAATATATTTGTATTACCTAGTTGAAACAGAACCCTTCCTAGAAGGTGGCTGCGTAGATTAGGTTGATTTCTAATATCTTACCTTTCTACATTGTACAATTTAAATTTTAAAATTACATAATAAAATTAGAGGCTATTCGCCTTATTTCTTTTTTTATTTTTATTATTCTTTTTACTTAATCTTAATTTAAGTTTTGACTTCTAACTTCTTTTTAATATATTTGCCCCTTTATTTCTCAAATCTTTATTAACTTTAAAGTTTAAAATACAAAAAGAAACATTCAAACTTTAATCGTTTAAAATTAAACTTTATAACAAGTTAACAACTTTAAGTTTGAATTATAAATTATATAACTTATAGTGTTATACTTATAAATAACTTATAACAATTTTGAATTCAAAATTTCAAACTTTCAAACTTCATTTTAAATTTTAACAATTTATATAATAATTTATGAATAATAATACTACCATTTTAACATTTTATTTTTACCTTTAACATTTTAAACTTGAATTTAAATTTTTAAATATTATTTTTTTTTTTTTTTTAATTACAGGAGTTCCGGACTTCCGGTGGACCGGTCCGGTCCGGTCCGGTCCGGTCCCGGTACAAACCGGGACCGGTAAGGTAAGGGGGGATTTTCCCGGTACTACCGGTCCCGGTTCCGGTCCGGTACCGGAAAAATACTCCCTCGCCTTACCGGTTCCGGTCCCGGTACCGGTCAATGCCGGTCCGGTGTGACCGGTTCCGGTCCCGTCGCCACTCCTGCTTGCACCTTGGCCCTCACTCCTTTGACTAAACTAATTACCTTTAGACCTTGAAGTTGTGGTGGAGCACTGACTGCAGAGTAGGAGGATGATGGCCTAGGTGTTTATTAGGAAATCGAGGCCTAAACTCACCTTGGGACGGTACAAATTGCCCTGTAGATCTGGCCCCTCTTGGACTACCCCCTTTCTAACTCTTGTGTCCTTCTTCTTTGCCTCTGATCCTCTAGTTTTTGTGCAAATACATGCATCCTCGCTATATCCATGTCTTTATTCAAAGAAGCAATGGTACAGTCTCTTACCAGATACGAATCTAACCTATCCACATATCAATGAATTCTCTTTGCCATAGTAGCAACTATAATAGGAGCATACTAGCCAGAGAATTAAATTGAAGGCTATACGCCCTCATGCTCATATTCCCTTGGTGGAGATTCAAAAACTGATTTGCCCGAGCCTCTCGGATCTCTAATGGCAAGTAGTGGTCAAGAAATGCCTCTTTGAACTCCTTACAGGTAGTTAGAGGTGCGTCTATACCCTTAGATTGCTTCCAAGCTTCATACCACAATATAGCCACACCCTTCAATCTATATGTTGCCAGCTCCACAGCTTCTGTACCGCTTACATGCATAACATCCAAAGTGCATTGGATCTGATCGATAAAGTCTTATGGATCTTCATTAGGATCTAACCTGGTAAAAATGGAGGGTCCAAATTAAGAAAGTCACGTATCCTCATGGTATCTGCCCTATTTGCGCCACCTGTACCTATAACTGGACCTTCTTGGCTGTCCCAACATGCACAAACCACCAGCGAACCTTCCCACACTATTACCTCATATAAAAGGACCACTCCAACCTCATTAACACATACACAATCCCCTATTTAACTCAAGGACAAGAGAGGGAGAAGAGTGCAGTAACTTACCTTACTTGTGAGTGATTCTTGCTCTCATAACTTATATTTTTCAAAGGCTAAACTCTTCTTCAATCCTAGCTTGAGATGAGGATAATACTTAAGAACACTAAGGTTGTTTTATGGCTGATATATGAAGATAGAAGGGGAAGAAAGAAAACCTTGAAAATTAGATTTTTCCTTAAGTGAAAAATGGCTAAAAAGAGCTAGTTACATTCCCTTTTAAAGGGACCGGCTTAGGCCGACTTTGTCCTTGATTTTTGGTCACATTTTACGAAGTAGGTGATGCACCTACTTGGCCTTTTAAATTGGGCCTTTATGGGCCTCTACTTATTGGGCCTTGGCTGCCCATTCTTTCCCTTTTTGCTTCATTTGGGTTGGGCCAGAAATTTCAAGTAATTGGTTGGTGACCTTGGGCCCTATAAGATGGCCAAACAAGTCTTAGTAGGTGGTACACCTACTTGGCCCTTTGGGCTGGTCATAAAGTCTTAATAGGTGATGCACCTACTTGCCTCGTTAAATCAAGAAAGAAGCTTGTTATCTTACCTCTTTTCTAAATCATAATCCCATATATTGCATCCTAATATTCCACTCTAGACTTTTAGCTCAAATAACACCTTATCGTCTCAGATTTAAATGCTTTCGTTGAGTTTATCTTGGATTCACACCCACTGAAACATGTGGAACATCACAACAACTCTCGATCCAATTCAAATTATTACCACCCATATAAAAACATAATTTCACGCCCCAAAAAGAGGGGAGGCGCGACTGGCACCCGATACCGTTATTGGCCGGGTAAGCCACTAAACATACTAGTTAACCAAACTTTGGACCAAAAGAAAATTGGGCAGCATAATGCTTAGAAAAACAAGAAACTAAGTCGGGACCATTTAGGTCATGACCTGGTCAGCAACAGATTATGTACATTAAGAGAAGTAAGCCAAAATAATAAAGAACTAGCTAGCCGACAAGGCTGCCACAACAGAGGTACAGACACACACTATATTTACATGCCAATCTTATGACCGGAGACTAAAGGGCACAAAAGAACCAACCCACAATGACATGTCCACAATAGCCTCTATGAGAATCACTAACACTATCGGGACAGTGCCCCGACATACCCAACTATACAAAAAAAGTAAACATCCTGTGAAAGCTCCATGAAGAGGTGGAGCTTACCAACTCATAGCTGAATGGGGCTCCTAGTGGAGGGGTAAATCAGATGCCCTACCTGAACCTGCACGCACGAAATAAAATGCAGCGTCCCCAGGCAAAGGGACGTCAGTACGAATAAACATGTACTGGTATGTAAGGCAGGAAGTAAAATCATAGATAACCATAGTAAAAAGGTTAATAGAAATATTACCTGTAATTAAAACTCAAGTAGCCTTAGTGGCCAATAAGCCACCTCCTAGTGATAAAAAAAGTGCATGGTATGCTCGAGTGTCGCATGTCGTGAATACATATATGTAGATGCAAATGCATGACATACCCAACCAAATGCTAGCATTGGTGGTCCTTTCCGGTAGCTAACCGGCATCATATCTGCCAACCTGTGGCCATCTGTACCATATACATATATAGTTGGGCAAATAGGCCCCATACCTTCGATTATAGCTCGAAGTCCATGCATAACGTGCAATGTATGATATGAATGTTGAATGCACATAGTAATCCATAGCAAGAACTTAGAAAATCTTGGCTCTTTGGTACTCTTATTCTCATAGCATCACAGTCATTGTCATTTAGCCAATCTTGGCTCATTGATACATTTATTCTCATAACATCATAATCGTTGTCACAACATATACATATGGCTCGTGGAATTATACATGTCCTTTTTAACAAGTTTTCCCTTGCATTCTACATTTATTTTAGTGACACTACACCAAGAAGAGAAACGCCTCTAACCTATGAATAGGTAGCCGGAAGACCGATAAAATGATATATAGAAATTGAATGTTCGGTTTAAATGAACGAATGAAATTTCAACCTAATACCACCGTGAAGATAACTCAGCTGTAATCCCAGTGCCTTTCACAGAAGGTCTTTCTAACAACAGAATAGTAAGATATCGCATTTGACATTTTGGGAAACTTCCCAGATTTCGTGCTAAAAGGAGGGACGGAGCTTAGCCTTAACATACCTCTCCAACGAACGTTCGATTGCCAAAAGTTCCTTCACCAAAGTTGTTCCTTACGTCCTAAGCTTCGCAACGACTATATATACGCAGCTTAAAGACACATATAAACAGTCGAAAATTCAGCATTAATGACCAGATTCGGCAAGGAGCATTTACGCGAGGAAATGTCCGTAAAACTTCGTAAAATTAACGGAAAAGAGCTCCACAATTATAACCTAAACACACCAGCTGCAAAACAACAATACCAGCAAGAACACCACTTTTTTTACAGCCTAAGAACAGCTCCAAACACAGCTAATATGAGGGAAAAACAATTCCAAAGCGTAAGGCACGCATTTCTAGGCACGGAGACGAATTTTAACGGTAAAAATGCGACAAACTTACCTAAATCGCTTAGAGAACCCTTGAGAGCTTTCTCTTCTGTTGTAAACTTGTTTGGGACGAAAATGGCTCAATTTTGAGCCTTAAAGAGTCAAAATAGCCGACATTTAAGTCGGGTCAACCCGGCCCGACACATGACCCGGTTTCCAGCTCAAGCAGTCTCGGTAAAATGGTCATAACTCTTTATTCTGAGGTCGGTTTGATGCGCGGTTTTGTGCGTTGCAAACTAGACTCATAAATATTCAATTTGATAGGTCATGGACCTTCTAACTCCTTATAGTTTGGGAGAGATGACCCAATACATTTGACCCAAATTTAAGAAGGATTTCTTAAAGAAAGTTACGGTAACTTTGGCCAACCTTTATCTTGCAACTTTCTTGATTCCAAAACTTAATGTATGACCTTTGTGCTATTAAAATAACTTAAAGAAATCCATAATTAGCAAATTATAAACTTTTAATTCCATCTGAAAAGTGAAACCTAATTTAGACCTTCCGAAAAGGGCGAGGTGCCACTTGGGTCATTTCTTTAATCCCGAATATGCATTTAGGGTATTCCTTTGGCTTAAAACTTTAGGTCCTTGAAATTACCACTTATTGACAACCTTATTATCCTTAGGTTCTATACAAATTCATGTATGTCTTATATGACACACCACCCTATGTATATATAGAAGACGAGGAACACGGGGTTTCACACATAATCCCTCACTGATTGTGGATTTTTGATAGTACCTCACTTGTCATAATTATGTTTTCACATGCACTAGTCTATATTGGCTTGCTAGATGGCTATCTGACCCTGTTTTGAAAAGCTGGTGTGGGTATTCGAGTTTGATATTTATGTGATGCATGCCACTGGGTTGAGGTCTGTAATTACTGTATTAACTATATAGATTAAGTTTGTCGCTTGAGGACAAGCAATAATTTTAAGTTGAGGGTGTGGATGTGCTGCCAAAATACAACTCTTTTGATGCTTAAAACTTTGAATTTTGTGTGTTCTCAATGCGATATTAGTTTGTTTTATGTGTTTTTGAGTTATGTTTGTAGGATTATAGGTTTGGCTTTGATTTTGGGAAAAGTGCAGAAGTTGCTGGTTTTTGCTGCTATATGAGACCCTTTATGGGCCCTAGATCATTCTACAGGTCGTGAAGAGATTTCGTGAACAATTCCAGTGAAGGGCTACTTTTAAAGTTGATTTTACGAACATGTAGACAAGTCGTGGAGGGTTTTACGAGTCATAGAAGATTGTTCATGCCCTGAGGATTAGAGATAGGGTCTTTCAGAAGTTTTATCAGACAAAACCCCTTTACAAGTCATAAACCATTTTACAAGTCATAGAGAGGTGTCGTACAATTGAAGTCCAAATTTTCACCGAGTAAGAGACCCCGATTACAGGCCGTGGAATGAAATATAGAGTGTAAACCCCTTTCGTATAGCGTGTCAAGCAATTCTACTATTTTGTTTAGGACTTGTATTTTACTTGTTATAAATAGGTTTTTAGGTTATTTTTCATAAGATTTCACCTAGTGCACAAGGAACTTAGTAAGTAGAGAGAGAAAATTGTGAGATCACATTGGAGTGTCTTTGAGAACACCTGTGTTTGAATTTAATCTTTAAGCTTGTGATTCTTATTAAAGTTGGATTTTCTTGTTCTTAATTCTATTGTGTAAGTGTTCAATTATGTTTTCTCAATCCATAATTCTTGCATCTACACAAAACATGAGTAGCTAAATCCACAACTATGGTTGTGGGAACATATAGGACTACCAAGTAAAACCGGATAATTCATAATTCTTGGATGGTGTGTATGCATATGTTAATTAACTCTCTTTATTTTGCATGTTTTTTATGGTGACCAACATTAGAACCTACTTAGTATTACTGACCACTAAGGTAGTAATGAATAGGAAAGGAGATTAATTAGCAGGATTTGATAGATGGAGGTTGTAGTGGGACTAATAGGTTAGGGTTATAATGCACACTATGGAGATGGGCCAAGTCACATAGTGAAATTCACTTCTCACCTTTGACCAAAGGGGTTGGTGAACATAATTTACCGCCCTTCATGCTACATACTAGAAAGAATTAGGTTATCTGGTGATACTGAGTTGGGGAATCATCGGGAACACAATACCCTAGTTTCTCTCCATATTGATTTCTCTCTTATGTTAGTTCATTTAGTTATATTTTCCATTAATTATTGAACCACCCCCACTTTTGGGAAATAAATTGGTTAGCCATTCGAATTTCAATCATTGAATTCTCTTGAGTCTATATATTCCCTGTGGGTTCAGCCCTAACCTTTGTTAGGATTTATTTCTTGAAAGGGACCGCTTTATCCTCTTAAAGGAGGTGTAACTTGGGCGATATCATTGGCTCATTATTATGGAAGGTTTGTTGAAGGGTTCTCATCTCGTTCATGACCATTAACTAAACTGACTCAAAAGAAAGTTAAGTTTGTATGGTTGGATAAATATGAGAAAAGTCTGAAAACTTTAAAGGATCGGCTTACATCCGCTTCTATTTTGGCTTTAGCAGATGCCTTAGATAAGTTTATGGGGTGTATTGTGATGCTTCTTAGATTGGGTTGGGTTGTAATTATGCAACATGGTAAGGTGATGCCTTATGCCTCGAGGAAATTTAAGGGCATGAGTGTAATTACCTGACTTATGACCTTGAGTTAGCAGCAGTGGTGTTTGCCTGGATGATTTGGAGACACTACTTTTTTTAGGCTGCATGTTGATGTTTTCACTGACCACAAGAGTTTGCAATATGTGCTCACTTAAAGGGATCTTAACTTGATGCAAAGGAGATGGTTGGAGCTCCTTAAGGACTATGATATGATTATACAATATCACCACAGCAAGGCTAATGTTGTAGCTGATGCCTTTAGTCCTCTATCTATGGGAAGTGTGGTCATGTTTATGAAGGGAAGAAAGAGTTAGCAAGAGATGTTCACTGTTTGGCTAGATTGGGTGTTAGGTTAGCCGACTCTAATAACGGAGGTATTCATGTTCAGAATGGGGCCGAATCTTCTATTGTTATTGATGTAAAGGCTAAGAAAGATCTATATCCATTATTGGTTGAGTTGAAGAAATTGGTTGCCGAAAAAAATAAAGGTTTTATCTCCCAAGGGTGAGATGGTGTGCTTTAGCATCGAGATCGGTTATATGTTCTGAATGTGGATGATCTTAGGAGAATGATCATGAGTGAAGCCCATAACTTTCATTATTATAGTCATTTGGGATCTACTAAGATGTATCGGGATTTGAGGGAAGTATGTTGGTAGAATGGTATGAAGAAAGATCTAGCCAAGTTTGTATCAGAATGGCCTAATTGTCAATAATTGAAGGTAGAGCACCAAAGGCCCGGTGGTTTGACTCAAGATATTGAAATTCCTACTTGGAAGTGCGAAGATGTAAACATGAATTTTTTGGTTCGTTTGCCTTGGACCTGAAGGCAATTTGACTCTATTTGGATGATCGTTTACCGGACTACTATGTTGGCTCATTGCCTACTAGTCAAGACTACATCTAGTGCCAAAGATTATGCAATGTTGTACATCCAAGAATTGGTGAGGCTGCATGGTGTGCGTAGGTATATCATATCGGATCGTGGCACCCAATATACTTCTTACTTTTGGATGTCTTTTCTAAGAGAACTTTGCACTAGGGTTAAGTTAAGAATCGCCTTTCATCCTTAAATCGACGGACAAGCCGAGTGGACAATTCAAACTTTGAAGGACATTTTGAGGGCTTGTGTATTGGAATTCAAAGGTAATTGGGATGATCATCTTTCATTCGTTGAGTTTTCTTATAATACTGGCTTTTATGCTAGCATTGGTATGGCACCATTTGATGCTTTGTAAGCTAGGAGATGTAGGTCTCTGGTAGGGTAGTTTGAGTTGGGAGAGATGGCTTTGATTGGACCAGATTTGTTATTGGAGGCTATGGAGAAGGTGAAGTTAATTACGGAGAGATTGGAGACGGCTAAAAGTTGCCAAAAGTCCCATTGGGATGTTTGCAAAAAGGTCTTGAGTTTCATGTTCGTGATTGGGTGTATGTTAAAGTCTTACCTACGAAGGGTGTAATGCGTTTTAGGAAGAAGGGTCAGCTAAGTCCCTGATGTGTACGTCTTTATGAGATAGTTCAGCATATTTTGATGTGGCCTATAGGCAAGACTTGCCTCCGGATTTGAGTTCTATTCACCTTGTTTTCCATGTGTCTATGTTGACAAAGTTGCTTATTGATCCTAGTTCTATTGTGCCTTTGGATGGTGTGGAGGTTGAGGAGAACTTGTCTTGTGAGGAAGTTCTGTTTGAGATTTTAGATAGGCAAGTGAAGTGTCTTCATAACAAGGATGTGGCTTTGGTTAAGGTACTTTGGAGAAATCAACATGTGGAGAGTGCTACATGGGAGGGGGAATTGGACATGATGAAATGATACCCCCATCTTTTCCAATCTACTCAAGCTTAAGGCTCTAGATTTTTATGATGTTTTGAATGATTTAATCCCTTTTGATATGAATTTTAAGGACCTTATGATTTTCAAGTGATGAAATATGCATTGTATCTTGTGTTTGAATATTTCAAGTTCTAAGTCAAGTCTTTCAAGCCTTGTTCTAGCTCATTCAAGGACGAATGTTCCCAAGGGAGAGATAATGTAGGGACCCAAACTTTGTACGACCTTAAAGGAGCTTGGAAATTCGGTTCTGAAAAGTTTTAGACCAAGGTGATGCTCCATGGTAACCTACTTGGTCCCTGTGAGGTTATGAGGATCGCATGGAGCCTCCTTGGAGTGTCCCTTAGCCTTATGTAGGGTAGAAGGGCCTTGTTATAGAGTTTGAGACCACGACATACCATAATTGGACCCCACACGGACCTTCTGAAGCCATGCAGACCGTGTGGAAGATCATATGGAGGACTTTATGGTAGCCTTGGGCTTCAAACTCCACAGTTTTGAGCCCAAGTGAAGTAGTACAGCCAAGTATACGATCCGTATGACCTTCTATATGGGTTACAGAGTGAAATTTTCTAAATATTAGATCACCATCTTTGAACTTCATTGTGAAGAAATTTTCTTAGTAGGGTCGGACAAAGGAGGCAAACGGACCGAGTGGCTTGGTATGGTCTGATCGCTTGTCTTCAAGCAATGGAATTAATCTACATAAGCAACACAGTGATATAGATACCTCAATCTAATGGGATACATCATATCAAACTCAATAACAAATACCCACACTACTTTTAAAACACCTTAGATAGCTATCCAACAAACCAGTATAGATAAACACATTTGATAGTGAAACTATGACATGCAAGGTAATTATTGTTGCTTCCCTAGCACACGCAAGTATACGTGGTCAACCCAAGTAATATAGTGGCCTTGAGAAAGGGGCCGGGACATCAAACCCAAAGGATTTATAGAGCAATGGTACCTATCTAAGTTATACTGCGTAGTTGGTATCCACGATAAATAGCAATGGGATTTATAAAAAATTACTTATTGAATCAATGACTAAATGTACGATTAGATCTTGTTAAATTGTAATAATCAAGTTAAAAGTAATTCCGAAATTGTAGCCTTGATGACTTCGTTGTCTCTCAATCATCGTTTATGCATCTAGGTTTGCATCTATTAGTTCACAGGGTTTAATTTACCTAACAGGGTTGCACGCCTCTGTCGGCCTACTTTTACTGACTGCTTAACTATATTGTTGAGCGGGAATAGACAGACCACCAAAAGCGCTTTACTTTTATCTTCTTGTATTGTGAACCAAGCGAGGTGTAAGGGTAGTTGTCACAGGTCTCCCTTACACGAACCAATCTAGATACCTAGTTGGACATACCCCCTATTCCACTATGTTCTAATCATTCCAACATCTTTGGAATTCAGAATGACTAACCCATTTACCCCCTAGTTGATTAGGCTCAGAAGTATAAATAAAAGCTTCACAGGAGTAAGTATCAAACCCAATCATACACAAAGGAAATCAAAAGTTAACATTGTCTATGGCTACAATCCAAGAATATGGGAGAACTAGCAACTCATAGTTTGTTCCCACATCAAAATTAAGCTAATAATTACCAGCATTCAAGAGTACAAGGATGGAAACTAACCAAATTTGCCATAGGAAAGGTTCTCTACCTTTTTCTCCTTCTATGTCGGTCAAAACCCGAATAATCCTAAAAGTCCTATGATCAAAATAATTAATAGGGATCTTTTTAGAATCCCGTGACTCGCTTTTTTTTTCGTGTCTTGACGGTCCGCAACGCGGACTGACATACTTTTACCAAGATTCGCTTATTTGTTGACTGGACCAATTTCCCCTTTATCTCGCCCTCGTCCGCGACGCAGACTTTGCTGCATTTCTCGTCTTTGCACTATTTTCTTCTCCTTACTAGTTTGCTTGCTTTCCCCTAGGTTCGTGATTCGCACATGAGCACTTCTGCTATTTTATGCTTCTTTTCCTCCTTAATTTTGGGTTTTGTTCATCCTCCCACTCCGAGCATGGCCTCTGAGTGACATCATTCGACCAAAATCTGCAAAATACAACCCAACAGAGTACTTGACCCCCAGATTAGCAAAATAACTAAAATCCTAGCTCACCCTCTGACTTAGCTCAATTTATGGGTTTATTTGGCTATTTAGGCATGTAAATACGCCTAAGATCAACACCTTACACTTATAGCTTTGTCCGTCCTCGGGCAAATACAAAACACATGCATTAGACTCACTAGGCAGTATGTATCCCAAACGAATGGTATGAACGGGTCGCATGCATCAAAGAATCAAAAACCTTTCTGGATCCTAACAGTATCACTTTCATCTATTCCTTCACGCTTCACTGCGGAATTATGTAGGAATTTAGTCAACATCATCATCTTGTTGCTAACCGTACTTGATTATGTGCCCTCACCAGAAGAATTACCCATGCACACCCAATAGAACTTAGAGAATAGAAGAAATGGGTATTCCATCAACTCTCTCTCTCTCCCAATTGATGTCTTGTGTTGGGTCTAGCTTCCATAGGCTTACCCTTAATGTGCTAATGAAACCTAGTAACAATTTGCTCGAAGGATCATTAAGGTCTTCTATGTGGTTTTAATGTAGGCTATGGGCTGGTGGGACACATTTACGGATATGAGTGACCTGGCTCAATTCCCAAGCGCTCCTAGCTCAAGTTCACATCCCTACCTTTAGCCTCCTTACTTTTAATTCTTCCCGCCTCAACACTTCATTCCACTGCAACGTTTACGCATTTTAGCATTCCGTCAAAGCTTTTATTCTCATCTTTGCAATAGCTTTTACACTGTCACACCTCTTTTTCTTTATTTTTTATTTTTGATCGCGATGGATCCGCGACGCAGAGACGTCGCAGACCGTCACTGGTTTGAGCCATACATCTATTTTGCTTCCTTTTATTCCTTTGGTATCCACTTAAGCTCTCCTATCCTCATAATTATCATGCTACAACGCTAAGGAATCAGGTTCAACACAGGTTTAGATCCCATGGATGGGTTGGCCTAACACATGGCTAACCAAAGGAAAAGGCTAATGTCACGCCCTAAGTCCCATTAAGGCGGACTGGCACCTATTGCCGACAAGGCTCGGGAGAATTGACATATAACAATACACTTTCCATGAACATTATAAGAGGTTTCCATATTCAACATGCTTTCAAAAAGAGTAAACAGTATTAACAAGCCAAAAGGAAATGCTTGCCATTGGAGCCACGATGTCTAAAGTATGATACTTGACCACACTTTACTTTACGTAGTCTACAAAGCCTCTAGGTAAGGAACAATATCTATATGGGACGGGACAGGCCCCACCTCATGACCAACTATACAATACAAAATATAAGCTCTAGACATGCAAAGCCCTGAAGCAACCTGGAGCTCAGTAACAACAGCTGGAAGTCCTGTACTCCTACTGGGGAGATCTAGTAGCTCCCGTACCTGCAGCATGAATTGCAAGTCCCCCGTAAGGGACATCAGTACGAGATAATGTACTGAATATGTAAGGTAGGAAATATTGTACATTTAATAAAAACTCAAATGAAATCGCACACTGGTGAGTAAGGATAAAAAGATCACCTTTAGTCATACTGTGGAATCATGTACTTTATGTCTTTTTTATTACTTTACCTTTCTTATCTGTATAATCTATGCACAATATATCATGTAAATAACCAGCTGATCAGTGGTAAATCAATATCGGAATTGCCCCATGCTAGGCTTTCCTTTCACCCCTAGGATAACCCCCATAATATGGGATCGACCCATGCTAGGTGATTCTTCCACCCCTGGGATCCCACACATTAATAAGCAACTTTGAGTTATCTTTTATTTACTTTTGAGATGATTCTTTTGGTGGTCATAACATTTAGAGCTGTAGGATTATAAACATGACATGTGACATATAAACAATCACACAAGATAATACCACAATGTAAAAAGTGTTACACAACTAATGAAACATATAGGAGATTAAACAACACATGGACTTCATTTGGTAAAAAGGAACGCATGTATCTTTGGTACCCAATAACGTATGCAGATTTGACAATGGCTATGTATGGGAACATATGAACATGGTAAGGAGTGGAAACAACGTTATTAGTTATGTCCGAGTTGGTAAGTGCCTTTATGTACCAAGTAAGAACCTAGATTTCGTGCCAAGTAATAGAAAATCAAGTAGCCTTACATACCTCGTTGTACTATGTCGTTATTACCTCGGAGTAGTATCGTCTTCCTCCAAATATTTATCTACAATACAGTAGGTGATAAAACTAGTATTAGCAAACACATCTTGGTAGTCCAATTCCACCCAAAAATAATATTCGGGCAACAAGCTCGTAATTAGCAATCAAAGAGTATTCTTTCAACATTTCCACTCCTAATCATATTCTCTAATACACATTCTCATATACATATCATATCCAGCTTCTTTTAGTCCCATAACGGTGTTACAGCAGCTCATAAAGTACAACATACAACAATTCTACACAACACGCAAGTAGGCAACGTAACATTACGTCATTTCACTACATTTCGACATCAACCATTCCCAATCTGTTTCAATCCTCAACCAAACTGTTCTCAATTTATTTACACACAAAAACAGTCCTAAAAGAGTCTTAAAACAGTCCCCAAGTATATGGAAAACGTGAGACAACAATCACCAATTATCCGCCTACAAGTTCCTACTAAGAGCACCATTAAGATAGCATACAAGAACTAATTTTTTGTGGATAAATGGTGCAACAACCTTATTTCATCACTACAGAACCAATCCTTGTTAAAAACATAAATATTACTTCATCCTTCAACCAACCAATAAGAGAAAAGCCTCTTAATAAACAAGAAAGTGGACAACAATCTTTGGAACACATGCTGTCCCAAATTCCTGCACAAGTACAACCAGCATACTCTTCATGTTTTTCATGGAAAAATTATGCCAAACCGTAGGTGTTTTTACTTACCTTAGCCTCAAGTATTAGATGCTCTTCAAAATTCCCGAAGGTATGCCTTGGCTGCTTTACAAAGTGAAGAGAGAACAAGGAGAAACTTGGAAAGAAATGTGGTTTTTGGCTTTGTATAAATAACTTGAAATTGCTTGCTTTTGGTCCCTTTTATAGGGCCACGTTTGGCTGACTTTCTTTTGCATTTCAAGCCTTATTTAATTAAGGTGGTTATGCAACAACTTGGCCCTTTCACTTGGGCCTTATTGGGCTTCAATTAGATGGGCTTTGCTGCAAATATTTCTCTTTTACACCCACTTAGTTTGGGCCCTATTTGTGAATTGGGTTGTGAACGTAATTTGTCCCTTTTCATATTCATCTTGGGCTGCAAATGTTGTCCCTTTATGATGCTAAACCATGGGCCCAAATTACATCCTTTGCTTGGGGTTTATTCTTTATCGGACTTGAACAAATTTAGTGTTGGGCCTCGTCTCTGTCTACCTAGCCAATTTAAGCCAAGCACGTAGGTGACTCACTTATTAGCTTCCTAAGTCTCACAAGCACCTCACTTCCTTTCACTTTGTTTAGGGCCGTGCTCTCCCCAATTTGACTTAAAACTTATATACACTCGGTCCTCTTGAGCATTAGACGTATACCCCTCTAATATGAAATTCAAGCACTCTTAAAAATGTGTGTTGATTTGACCCTGCCATATCATATTTTATATGTATAGGAACAATACATGTAAGATATGGGGTGTTACATCCTTCCCCTCTTAGGAACATTCGTCCCCCAATGTTAGCATAAATGGGATAGGTCATATAAGTTTAAATTTCATGTAAATAAACTTTTGACAAAATAATAAGAATTCAAATTCATGTACTTACAAATCCCTCAACTCTGCATCTTGGACTTCCTCTTTAGTTTCAAATAAATAAGGGTATTTAGATCTTATTATTTCCTCACCCTCCCACGTTATCTCTTCTACTTGCTGGTTCCTCCAAAGTACCTTTACTGAAGGTATTTCCTTATTCCTTAGCTTTCTAACTTGACGATCTAGGATAGCAATAGGTACCTCCTCATAGGTGAGATCTTCCGTAACCTACATATCTTCAATATGGGTGATACAAGATGGGTCACCTATGCATTTTTGAAGCATTGAGACATGAAAAACTAGATGAACCATTGAAATCTCCTGGGGTAGCTCTAATTCATACGCAACCTGTCCAAACCTTTTCATAATCTCATATGGACTTATGTAACGTGGGCTTAGTTTTCCTTTCTTACCAAATCTCATAACTCCTTTCATTGGGGACACCTTTAAGAATACCCAATTCTCGACTAAGAATTCCAGTCATCTCTTCCTAGCATCCGCATATGATTTATGACAACTTTGGGCTGTTTCTAGCCGTTGTCGTATTACCTTGACTTTTTCCATGGCCCGTTGGACTCTATTTGGACCAAGCAAAGTGGTTTCACCCACTTCAAACCATCCGACTGGTGACCTACATTTCCTACCATACAAAGCTTCATAAAGTGCCATCTTTATGCTTGAATGGTAGCAATTATTGTGGGCAAATTCAATAAGCGGCAAATGGTCCACCCAATTACCTTTGAAGTCCAATGCACAAGTCGACAACATATCTTCAAGTGTTTGAATGGTGCATTCTGCTTGACCATCTGTCTGAGGGTGGAAAGTTGTACTTAAATATATTTGTGTCCCTAAGCTCCATTGGAAGGACTTCTTAACCTTTGTAGTGAATTGAGCTCCCCGATCAGATATAATGGACATTGGGACCCCATGTAGCATAACTATCTCTTTGAGGTATAACTTTTCATACTCTTCAGTTGTATAATCACTCTTAACTGGCAAGAAGTGTGCTGACTTTGTGAGTCTATCAATCATCACCCATATGGAGTCAAACTTCTGAAATGAGCGAGGCAACCCAGTAACAAAATCCATGTTAATTATATCCCACTTCCACGTTGAAAGCTCTATACATTGCATATAACCTCCCGGCTTCTGGTGCTCTACCTTAACTTGTTGGCAATTCGGACATAGAGCCACAAATTCTGCAAGGTCCTTTTTCATGCCTTCCCACCAAAACATTCCCTTTAGGTCAAGATACATCTTAGTTGATCCTAGATGAATGGAATATCTTGGATGATGGGCTTCTTCCATTATCCTCCTTCTTAGGCCATTAATATTAGGAACACATAATCTATTTTGGCAATAAAGTACTCTATTTTGGGTAAGTCCAAAGCCCTTCATCGTGTCTTGACTCACCTTTTCCTTAAGTCGTCGTAGAACAGGATCTTTGAGCTGTTTTTCTCTTACCTCGGTTACCAATGAAGACTTTACAACATTATGCACAACAACCCCTTCTTTTGGAGTTTTAAAAAGGCGAACTTCCAGATTGGCTAGTTTATGCAGATCCTTAGTGACTCCTTGACTTACCATGGCCTGATCATCAATATTCACTATTGCCTTACGACTCAGAGCATCGGTTACCACATTTGCTTTCCCTGGATGGTATAGTATATCAACGTCGTAATCTTTTATCAGCTCCAGCCACCTCCGCTGCCTTAATTTTAGGTCTTTCTACTTAAAGATGTATTGTAGGCTCTTATGATCAGTATATATGTCAACATAAACTCCATACAAATAGTGGAGCCATATTTTTAAGGCAAACACAACAGCTGCTAGCTCAAGGTCATGTGTTGGGTAGTTTCTCTCATGCGGTCGCAGTTGTCTCGAGGCATAAGCAATTACCCTACCATGTTGTGTCAGTACACACCCTAAGCCAACCCCTAAAGCATCACAATACACCGCACACCCCTCTGTTCCTTTTGGAAGCACTAGCACAGGTGCAAAAGTTAGCCTCCTTTTCAACTCTTGGAAAATTCTTTCACATGCATCATTCCATTGAAATTTGGTCGCCTTATGTGTCAACTTCGTTAAAGGTGCAGAAATAGAAGAAAAACCCTCAAAAAACCTTCTATCATAACCTGCTAACCCTAGGAAGCTTCGAACTTCTGTGGGTGTTGTCGGCCTTGGACAATCTTTCACCGCCTCTATCATTTGTGAATCAACCCTTATTCCTTCATCAAATACAATATGACCCAAGAATGCCACTGATTTTAACCAAAATTCACATTTGGAAAACTTGGCATACAATTGTCTATCACGAAGAACTTGTAATACCTGCTGCCGTATGTGATTTGCATGGTCCTCTTCTGATCTTGAATACACCAAAATTTCATCTATAAATACTATCACAAATAAATCCAAGAATGGCTTGAATACCCTATTCATTAAGTCTATAAAAACTGCTGGTGCATTGGTCAGCCCAAATGACATAACAAGAAATTCAAAGTGAGCATAACGTTCCTAGAGGCTGTCATGGGTATATCTTTCTCCTTCACCCTCACTTGGTGATAACCTGACCTCAAATCAATTTTGGAAAAGCATTTGGCACCCTATAACTGATCAAATAAATTATCAATCTTGGGGAGGGGGTAATTGTTTTTAATTGTCACCCTATTCAATTGCCGATAGTAAATACACATTCTCAAGGTGCCATCCTTTTTATGTACAAATAACACTGGTGCACCCCTAGGGGACACAATAGGTCTTATAAAACCCTTCTCTAGCCAGTCTTTTAATTGCTCATTTAATTCACGTAATTCTGCTGGGGTCATTCTATATGGAGGGATAGAAATAGGTTGAGTACCTGGAAGTAAGTCAATACCAAAATCTACTTCTCGTTTTGGAGGTAAACCTTGAAGCTCTTTGGGAAACACATCAACAAATTCATTCACTACGGGAAAAATTGAAGAGTTGGTGATTATGCTTCCATATCCCTTACTAGATGACACATATATCCCTTTGACATCATCTTCCTTGCGTTAAAATAGGAAACAAACTTACCCTTTGGTGCCCAACATTACCTTCCCATTCAAGGACCGCCTTATTTAGAAAGTGGAAATACACTCTCTTAGTTTGGCAATCCACAGTAGCATAGCAAGAAGCTAACCAATCCATACACAGTATAACATCAAATTCCACCATTTCTAACTTAACAACTTCAGTCAATGTGTAATGGTCTCAAACAGTTACTACTCAGTTATAATCGATCCTTCGAACTATAATATATTCACCGGTTGGTGTAGACACTTCAAAAGGCTCGTACAATAATTTAGGTGTTCTTTTAAGCTTCCAAGCCACTAGTGGAGTGATATATGATAATGTAGAACCAAGGTCAACTAATGCATAAGCGTTATGTGAAAAGATGGACAGTGTACCTGTGACCACATCGGGTGAAGCTTCCAAATTTTGCCGACTCCCCAAAGCATTAGTGCGATTCTAGGCTCTTTTGGAGCTAGCTGCCCCTCTACCACCTCTACCGCGACCTGTAGGAGCTTGTTGACCCCTACCTAGTGGAGGAACTGATGATGATAATGCAACAGGTAACCTAGTAGGTTGTGCTATATCACCCATACGTCTTCTCGGGCAATCTCTCATCATATGCCCTGGTACACCATACCAATAACAAGCATCTGTCCCAACATGACATGTACCTAAATGACTCCTCCCACATTGTTTGCAAGGCTGCCTAGGAGGAATTTGTTGGCTTGTCGAATATCCTATTGTCTGTGCACCTTGGTCCTCACTTCTTTGACTAAGATGATTACCTTTAGACCCTTGAAGTTGTGGTGGAGCACTAACTGCAGAGTAGGAGGATGATGGCCTAGGCAGCTTATTAGAAAACCAAGGCCTAAACTCACCTTAGGACTATACAAACTGCCCTGTAGATCTGGCCCTCTTGGACTGCCCCCTTTCTAACTCTTGTGTCCTTCTTCTTTGCCTCTGATTCTTCAGTTTTTGCGCAAATGCTTGCATCCTCGCTATATCCATGTCTTTATTTAAAGAAGCAATGGTACAGTCTCTTACCAGATACGAATCCAACATATCCACATACCGATGAACTCTATCTGCCATAGTAGCAACTACATTAGGAGCATACCTGGCAGGGAATTAAATTGAAGGCTATACTCTCTCATGCTCATATTCCCTTGGTGGAGATTCAGAAACTAATCTGCCCGGGCCTCTCAGATCTCTAATGGCAAGTAGTGGTAAAGAAATGCCTCTTTGAACTCTTTCCAGGAAGTTGGAGGTGCATCTATACCCTTAGATTGCTTCCAAGCTTCATACCACAACTTCTGTATCGTTTACATGCATAACATCCAAAGTGCATTGGATCTGATCGATAAAGTCTTGTGGATCTTCATTAGGATCTGACTCGGTAAAAAATGGAGGGTCCAAATTAAGGAAGTCACGTATCCTCATGCTAGCTGCCCTATTCGCACCACCTGCACCTATAACTACACCTTCTTGTTTTTGAGTTTGGCCAGCAACTATACGAGTCAATAATTAGACCGCATTCCTTAAATCTTGCTCAAGAGCATTAATAGGAGGCTCTTGAGGTGGTGCTGCCCTCCTAAGCTCCTCTGGAGGTAGAGGAGTTGGGGAACTCTGTGATAAGGACTCATCTGAAACCTCACTTTGGTTAGGCCTAGCTCGTGATTTACTCATCCCTTCTCCAAAATCGATCTACTTACCTATACATCTTCTCCTTCAGCCATCTTTTGCTATATATAAGCACAAACAATTGAGGGTTTAGATATAATCCTTCTATGATAATGGCTCTATGGCACGATCTAGAGAATGAAAAGAAAGTGACAACTCTTAAATGTCACGTAGCCTTCTGCTTATAAATATGGTGCACAACACATCCATAAACAAGACTCTGCATAGACATAGCTTTGTAGACTCCCTAGGACGACCCGGTCTGATACCACTTCTGTCACGCCCTAAGTCCCATTAAGGCAGACTAGCACCCATTGCCGACAAGGATTTAAGAACTGACATATGGTACCATACACTTTCCATGAACATTATAAGAGGTTTCCATATTCAACATGCTTTCAAAAAGAGTAAACAGTATTAACAAGCCAAAAGGAAATGCATAAGACTAGACCATTGGAGCCACGATGTCTAAAGTACGATACTTGAACACACTTTACTTTACATTGTTTACAAAGCCTCTAGGTAAGGAACAATATCTATATGGGTCGGGACATGGCCCGCCTCATAACAACTATGCAATACAAAATATAAGCTATAGACATATAAAGCCCCGAAGCAACCTGAAGCTCAGTAACAATAGCGGGAAGTCCTGTACTCCTATTGGGGAGATCCTACTGGGGAGATCTAGTAGCTCCCGTACCAGCAACATGAATTGCAGGTCCCCCGTAAGGGACATCAGTACGAGATAATGTACTGAATAAGTACGGCAGGAAATATTATATATGTAATAAAAACTCAAATGAAATCACACACTGGTGTGCAAGGATAAAAAGACCACCTTTAGTCATAATGTGGAATCATGTACTTTATGTCTTTTTTATTACTTTACCTTTCTTTTCTGTATAATGTGTGCACAATATATCATGTAAGTAACCAGCTAATAAGTGGTAAATCAATATCGGGATCGACCCATGCTAGGCTTTCCTTTCACCCCTAGGATACCCCCCACAATATGGGATCGACCCATGCTAGGTGATTCTTCCACCCCTGGGATACCACTCATTAATAAGCAACTTTGAGTTATCTTTTATTTACTTTTGAGATGATTCTTTTGGTGGTCATAACATTTAGAGCTGTAGGAATATAGACATCACATGTGACATATAAACAACCACACAAGATAATACCACAATGTAAAGAGAGTTACACAACTAATGAATTGTATAGGAGATTAAACTACACATGGATTTTATTTGGTAAAAAGGAACGCATGTATCTTTGGTACCCAAGTACGTATGTAGATTTGACAATGGCTATGTATGGGAATATATGAACATGGTAAGGAGTGGAGACACAGTTATTAGTTATGTCGGAGTTGGTAAGTGCCTTTATGTACCAAGGAAGAACCTAGATTTCATGCCAAGTAATAGGAAATCAAGTAGCCTTACATACCTCGTTGTACTATGTTGTTATTACCTCAGAGTAGTATCCTTTTCCTCCAAATATTTATCTACAATATATTAGGTGATAAAACTAGTATTAGCAGCTAACAAACACATCTTGGTAGTCTACTTCCACCCAAAAATAATATCCGGGCAACAAGCTCGTAATTAGCAACCAAAGAGTATTCTTTCAACATTTCCACTCCTAATCATGTTTTCTAATACACATTCTCATATACATATCATATCCAGCTTGTTTTAGTTCCATAATAGGGTTACAACAGCTCATAAAGTACAACATACAACAATTCTACACAACACGCAAAAAGGCAACGTAACATTACGTCCTTTCGCTACATTTCGGCGTCAACCATTCCCAATCTGTTTCAATCCTCAACCAAACTGTTCTCAACTTATTTACACATAAAACAAGTCCTAAAATAGTCCCCAAGTAGATGGAAAATGTGAGACAACAATCACCGATTATCCGCTCACAAGTTCCTTGTTTAAAACATAAATATTACTTCATCATCCAGCCAACCAACAAGAGAAAAGTCTTAATAAACAAGGAAAGTGGTCAATAATCTTTGGAACACATGCTGTCCCAGATTCCTACACAAGTACGACCAACATACTCTTCATGTTTTTCATGAAACAATTGTACCAAACCATAGGTAGTTTTACTTACCTTAGCCCTCAAGGATTAGGTTCTCTTCAAGAACGCTAAAGGTGTGCCTTGGCCGATTTACAAAGTGAAGAGAGAGCAAGGAGAAACTTGGAAAGAAATCTGATTTTTGGATTTGTATAAATGACTTGAAATTGCTGGCTTTTGTTCCCTTTTATAGGGACATTTTTGGCCGACTTTCTTTTGCATTTCAAGCCTTATTTTATTAAGGTGGTGATGCAGCAACTTGGCCCTTTCACTTGGGCCTTATTGGGCTTCAATTGGATGGGCTTTGCTGCAAATATTTCTCTTTTACTCCCACTTAGTTTGGGCCCTATTTGTGAATTAGGTTGTGAATAAAATTTGGCCCTTTTCATATTCATCTTGGGCTGCAAATGTTGTCCCTATGATGCTAAACCATGGGCCCATATAACATCCTTAACTCAGGATTTATTCTTTTATCAGACTTGAACAAATTCGGTGTTGGGCCTCGTCTCCGTCTACCTAGCCTATTTAAGCTAAGCACATAGGTGACTCACCTGTTAGCTTCCTAAGTCTCACAAGCACCTCACTTCCTTTCACTTTGTTTAAGGCTGCGCTCTCCCCAATTTGACTTAAAACTTATATACACTTGATCCTCTTGAGCGTTAGACGTACATATACCCCTCTAATCTGAAATTCAAGCACTCTTAAAATTATGTACTTATTTGACCCCACCATATCATGTTTTAAATGCATAGGATCGGTACATGTAAGATGTGGGGTGTTACAGCTAAAGCTCAAAAAGGCTGACTAGGGAGTTATTACATTGGGTGGATAAACTACAGAAGAATTACTGGGCTGCCAAAGAAATGCCTCGATCCTTTCCTTCGAATTCAACTCCTACCGAGTTCATTCTACATACCGAGCAAGTTATAGCAACTATTGGAACACAGACTTATAACAAATAAGCTCACCACTCTTGGGACACTCCCCTTATAAGGTTAACTCTAGACTTACGTTGCCTTATTCACATGATTCCTTGATTACACAATTTCATTCTGAAGTGCTAGAATCAGGTATTAACTTCTCAGGCTTCCTAGTGATTACGTTACTTTGATTCACATGCCCGTCATACCATGCTTGATTGCATCACTACTGACACACTAATTAAGAAATTTTGAATTTACAAGAAATCTCATCTCTAAATAACATGTTGCAACAAGTAAAACATCCACATATGCACTTACTCATTACAACCCCAATAAGCAATAACAGAGAACTTCTGTCTTAACATCAAACGATACAAATATGTGAAAGAGAGAAACAAGCACCTCCACCCCACATTTAAACTCAGCACTGCCTTCAGTGCTAATCATACAAAACCTACAACGGATAAAGCATGCTCTCACTCCTCTAGTTCAGGTAAGATTGGCTCCCCTCCCACAGCGACTTGGACCTTGTCCTCAATGTCATCCTTGTCTGTGTCAGAAGCTATCCTCGGGTCCTCTGGGTCGGTGGGGATGTCATCCTCAACAGGTTCCACGAATGGCGGCTCGATGCCCAGAACAATATTTGCTAGGGCGTTGAGAGGGTAATAGGCTTTAACTTTGTCTAGCTCCTGCTACGTAGACGGGGGACCGCCCGTCCTGTGTCTCAACATCTCCAACCTGTACATGCGCGCCACGATAAGCTCATCCATGTGGTTGTGCTCAGCACTGGTGAGGATTGGTTCAGTAGCCTCCTTAGGCCCTTTAATGTTAGTGACATTATAGGGCGGGGCTTCTATATGTGGGGCTAGTAATCCAACTCTTCTTTGGGGAGGCCTACACGATGACACAACTCAGTTATAAGTCCCCCAAAGGCATACCTGTAGCCGCGGTTTACCCTTGCTTTCCTCATTGCAGACTTTAAGATAGCCCCAAAGTTCAGCTCCATGCCCGTCATGAGGGCATACACCAAGCAGGTCCTGTCTTGTGTCACAACAGCGAAGTGTTGCCCCCGAAAGAAGAAGTGTATCACTATTTTCACCCAGACTCGAGCTTCTCGATTCATGTGTGCAAAGGGGAAGCTCTGGTGGTCACCTCTTTTCGGCATGCCTGAATTACTTCGCTGTGGAGTTCACCCTTGCGAGCATGTGCCGAATAAGTCGATATGGAGGCTGCAGCTGCAAGTCAGTGAAAGCACTGGTATGGATATCAAGAGTGCGAAGAATGCCATTAATGGCAAGGAGGGCGATGTTGACTTCCACCCCCCCGAACCATGACCACCTGTGTGCGGGGTTCTTTCTTTATGTTAGCATAAAATTCGCAGACCATGTTGAGCTTGCAAGGCAATGGATCATTGAAGAGGAACGTCAGGAGGTAGTCCATGCACCGTTGGTAGATGTGAGCCCGATACCACCGCTGCCCTTCTCCATCAACTGCTCGAAGCCCATAGCAGGGTCGTTGTCCTCTGTGTTCTGGGGCTCTGGGTACTACCGGGACATCCCTAGTCTGCCTTCAGTTGCTCGAGGCGCCCACCCCATTGGATTGACCTGTTCTATGTGCTCTGGAAGGCATTTATACCTGCAGCAAGACAAGCTCATCAGCATAAAGATAAAAAGAGGGGACTCTGCTTTGGCACCTATTGTCCTGACCCCGCACTAAGACCAATCCATACTAGGTGACTAAGGTTCTTAGACTTCGCAATGTCACTGGTGTCAAGCATAACCCTCCCGCACTTCAATGCGGGTAATATGCGCAAGCACACTGGATCATGGGCTAATAAACTACCCCACACTTAAAAAAACTTTCCACGAATCATGGTACTCTGACCCAAAAGACCCCTTCCCCAATGGTAATGGCTAGATTTCCCCAAATTTGCAGCCTAGGGTTCGCAGCCCACAAGAATATTCACAAAGATATACTAGCACCGCAAAATTAAACCTATCTGACTAAAGAGCACCCTACGCAGAATATGAACTCATCACGACATTATGCTTCAACAAAACTTATCACACGCTATAATGTATCCTAAGAGGCAAAAATCATGCACCATTCAAGCCAAGGTACGAAATATTGAGTGAAGACACTTACTTGAATTGAAGAAGAAAACATGTGATGGTGAGATGTAGAGGGCGTCAAGTAGATGTTTGAAATATTAGGAGTAGGGGAAAATAGGGAAAGTAGAGGGAAGGGGGCAAAAAATTCGGGTGGGGATCGTGTGGAAAAAACCCTCAAAAGACGAGTGGGGGTTTATATAGGGGTGCGGCTACGCGAAAATGGAGGCTTAAAACATACACGTCCGCGACGCAAGCGCGACGCAGAGACATCACAGAGAATGCCTTAAATAATACTTACCTGGGCCACAAAAGATATAGCTAGTGCTCAATGAGTCCGCGATGCGTTACAATCACAGACAACCACTATTTTGGGACCAAAATTTTTTTGAATTTTGAGCTATGGGCCCCAAAAAATTCCTCGAACACATGACTATGCTTCAAAACATCAAAACATGTTAGTTCAACCAAATAAACTGCAAGAATAACCCAAGGATTTACCAAAATCGACGATGCACTTTTGCACACAAAACAGACCAATAGGAGGTGTGTTTGCGATGCCTCCACGATGCGGTACCATCGCAGAAGGCCACTATTTTTGGGCCCAAAATTTTCTAAATTTTGAGTTACGGGCCCCGAAAAATTCTTCGAACACTGCCAATTGCTACAAAAGACCAAAACCAGTTAATCCAAGCAAAGAAAGTTCAATAATGATCAAAGGATTATCGAGAATTTATGGAAACCATTTCAGCACTGGGATATGCACTTTGTGTGATTGTTCCGCGACGCGTATGCATCACGGACAACCACATTGTTGCGACTTCTGTGCAAATCCTTGCACCGTATTTTTTTACCTTACCGCGGGTTGACTCCTGCGTAGCACCTGATTTATCGTCCCGGCACAACTCAACATCACTTACTCTTTATTGGCCAGATTAATGACCTCGTCTTCCCTTTTCATGTCGGTACCATAGTAGTGCTTGACATGTTGCCCATTTACCAAAAACGTTTGGTTTGAGGCTGTATCTTTGAGCTCCATAGCTCTATGTGGTGTGACATTCACCAATGTATATGGTCCACTCCACTTTGATCGCAACTTATTTGGAAACAATTTTAACCTCGAGTTAAAGAGAAGCACCTATTGACCTGGTTTGAAGGCTCATGGTATGATACGCCGGTCATGCCATCTTTTGGTTTTCTCTTTATATAATTTGGCATTCTCGTACGCGTGGAGCCAAAATTCATCTAACTCCACCAATTGCTCCAGCCTCTTCTTTCTAGCAAGCTCAGGATCGAGATTTAGTCGTTTAATGGCCCAATATGCTTGGTGGTCCATCTCCACTGGGAGGTGACATGGCTTCCCATATACTAACTGATATAGAGATGTGCCTATAGGTATTTTGTAAGTTTTTCGGTATGCCCACAAGGCTTCGTCAAGTTTGGTCGCCCAATCCTTCCTTGTGGCATTCACGGTCTTTTGCAAAATCTGCTTCACCTCCCTGTTAGACACCTCCACTTGCCCACTCGTCTATGGATGGTATGCTGTGGCCACTCTTTGTCTCACTCCATACATCACCAGTAGATTCTTCACAGTCTGGTTAATGGAAATGAGCTCCTTCGTCACTAATGATGGCCCTTGGAGTTCCAAATCTGATGAAAATTTGCTTTCTCAAAAACCTGCTCACCACGTTTGTGTCATTAGTGGGTAGTGCCACCGCTTCCTCCCATTTGGAGACATAGTCTACTGCGACAAAGATGTCGTGGTTTCCAAAGGAGGGTGGGAATGGGCCCATGAAATCCATTCCCCATACATCAAAGATCTCTACCTCCAGGATATTGTTGAGGGGCATTTCATGTCTCATGGAGATGGTGCCAGTCTTCTAACATGCTTCACATGTCCTGAATAAAGTGGGCCAGAAGAACCCACATTGTAAAACCTTATGATCTGTTCGTTCACCCCCGTGATGGCCTCCATAGAGAGAAGCATGACACTTTTCTAAGATCTTCTGCATTTCTTCTTCAGGCACGCATCTTCTCACCATTCTGTCAGACCCTTGCTTAAACAGATAAGGCTCATCCCATATGAAAGTTTTTAAGTCATGAGCCAGACGCTTTCGTTGTTGATAAGTCGCCCCAGGTGGGAATACCCCACTTACCAAGTTATTCACAACATCTGCATATCATGGTATTTCCTCCACTTCTAAGGCCAGCAGCAACTCATCCGGGAACTCTTCTTTTATCTACAATGTTCCCCTATGTAGGCATTACTCTCCAGGCGAGACAGATGAATCCACAATCTGGTTTTCATACCCCTTTCGATCCTTTATCTCAATGTCGAACTCTTGGAGTAATAGGATCCATCAGATTAACCTAGGCTTTACCTCTTTTGTGTTGAACAAATACTGCACCGCTGCATGGTTGGTGAACACTACGACCTTGGTTCCTACTAAATATGACCTGAACTTGTCAAATGCATCCACTAATGCCAGCATTTCTTTTTCAGTCACGGTATAGTTACCCTACACTACATCTGGAGTTATACTAGCATAGCAAATGGCGTGGAACACCTTGTCTCAACACTGCCCCAACACTGCGCCCACGACATTGTCACTAGCATCACACATTAGCTCGAACAGGAGCTCCCTGGCGCTGTTAATATTGGGGCTTCAACTAATTTCCTCTTCAATAGCTCATATGACTGCAGATAAGAAGCATCAAAGTTAAATGGTACCTTTTTCTCCAGGAGGGTAGAAAGCGGCTTGGCAATTTTGGAAAAGTCCTTTATGAATCTTTGTAAAACCCCGCATGACCCAGAATACTCCGGACTCCCTTTACTGACACAGGTGGTGCTACCTTTTCTATCGCCTCTATTTTCACCTTGTCTACTTCTAGACCGCGCTTCGACACCTTATGCCCTAAGACTATTCCTTCTTTCACAAGAAAATGACACTTCTCCCAGTTAAGGACAAGGTTAGTCTCTTCACGGCATGCCAGCACCCTATCTAGGTTCTAGAAGCATGTTTCAAAAGACACCCCAAACACCGAGAAGTCATCCATGAACACCTCTACAATGTCTTCTACCATGTCATGGAATATAGCCACCATGCACCTTTGGAAGGAGGCAGGGGCATTGCACAATCAAAAGGGCATGTGCTTGAAGGCATAGGTGCCATATGGGCATGTGAAAGTAGTCTTTTCTTGGTCTTTGGGGACGATGGTGATCTGGTTGTACTCAGAGTATCCATCCAGAAAGCAATAGTTCTCTTGTTCAGCCAGTCTGTCCAACATCTAATCAATGAAGGGCACCGGATAGTGGTCCTTGCGGGTGGCATCATTTAATTTCTTGTAATCCATACAAATATGCCACCTGGTCACTGTTCTGGTCGGAATCAACTCATTTTTATCATTGGTGGCAACTGTCATTCCCCCTTTCTTGGGTAGACACTGTACCAGACTCACCCATTTGCTTTTAGATCTCGGAAAGATGATTCCTGCGTCCAACCACTTGATTACCTCTTTATATACTACTTCTTTCATAATTGGGTTCAGCTTCCTTTGTGGTTGGGCCATTGGCTTGTGGCCCTCCTCCATGTATATACTATGCATGCACAGTGCTGGACTGATGCCTTGGATGTCCGACATTTGCCAGCCCATTGCTTTCTTCCTTTACGTTAGCACCGCTACTGCTGCTTCTACCTGGGCTACAGTCAATGACACAGACAAGATTACCGGTAACGTTTCGTTCTCACCAAGAAATACATACCTGAGGTGCGAGGGCAATGACTTTAGTTCCAGCTTAAGTGCCTGCTTAATTGAGGGTTTAAGGGGAGGCCCCAACACTCTGTTTAAGGCTCCACTCCTTTCTTCAGCATGCTGACATTGTGACCATTTAGCACACTTTCTATTTCTCTTGCTTCTAAATCATCCACTAGCCCTTGGTTCAAAAGAACTCTAGTCGCTGGGTCTGCTATCTCTACCTGGCTTAATGCCGCTGCTGTGTCTGACATGGTGATAGCTACCAAATCCTCATATACCGCAGGGAGCTTCATAGCTTTGTACGCATCAAATACTTCCACTTTATCATGAGCTCTCATGGTGAGCTTTCTTGCTGCCACATCAATCAGTGCCCCGCTTATCGCCAAGAATGGGCGACCAAAAATGAATAGGACCTCAGCATCCGGTTCAAAGTCTAAGATGACAAAGTCCACTAGGAAGATGAGTGATCCCACTTGGACTAGAACATCCTCAATCACCCCATCTAGTCTCGCCATTGAGCAAACCGCTAGTTGTAAGACGATGGAGGTTGGTTTTGGGCTCCCCGGCCCCAACTTTGAGAACATGGAGCTAGGCATGAGATTAATGCTCGTGCCTAGATCACATAAACCTTTTGCATTCAAGCGACCACCTATCATTACCTGTACAGTGAAACTTCCTGGGTCTTTTATTTTGTTTGCAATTTGGATACATTCAGGATCCTGGAGCTGCAAGTCTCGGTGAGTGCTACGGTCTCATACTCAGCTAACTTACTTTTATTTGCCGCAATGTCCTTCACGTACTTATCATATTTTGGAATTCCCTGCAAGACATCAATAAGGGATAAGTTATTGTGTACCTATTTTAACAGCCCGATAAACTTCTAGAAATAGTCGTCCTCCTTCTTCTTCATTAACTTCTGTGGAAATGGGGGAGGTGGTTTCGGGACTGGGGTAATGTCTTTCGGGGCTAGACTTGGAGTGTCAGCCTCATTACTTTGTGAGGTGCCTGCTTCAACCCTACCTCTCTTCTTTGGGACTGCCTCCATCAGGGGTCATTCGCTCCTCGTACTAACTACATTAACCTATTTTGGGTTGGGGTCAGTGTTACTTGGTAGACCCACTTGTGGTCTAGAATTCATGTTTCCTGCCAGGTGCCCCAACTGCCTTTCAAAATTTCGAAGATTTTGTTTGTTCCTCCGAATTTGGTCCTCTTGCTTATTCTGGTTCGCCAGAATTGCCTAACTACCTCACCTTCGGTCATACTGTTAGGATTAGCCAGTTTTGCAGGATGTTGTGCCTGCTGGTTGTAATATGCATTGTTGCCCTGTGGTCTCTACTAAAATGCCCCATGATTTGGCTGCTGAACTCCCCATGAGAAGTTAGGGTGGTTCCTCCAATTCGGGTTGTACGAGTTACCAAATCCTTGATAAGCCCCTCTGTTAGCATTCCCCACAGCGTTGATTGCTTCTGGATTAACCCATAAAGACTCAATAGTATGATCTCCTCCCCCACAAATATCACACCACCCAGGTTGCGGTTGTTGCACAACATTCACTAGGGCTGGCTGCTGACCTCCACCTACCGGCGTCTGCTGTTGTTGGCCTTAATGCCAAGTTGTTGAACTGAGTAGTTATCATATAAGCGTAGCTGGCATTTGTGCTTGCAAGGCAGTTATGACATCAATTTCTAACATACCGGCTTGCTTCTGACCACTGGCCTGCTTGATCCTTCATTCCACTCAGGATTTCCCTGTGCAATCCTGTTTAGCAGGGCATACAACTCATCCTATGTCTTCTCAAATGCCTGTCCGCCTGCAGCTAAATCAAGACGAATCTTTGTGTTGGGTTCCAGACCTTTTATGAAGGTATGTACCAACACTTCATTAGATTGGCAATGATGGGGACAATTAATAAGAAGAGTTTTGAACCTGTCCCAAGCTTGATACAGCTTCTCTCCAAGCTTTTTCTTGAAGCTTAGAATTTCACTCATGAGTTTGGCAGTTTTGTCAGATGAAGTGGGTGAGGAACTTGCGAGCAAGATTATCCCATGACATGATAGAGTTTGGTGGTTTAATCTGCAACCACCTCCGAGCAACCCCCAACAACGAGAAGGGGAACAGGGTCAAACTCACATAGTCAGTGTTCACCCCCAGGGGAATGAAAGTGTCAACACTCTCTAGGAAGTTTTGAAGATGGACCTGTGGGTCTTCGTGCAACAACCCAGTAAATTGTCCAGTGGAGTGTAGCAACTGGACCATATTTTGTTTCAGTTCCCACCGGCCTCCGAGATCCGGTTTCAAGAAATAACTGGTGACATTGGTAGTCCGTAGGACTGCCACATCCTTTATTAGGCGAGGTGCTGCCTGCGCAAGAGGATTTGTTTCAGCCATTGGTTCCCTGATAGGATGTATGTTGGTTCTGTTGTTCTCAAGATCCTCCTATTCAATAAGTTCCAGTGTAGTTTGGAATAAAATGCCTTCTCTCCTCTTTGATTGTCAGAAGTAAGAATCCTGGTCTTCCAGTTTAGTGCTCAACTGCCTGAATAAAAGGCACAACTAAGATCAAATATAGTGAGCACAACAAAACTCAACAACATAGATAATTAACCAGCTCAAACTTTAAATCCCCGTCAACTGCGCCAAAAACTTGTTGCTTCCCTAGCACACACAAGTGTTCGTGGTCAACCCAAGTAATATAGTGGCCCTGAGACAGGGGCCGGGATATCAAACCCAAAGGATTTAAAGAGCAATGGTACCTATGTAAGTTATATTGCATAGTTGGTATCAACGATAAATAGGAATGGGATTTATAAAAATTTACGTATTAAATCAATTACTTAATATATGACTCGATCTTGTTAAATTGTAATCATCAAGTTAAAAGTAATTCCGGGATTGTAGCCTTGGTGACTCCGTTGTCTCTCAACCATCGTTTATGTATCTAGGTTTGCGATACCAGCTTACAGGGTTTAATTTACCTAACAGGGTTACACGCCTCTGCCGGCCTACTTTTACGGACTACCTAACTACATCATTGAGCGGGGATAGATAGACCACCAAAAGCGCTTTACATTTATCTTCTCATATTGTGAACCAAGCAAGGTGTAAGGGTAGTTATCACAAGTCTCCCTTACATGAACCTATCTAGTTACCTAGTTAGACACGCCCCCTATTCCACTGTGTTCGAATCATTCCAACATTTTTCGAATTCAGAATGACTAACCCATTTACCCCCTAGTTGATTAGGCTCAGAAGTATAAATAAAAGCTTCACAGGAGTAAGTATCAAACCCAATCATACATAAAGAAAATCAAGAGTTAACATTGTCTATGGCTACAATCCCAGAACATGGGAGAACTAGCCACTCATTGTTGGTTCCCACATCAAAATTAAGCTAATAATTACCAACATTCAAGAGTATAAGGATGGAAACTAACCAAATTTTCCCTAGGAAAGGTTCTCTACCTTTTTCTCCTTCTATGTCGTTCAAAAACCTAATATTCCTAAAAGTCCTACGTTCAAAAAAATTAATAGGGATCTTTGTAGAATCTCGTCACTCGCTTCTTTTTTCGTTGCTTGACGGTCCGCGACGCGGACTAGCATATTTTGACCAGAATTCAGTTACTTGCAGACTGGACCAATTTTTCCTTTATCTCACCCTAGTCTGCGACCCTGACTTTGCATCATTTCTTGTCTTTGCGCCTTTTTCTTCTCCTTTCTCGTTTGCTTTCTTTCCCTAGGTCCACGACGCGCACATGAGCAGTTCTGCTACTACTGTATGCTTCTTTTCCTCCTTAATTTTGGGATGTGTTAATCCTCCCACTCCAGGCATGACATCATTCGACCAAAATCTACAAAATACAACCCAATAGAGTACTTGATCCCCAAATTAGCAAAATAACCAAAATCCTACTAAAAGCAAATGCCCTATGTAAGTTCACCCTCTGACTTAGCTCAATTTATAGTTCTATTTGGCTAGTTAGGCGTGTAAATACACTTAAGATCAATTATAAACAAGCCACAATCACTGAGTTATTCTAATGTCGTTACTGAAATACAAGTTCCCTCACAGAAAGAAGTCTCATCTCTCTCATAATGATATTTTAAGATTCAATGCTTAGGACTATGCAAAGCCGTTCACTCTCTCAAGAGACATTCAAATACCATGCCCAATATATGCTTGCCCCTATACTCATGACTGTGACCTTTTACTACTTGGGCTAGGATCACTTTAGGACTTTATATGCTTATAATGTAGGCTCAGTGGGCTTTGGAATATTTTTTGTGAACATAGTGGCTTAGGGCCCACCTTGACTCTGTGTGTTTCTACACTTTTGTCCTACCAACACTGTTTCTTTTCATCTCATTCTCTCTTTCTCGTATTTTAAGATTTTCTGTGTGCCTTATTCTCATTTTCAGCTTTTTGCCTTGTGTTTTCACATCATTTTTCTTTTTAGGTCATTGCCTAGGCATCAGTCATTTTTGTTGCACCCAGCACACATTTTTATCTGCTTCTCCAAGTATCACTAGTTCTCCTCCTCATTTTGTGTTTACCATTACACCAGCCACCCTCAACTTAGGCTTTTGGCCTAAGTCAAGGTGCAAAATGTCAAACCTAGGAACTAGGGCCACTTTTGGTAGCCACCCTCAACTTAGGCTTTTTGCCTCAGTTAAGGTGCACAATATCAAACCTAGGAACTAGGACCACTTTTGGTAGCCACCCTCAACTTAGGCTTTTTGCCTCAGTTAAGGTGTGCAATGTTCAAGGAAGGACTAGGGCCAATTAAGGATTTTACATCTAATAAGCCTAGGTAACTTCGGTTTTTACAAAGAAAAAGTACATGTAAGGCTCAAACATTTGTTGGTCATTTAGGCTAAGTGGACTATTATGAACTATGACCTAAGATCCTTTCTTTACCAGTTAACCTGAAGTCTAAGTTAGAGTAATAGGACATGTTCTAAATTATAGCAAGACATATGAATTTAGCAAACCAAGCTCACACTCACATATCACTTATTAAATTATCAACACAGATTTTCAGATCATGCTTTTTATCTCAATTTTATCTTCACTTATCATAACAAGCACTCTTATGAATCAAATATGCATGGTTTCTATCAGGAATAACTAATTCTTTTTGGTGGGCATCCTTTTTAACACAAAAACACATATATGCCATAGATATTCGAACTATATGCTACCTACACATCCTAAACTTGACGGTTCAACAAAAATTAATATCCATGGGGAAAAGAACACGGGCAAGAAAACCCCTATGATTCAAAATTTTGGGATAGTTATAGGACAAGGTTACTCAGACTTCATTAAGGCCTATAAGTACCCACACCCCATCAAAAAATAGGTGTACTGTCCTCAATGCACACCATAAATGTAAAATAAAGCATAGGGGTTAAAAAGAACATAGCTGGGTGCCTATGGGGCAGGTGTTCGGCAGAGTCTGGGAACCCTCAACCTACCTGTTGCCTTCCTTAGTGGTGGAACCAAGACTGAAGGGGCCATCACCCCTCACTCTCTCAATCTCTTGAGACTGCCTCATCTCCCCCTTTTTCCTCGACCACATCATGGCAAGCTCTAGATTCTGCTCCTCTGTCACCCCCCCCATCCAACCACACTGTATCTGGATCACCATCAATGTAGGTCCTCATTTCGTGGGAAGGCTGTGATGGCTCCTCTGCAGCAAACAAATTAACCATTGACATTAGAGGTGCAGTCTATGGGGATGCCACTGGTGCAGCCAAAGCTGCTCTCATGTCAGCCCGGAATAGTTGGATCTCTATCTTTAGTGTTATAATATCTATTGGCCATGTTGCACATAGTCTGCTAGACTTGTAACTCAAAATTATCTATGTGAGCATCCGCGACTGCAAGTTGATCCTGAATAGTACTGACCATGAATGCTCGACTTTGTAATTGCTTTGCAGACCTAGGGCCTAATTTGCTAAAGTAATTGAGTCAACTTGGACTTAATATGGGTTAGTCACTGCAGCATGGCCTGAATAGATGTTGTTGACACATAAACCCTGCCAGCGGGTACTATTTGTGTAGGAATGGTCTTTGGGGCAAGAGTAATGGTAATGGGCCCTCTCTCTACATCTATATTAATCTTTGGGGTCCTCTCCTCAGTAGTAGCAACAATAGTTGTGGTGGGCAGAACCTCAGAAAGTGGCTCTACCATGAACATCTCAAGCATCTGAGCTGGCTGGTGCGATGCTCGCCAAAGTGCCACCAGATTAACCTTTACCTTGATCAAGCTAGAATCTAGAGTGCGCTAAACCTTAATCTATATGCCACGTGATGTAGACTCTCTACCCCTGACTCTAGACAAAGTTGTTGATCAAAACTAAGGGAAGGGAATGGAGGTTGACCTCTTCAAGGCCTTCTCATTGGATATGATCTGCGATAAGGCTGGCGTAATCAATATCTTAGCCAGCCAAGATGCTGGCAACCAGAAAAGCATAGTTCGGTGTCAATGTGTTATCTGCAAGTGTTGACCGGATCCGCGACCTTACAATAGCCTACCAAAATTTGGCGGGGAAGCTAACAGAAGCCTTCACAATGGCTTGAGAAGAAGTGGCTACCCATGTAGGGTTTTGGTCCATCTAAGCAATCTGCGCTGCCACCCATCTCATCAACTTGGCTCTGTAACTTTGGTCTCTTATCAGGGTCTTATCCATGGTCTGCCACAACCTGTGGTCGTACTCTGCTGTGGATCTGAGGACTGGTAACTCGGTCCCAAAAAGTATACGACAGATGGTAGTCTCTAAAATGCCAACCTATCGGCCCCTCACTCTAGTGTATGTCAGCCTGGGCTGAACGAGGGGCTTCTTTCCCATGGGAAGAGTATCGAGTAATATGGCAGCGTTAGAGGAGTAGAACTCTTGAATCATGGTTAGGAAGTAGTTCCCTAGTTCTTTGGCCAGCCAATGGACCCCATATCAGCTTATAGTGTCTTGGAGATCGGGGACAATATCTAGTCCAGAGGTGATGATCCATGGCTTCTCGAAAATAGAGCGGGATGGTTTGGCCTGCCCATTCCTCTGCACACCCTCTATGTAGATATCTCGCATGCCCTCAATGCACCACCAACTGGATAGAGCATTTGGTTGTAATGGTGATGCCTGAGGTGGTGCGGCGGAGGACTTTGGCTATGACTTCATCGAATTTTGGCTCTGAATCTTACTCCTCACTAGACAGAGCCATTTGAATGGAGTTGCTATTGTTATTGCCTCCCTTGTCAGACTGGGGAGTGTGAACAATAATAGTCTTGGACTAGGCTTCCCAAGTATTGCAGCAGCCCGTGTCAGTGGTCTATCAGCATCCGGGTCAGGTTGGATGCTGAGCTCCTCATATGATCCACTAGTCTCGAAGGTATCCTACTCCGTCATGGTTTTATCCCTGAGTCACATATGCACTGTTTGGATTTCATCGCGTCTTTGCTTAGGGGACATAGTACTGAACTGAGTGAAGATAATGCGAAAATCAAAGGAGAAACCGAAGGGGTGAAACCCTAGGTGTCCCTGAATGTGGACAGAATGTTGGTCAGGAAATGTTAGGTGGTGGGGTAGAGAAATGTTTAGGGACAAGGGTCAGGTGATATTAGTAATTTTAGGGAAGAACGAGGTCAAAATAATTTGGCCACTATATTTATAGGTTGATCGAGTCGGTCCAAGACTAATGGGCCCAGGTTCTACAAACCCCTATTACGGGCCGTACAAGATTTTATGGCTCGTAAATCATGATCTCGTAGAGTGTACAAACCCTAGTTTTTGGGACCAGGTTTCATGGACTAGTCTATAAGTCATAGAATTGGGTACGACTAGTAGAGATGGTCGTAGAAACCTTTGCAGTTAGTTAATAAATGGTAAACTTACCTAGGATGCACGAGCCCTATTCACGGCCCGTAGTTTTATCTACACATCATAAAGTTTGCTCGTGGAGTGACGTGCGCAACTTTTTGCTCACTATAGAACCAATCATAGAAGCATTTCTTGGTTCCTTTTCAGTCAAGGATCATTGACTCAGTTGTGTACCTGCACATTCTTCAGAGAACACGTTGTTACCATAGCTATATACAAGTAGTCCAATGTCCAAAATTACATTAAAAATGCGAAAAATTAAACTAACTATAAATCGAAAAGGTAAAAACAAAACACAACTACAACTATTACATCACATATCTTGGGTTGCCTCCCGAGTAGCTCCTGATTTATTGTCGCAAAAAGACTTGGACAACTTGGTTACTCAGACTTCGCCTAGTGCCCAAACATCCTTCTTTAGGTTGTGTGGCCTCTTCATTGACTAACAAATATTGAAGGCAACTTTGTCATAATTCAATCTAAACCTAAGTTGGCCATCTTCCATATCCACTAGTGCTCGACCAGTGGCTACGAAGGGCCTTCCCAAGATGATTGGGACTTCAAAATCTAGGATCACAAAGTCTGCGGGGAATATGAATTTTTGAATGTTGACGAGCACATCGTAAAGTATCCCCATAGGCTTCTTCACCGTGCGGTTAGCCATCAACAACCACATATTGATTGGAGTAGGGGCTCCTAATCCATACTTCTTAACGATCGTAAAGGGCATTAGATTTATGCAGACACCGAGATCATACAATGCCCTTGTGAACTCCACATCTCCAATTGTGCAGGGTATGGTAGAAGCATTGGGATCTTCTCGCTTTTGTACCAAGGACCTTTTAGAAATTACACTGCAATGTTGAAGCTCTTGGGGGAGCTCCTAACTCAAAGTGTGCTTTTTTTGTAACATGGTCATTCGTAGATTTTCCATACCTTAGCATCTTCTCCAATGTCTCAATGGGAGGGATGTTGATGGAAAGTTGTTTTAACATGGAGCGAAAGTGCTTGAACTTGCCCTCCTCCTCACTTTCGATTCAATATCCTTCTTAACACCTAGAAAATTATATGCCTCCATATTAGCCAGCAACGAAATGCAGCTATTTCTGATGGATAGCTAACTTATTTTTGAATCTTTGAGGGAAGGGAGGAGGATGTCTAGGAATAGACTTCAGCTTTTGTGGCACCTCTGCAGCATCACTCACCCCATCCTTCGCATGATCATCTCCGGTATCAGCTTCCTTGACCTCAATTGCCTCATCTCAAACATCATCATCATCCACTGGAATGGAAAGATCAATGGTGCTCTTTCCACCACGAGTAGTAACCTCCATGCACTTCCCTTCATTCTTAGGGTTTTGAACTGTGTTTCTACGTAGTGTACCTCTTTGACGCTAGATGAGTTGAGTTGATACTTCACCAAACTATTGCTCTAGGTGTTCAAATAGCAATAGAATTAGACTCGATTTTTTTTATTTATGCTAGAGATGTCAGATTTCATCCCCCTAAAGGTCTCATCCTGTGTCTTAGCTTTTTTCAATAGATTACTAAACATATCCTCAACTCTTGAACTACTAGCGATGGTATCATGATTATGTGGTGGCACATAAGGACCATTTTTGTAGCCATCTTTGCGACCCCAATTTGCATCTCTGTCCTAGCCCCCATTCCTGTCGTAGTAACCTCCAGGTTGGCTCTGAACGCACCATCTTTGTTATAGTTCGACCTTGGTTTCCTTGACCTTTGCACAAATAGTCCTGAGTGGACCCTTAGGCGCTGGTAAAAAAACCCCCTGTCTGATCAGCACTGAAACAGGTGTCCTCCTCATAGTAGGGATCCTCGTACATGGATGCTCACTGAGGCTGATGAACAATTGTATTAACTCGTTCCGTATCCTACTTCATCATCACCTCCATACCGGTGCGGATCTAGGAAACCTGTCATGCACAAAATCCCATTAAGGCAGACTGGCACCCGTTGCCAACAAGGCTCGGGAGAACTAACATATATCTATGCACTTGCTATGAATATTATAAGAGGTACATATTCAACATGCTTTCAAAAAAAAAAAGTACACAATATTAACAAGCCAAAAGGAAATGCATATGATTAGGCTGTTGGAGCCCCGTCTAAAGTACGATACATGACCATACTTTACTTTACATAGTCTACAAAGCCTCTAGATAAGGAACAATATCTATGGGGATCGGGACAAGCCCCGCCTCATGACAAACTATACAATACAAAAATGTAAGCTCTAGACCCACAAAGCACCGAAGCAACCCGGAGCTCAGTAACAACAATTGGATATCCTGTACTCCTACTAGGGAGATCTACTAGCTCCTGTACTTGCAGCATGAAATGTAGGTCCCCCGTATGGCACTTCAGTATGAGATAATATACTAATATGTAAGGCAGGAAGTATTGTATATGAAATAATAACTCAAATAAAATCAAATACTGGTGTGTAAGGATAAAAGACCACCTTTAGTTATACTGTGGAATCATGTACTTTATATCATTTTTATTACTTTACCTTTCTTTATTGTATAATTTGTGAACAATATATCATGTAAAGGACCAGCTAATCAGTGGAAAATCAATATCGAGATCAACACATGCTAGGCTCTCCTTTCACCACTGGGATACCACCGTAATATATGAACGGCCCATGCTAGGTGATTTTTCCACCCCTGAAATACCACCCATTAATAATCAACTTTGAATTATCTTTTATTTACTGTTGAGATGATTCTTTTAGTGGTCATAACCGTTAGAGCTGTAGGACTATAGACATGACATGTGACATGTAACAATTATACAAGATAGTACCATAACGAAAAGAGTAAACTACACAACTAATGAACTACATAAGAGATGAAATAACACGTGGATTTTATTAGCAACAAAAGGAACTCATGTGTCTTTACCTCCAAAGTATGTATGCAGGATTGACAATAGCCATGTATCAGAGCATATGGACATGTTAAAGAGTGGAAACACGATTATTAGCCAGGTCGGAGTTTTCAAGTGCCTTTATGAGCCAAGGAATAACCTAGATTCATGCCAAATAATACAAAAATGAGTAGCCTTACATACCTCATTGTACGACCTCATTATTACCTCTAAGTAACCTCCTTTCCCCCCCAAAGATTTATCTACAATAGAGTGGGTGATAAAACTAGTGTTAGTAGCTAATAAGCACATCTTGGTAGTCCAATTCCACCCAAAAATAATATCCGGGCAGCAAAAGAGTATTCTTTCAACCTTTCCATTCCTACTTGTATTTTCTAATAGACATTCCCATATACATGTCATATCCAGCTTGTTTTTGTCACATAACAGGCTTACAACAGCTCATGAAGTACAACATACGACAACTCTACACAGCACGCAAGTAGGCAATGTAACATTATGTCCTTTTGCTACATTTCGACGTCAACCATTCCAAATATGTTTCTACTAAGAGCACCATTAAGATAAAATACAAGAACTCATTTTTGCAGAAGATAAAGTGGTGCAGCAGCCTTCTTTCATCGCTAAAGAACTAATCCTTCTAAAAAACATAAACCTTACTTTATAATTGTGCTAACCAGCAAGGGAAAAGCCTCTTAATAAACAAGAAAAGTGTACAACAATCTTTGGAACACATGCTGTCCAAATTTCCTGCACAAGCACAATCAGCATACTCCTTATGTTTTTCATGGAAATATTGCACTATATACATAGGTATATTCTTACTTACTTAACCTCCAAGATGTAAGTGTACTCCAAGAACCCTAACGTTTTGTTGTGGCTGCTTTGTAATGGAAAGAGAGAGCAAGGAGAAACTTTGAAAAAAAATTGATTTTTGGCTATGTTAAAAGGACTTAAAGTTGTTGGTTTTTAATCCCTTTTTAAAGGGCTACTTTTAACCGACTTTCTCTTGTGTTTTTAGCCACATTTTGTCAAAGTGGTGATGCACCTACTTTGCCATTTCACTTGGGCCTTATTGGGTTTTAATCAGATGGGCTTTGCCGCAAATACTTCTCTATTACATTCACTTAGTTTGGGTCCTATTTGTGAAGTGGGTTGTAAATGTAATTTGGCCCTTTTCCTATTCATCTTGGGCTGTAAATATTGTCCCTTTATGATGCTAAACCATGGGCCCAAATTACACCCTTAATTCGGGGTTTATTCTTTATCAGACTTGAACAAATTAGGTGTTGAGCCTCGTCTCCGTCTACCTAGTCTGTTTAAGCTAAGCACGTAGGTGACTTACCTGCTAGCTTCTTAAGTCCCAAAAGCACCTCACTTCTTTCATGCCATTGGACACCGTGATCACCTTAACTTGACTTAAAAAACTTATACACACTCGGTCATATTGAGTGTTAGACGTACATATAGCCCTCTAATTTGAAATTCAAGCGCTTTTAAAAATGTGTGTTGATTTGACCCTGCCACATCATGTTTCATATGCATAGAACTAGTACATGTAAGATGTGGGGTGTTACAAAACCTCTTACAATATCTCTTCATTTATTTTAGCTTGCTCCAGAACAATACTGACAACACACAAACTTTTGGTAGATGACTTTTCTCTTTGCCCCCATGCACGATTAATCTTGACCACCTTTTCTAGCTTCTCCGAAATCCTTGCGAATGTTTGGTCTAAAAACATGCCCCACAAGATGGTATTAATGCATGCTTGGCTATTCTTGTCAAGAGCACGGTAGAAGATCTCCACCAAGGCATCACCAACAATTTTGTGGCAAGGGACACTCCTCAAGAACTTTGTGAATTGCTCCCATGCAGTACTAATCGAGTCACCAAGAAGTTTCTCAAACTTGTTGATTTGATCTTTCAACTTTGTCTTCTTCGATTTGGGGAAGTACCCCTGCAAAAAGGCTTCTGCAACTCAGCCATACTGGTGATCAAACTCTGCGGGAGCTCAAATAGCCATAGCGCTGCATTTCCTATCATAAATAATGGGAAGACACGAAGTCTCACAACATCCATAGTCTGATTCTGCATTCTCATTACACTCTTAAAAACAAACAAAACACTGTCTAAATGACAATGCGGATGCTTTGATGATAAGCCCGTGAAAAACACACGGTTTTAGAGCATCTGAAGCAACCCACTTAAAACCATGAACTTTATGTCCTCTGCTAGTGGTGGTAACACAATGGCTGAAGTAACATCCTTAGCCATATGGTTTAGCTGATATTGGTTCCACTGATAAGCTTTGACATTGAAAACCTATGACTGTGGTCAATGTCCTCAAGAGGAGGTGGGTTGTCATTATTCACATTTTTATTCTTTTTATGATTCAGAGCTGTATCGCCGCATTTTTGCATTATCTTGGGCCATCCTTCCTAGTCTTCTCTAGATCTCTAGGCCAAATAGAGTCAAGGGAATGCCTCGACTTCAAGTATTGGGCATACACTATACCTGTACCTTGAAATAGAACAAAAACAACAAAAAAGGTAAAATGAGGAAACTATGGATTAATTCCCAAACTACTTGAATTAAACAAGTCTAGTTGTATACCCCGGCAACACGCAAAAATCTAGTTGTCCCCCAAGCTACACCTTCTTTTTTAGGATAAAACAGTCATTGTCAAGATATACAACCTAAAAGAGGTTAGAGTTGATCCCACAGGTAATATGGTAGTCTTAGAAGAATTCAAGATTATTCGGGTTGATTAACCTGCTTATCTCCCCCAAAAAGGGGGGGGGGGGTTGTAGCAACTATGGAAAGTGATTCTAAACTAAGAAAAGTGTTAATTTAGTATGAAGAGTAACTAGGGTATTGTGTTCCCTATGATTTCCTAATTAAGTATTACCATATAATCGAATTCTTTTCCAGTGTGTAGCATGTAGAAAGGTGAGTTAAGTTCAACAAACAATTTGGCCCAGGCGAGAGGCAAATTTCACTATGTGGTTTGGTCCATCCCCGCAGTGTGACATTACTAACCCTTACATATTGTTCCAGTACAACCTCCCCTTGGCCCAGTTCGACTTATTAGTCGACAAACATCAATCGAATCTTGTAAATTAATCTATTTTTCTATTCATTACTACCATAATCTAGTCAGTAACAGTAGGCAAGTTCTAACGTTAGCCACCGTTAAAAAGCATTCAAATTGAAGAGAATTAATTCATACATGCATGCAAACTTTTCAAGAATTATGGGTTATCCGGTTTTGCCTTATTAGTTTTTCATGGTTCCCACAAACTAAGTTGTGGATATAGCTACTCATGATCAGCGTAGATGCAAGTCTAATGAATTTGAATAACATAATTGAGTACTCACACAAGAGAATTAAGCACAAGGAATCCAAACTCTTCACCAAGAATCACAACATTGAAATTAAAAGACAAAATAAAGTTATACAAGTGTTTCACTTAGCTTTATTTTGTTCTCCACTGTTCTGTCACGTTCCTTACTGTTCCATATGGAAAATAATATTAAAAACCTATTTATAGTCTTTAAAAAAAATTAAAACAGATTAGGAGAACTAGATTGGATGACTCTACGATAGCTTTTATGGGTCGTATAACATTTTACGGCCCGTAATCGGGCTTTTGTGGATTTCTTCTTCAAATATGGGGCTGACTTCTACGACACCCTTCTACGGCCCGTATAAAGTTCTACTGATGACTTTTTAGCCACTCCCCACTTTCTGATCCTCAGGGTACAAATCAAAGTCTATGGCTCGTAAAATCTTCTACGGCTCATTTGTGTGTTCGTATAATTAAGTTCAGAAAATTCACACTTCACTGGAATTGTATATGAAACCATATCTACGGCCCGTAGAAGAAGTCTTTGAATTTTGCACAATTATCCCAAAAATTGTGCTAACCCTGTAATCATGCAAAACAATTATAAAAACACATCAAATCTACTAACATTGCATTCAAAACACACAAAATTCCAAGGCTTAAGCATCAATAGTGTTTTATTTTTATAGCATATTAGTGTACCACATTTGGGCCACATCCTTTAACTAATAAGCAGCTAACTCAGCTTTCTTTTTAGAAGTCACTCTCATAACTGTCAACACCTTAGAGAGTTCATCAATGAAGTCTTGAGCATCCTCATCGGCCGTTGATTGATAGAACTTTGGAGGAGTCATCCTAGTAAAATCTCTCACTTTAACAGCCGTAGTTGGATAACCAGGAGGAAGATTAACCTATCTAGTCTAGGTGGTCACAACTTGGGAAAGCATGGCAAAAGAAGTGTGGAATTCACCATTAGTGATCGGCTCTTCCATAGGGCCTTGAGAAACTTGGTCCTCATTAACTGGGGCTTGCCTTGGTAGGTGAGATCTTCGTGGAGCCATCTTTTGTAATATAGAAAGGACATCATCAGGATTATGAAACCTTAATACACTAGCCAAAGTATTACATAAGACATGAAGGAGTGAGACAATTCCTGGAACACCATCAAAGCCTCCCACTAATAGAAATGGTACACTTCAGATCCATGAATAGGACTCTTGTCGACACGACATGTTAGACTCTAAGGATTATTTATAAACCTAGTGCTCTGATACCAAGCTTGTCATGACCCGAACCTAGGGTCTACAAGTCACATGTCGAATGGGAACCTGAGTGTCCCCAAACAAGCCTCAAAGTATCCAAATTCACATCATCAGTTTGGAAGCGTATAAAGAAGTGGTAAACATATAGTTTTATGGGATGAAAAAGTATGACTCACGCTATATGGATATCATAGGGATATGGATTTGCATGAATTCACATAACACATAACAGATAAAAACTAAGGGGCAGGTAAGTATGAGTCACTCTATGGGGCAAAACAGGACTTAGGATCTTCACGATTTCTACATCATAACATAATTACACATCATAATAAACATATCTAACCGATAGACATAACCGCAATCTCCAAATAAGAACACATATCATATATTGTAGAAGAGTTTACATGTTGTCTAACAATGCCTCTAGTCATATAATAGGAGGGGGGACAACACATGTCCTGGGCTCATCCTTAAAGTAAAATATAACATAAGCGAAAGCAGTATAATGTAGATAGATGGTAGCTTGTCCTTGGAAGATAGGACTCACAGCAACAACTTTCACAAATCTGAACTAGCCATTAAAAGGTAGATGGATATAGTCTCCGATCCCTACATGGTTAGATCATATAGGCAAAAGTATATGTTAGTACATTTGAATGTACTAAGTATGTGGGTATGTAATGCATATGAACTCATTAGACCTGCATTCAATGTTAGATGACAAGGAAAAATGTATAAAAAGAAGATTATAAGCGAAGGAATATAATATATCAATATGCCATGAAATCCATGATGCATAAAAAGCATAATACATCAATATAGAGGGGATCAGACCACAACCAACATATAAGACCAATTGAGCTATTACTTTGAATTCCAACGATATCCCTACACCGGATAAGAGGTCATATACTTGCCAAAAGATAAACCATACTTCTCCTTATGTGTCTCCCATTTTGAAGAAGTAACCTTCCTTTGGGCCTCCCATTTTGGATAGGATTTTCATATCATATCATGTCAAAGTTGTAACCGCACATTATGGGCCTCCTATTTTGGTGAGGGTTACCATATCAAATACCTATGCTGGCACATAGTTCAAGAGAAAGGAAGAGGACCCTTGGGGATATCCCTGATGCCTCCAATCTCATCGGTGCTAATTCATCATTCCACAAGAATATATATACATATGCATGCTTTCAAAGAGGTACGAGTCATTTCAAATCATTTCAATACATACTTGGCTTAAAAGCCAAACATATTTCATAATCAATTGGGCTCACTTCGAATCATACTTTCATGAATAGGAATAGCTTATGCACATATATCCAAAGGTGTAAACACTCAAAATTGCTCAAAGAGCGATGTCATAGACATTTATGTGATCACATTCTTGTAATAACCATAGTGGGCTTAACCTACCGAATAATTTTCATCAAAACCATATGTGATCATAACCCACGAAATTATTTTCATCAAAAACATATGTTATCTCAACCCATTGAACAATTTTTTATCAAAACCATATGCTCGTGATGCAAATGCCATGAATGATGTCAGAATAACATGGCAATAGAGATTCAAACTTCAATCAACAATACAATATGAAATTCAAGTAAATCCATAAAAAAAATCACATTTTAATCACAATTTAGATTACCCATGCTTATATCAAACATTAAAGGGTCAATGCATATATATTCATATCTTCATAATATTTAACCAATTCAACATATTAGGGATTAAAATATCTTTAAAAAAGAACAACTTTAAACACAGTTGAATGAAATAAATAATAATCTAAAAGATCTATAATTAAAGTAAGCTCAGTTTCATGAAATCACGTGTAAAAGAGTTTGGTGTTTTCATGGTTGAAAGGGACTGTGAATAAATCCCACACACCTTACCTAACCAAGAAGAAATAAGAAGAAATTGATGATGAAGAAGGCCTTTCCTTATGCTTCAAGCTAAACCTTCACTAGTTCACTCGAGAGGAGTTCTTATGAGAGAGTTTTGAATAATTCTAAGTGTTGAATTGAATTTGAAAGATAATAGAAGAGGTCTTTTTGAGAGGCTTAATACAGGTTAGAAGGTCATAAATAACCCTTAGGAATAGCCAAAATTACAAGAATGCTATTAATGAAACAGATGTCAAAAAGTTGTCAGGAGTCCCGTATGGAGGTGCCACAGCCTGTGTAGGGGTCTCACGGATCGTGAGCCTATCTGTGTGGCTGCACGTAGACAAAGTCCTCACAACTAACGAAGTTTAGTGATGGTGATTCCATACTTAGAAAATTTTCACACAAACACCCATATGGAAGACCATATGATCCGTGAATGGGTCATACGGCCCATGAAGGGTTCATGTGTGATGTGCCTTGACAAAAATTTGTTTTCAAGGCCAAAGCCTCACACAAGCAACTAAACGGCTAGTAAAGCCTCACACGAGCCGTGTGGGCTTCATATGGTGCAGGCCTTTAACTTGAACTCCAACTTAAGGCCGACACTTTACACACAAGGCCAAGGGCCACCTTAGGGCTCCTTCACATGGCCCGTGGTGAGTCACACGACCCATGGAGGTGCCATAAGTCATCATCTTGGTCAAAAACTTTCTGGAACCAAATTTCATACGCCACTAAGGCCTTAAAAAGTCTGGGTCCTTACAGTTTTCAGCACTTCCTTCTTATTTCAATTTTGACCTCCTTTTGCATGTTTCTTGTCCAAATGTTCTTCATTCTTCACCTTGCTACAATAGCAACAAATCCTATCAGTTATAGCAAAAAATATTACACCAAGGAAACTTTATAGCAAAATTATGCGCTAGATGAGTGCAAATTTACCAATCATCAACATCCCCAACTTAACTCTTTACTTGTCCTTAAGTAAATGAAATGCCAACTAGCTCAAAGATATTCTCAATGAAATGTAGGCACTACCACTCAATTTTCCAAGGCACATCATCCATTTCATGCAACCACTAACATATGCACTTCAAGGTTGAAGAAATGGCTAAAACATACCTTTCAGACATTTCACACACAAAGGCTCACCTAAAGGTAAGACCATGTTGAACAATAATGCTCGCTTGCCCTCACAAGAAGATTCCGATCTCATCAAGCAATGCATTATTAAGATTAGGAATCATACAACACTCACACTACCAAAAGAGGAAAGCATACTCAAATTGACCCAAGAACTTGCCCTTATTTTTCAACTAATGCATCGACTTGCTTATAAAAGACCATACAGGGCTTTTGGGAACTAAAACGGGCTGAGTGAAAGGTAGAGCAGCATTTTGGGATAATGAAAAACCATCCAGGTGTATGACTTGGATTCTAACCATACTTCAATACAAATGCAACATCGAACATAGCCCAAACTTGGCATTCATTCCTTTTCATCTTATCAACCATAACTAGGCATTTCCTCCATTTTATTAACTAACGACCACAATTTCGCTAAAATATTCACAATCTAAAACTGAAATCAATCATCAAATTAAATTTATTTATATTTTTTGTAGGGGTAGGCCAATTCAAAACTGGGCAACAAGATGCGCTCATAACCAATTAGGGACCAAACATTTTACTCATCAAAACACTTTATTGCACCAGCTTTTGCCTATACCAAACAACACCTTCAACTGAGGATTTTGGCCTAAAGTTGGACTGCTCTACCAAGCAAACACTAAGAAGAACACAAGGAGGTAAAAACACCTATGGATTCATTTTGGTTCAAGTTCCACAAGAAGGTAAGGCAAGGTTCTAATGGTGCCAAGCAAAACTCAACTAATATGGGCAATCAAAAGAAGTCACTCATGGGGTCTAGGAATATTTGTGGTGGCCACTCATAGAAAAGCCTAGGATCCTCTTAATCATTCACCGATGTCAATAAATTGGACCAACCTAGCAAGTTTCAAGCACCAACAAATAACTTTCCAAGTAAAAGACATCACAACACGTGACTTTCCAATTAAACTATCTCACATTATTCTAACCAAATGGGTTTGCTCAAGTGCGATGATCATTGCCAAACTCCAAGTTGGTTTCAATCTAGTCATGACAAGATGCTATGAATCATTACATTAAATATGCAACTCATTAAAGTCTCCTAGGAAACAACCTCTCTACTTCTATGAGATAGTGGTAAGGTCTATGTATATTCTACCCTCTCCAGACCCCCCTTATGGGATTCCACTAGGTATGTTATTATTTTATTAATGTCTCATCAATTAGCCCTAACAAATGTATGTCAAAAGTACAATTCGAGACATTAATATTAATCAATATAAACACTCAAAAGGTACTCAAAGATATCAATCCATTCAAACCGTAACCAAAAGCTAACAATATAGAACAAAACAAATTACATTTAATAAAAAACCAATGTGTTATATATGCAACCCATAAACAGTAACAAAAATTGTAAATACATACAAGAAAAATAAAATATGGGTTAGGTACTAACCACCACCCTCCAACGAAAAAAAAGCAATGTCCTCAATGCACCAAAAAACATATAACAGAGGGATAGAATCAGCATCAAGATAAAAAAGCCCCATGTGTAGGCGAAGATGAATGAGCTAGGTTAGATGGTAGTACATGCAGCGGTTGGGCATCAATGTCCTATGGAGAAATAGATGCAACTTCCTCTGTAGTGGTGGGAAGTAGAGTGCTCTTATGTGATGGCTGGTGAATGTCCTCATAAGAATGCCTTAGATTCGTCTGCAACAATGGATCCTCTATACCCTAAAGAATATCAATAATGGGAACCCCATCTGGCTTTGCATTATCTTTGTCCTCCTCATCTGTCTTAGGCCTCCGGTAGTCCTCATCCTCATTTTTTCTAGTAAATTTCTTTCATTCTTTTCCTTGTTTTTCCCCTTCTAGCTTCAAATTGGTCGGCCAAGTTTTTTTTGCTAGCCTTCTAAGACATTATTTTGTGAAGGGTTTCCATGAGCATATGTTTATTCTTGAAAACATTACCCGTTACCTATACATGTGTTTATCAACCTTCGTAGACTCCTAGCTAATTTGGGGTTCTAATTGAGTGGGTTATGCACCACTTAGTCCTTGCTTCAATTCGATGACATTTATGAATCAACTCCAAAGCCGTGGGCCCTTCTATTGGTGATTCGGACACGACTTATTCTTCTTCGGAGCTGTCCTCATATTAAGATGGAGAAGGTTTTGTGGAGATATCTTTACCCTTATCCGTAGCCTCTGTCCTAGCATATTTGGGTGGATGGGGTGACCTTTCACTAGCTTTATGAATACACATTGAGGGTAGTGAGCACCTTGATGGCTCATCCTTATTCACCACTCTACTATGACCAACCGAGTTTTTTTGTTATGTAATGCCTGCATCCAACATTGAAGACTACATTAGGCACAGAAGAATAAAAATCGGAATCAAAATCAAGCCTAGGATCATAGTGAAAGTTGCAGGCTTCTAGTGCTTGCAAATGGGTTGTGAGTCACAAAGGACTGTAGGCAAGCTCACACAAGCTCACCAAATGTCCCTGAAAAAGCAAGGGGGAAATATGTGAGGTCGAGTCACATTTGGTGATTCTCCAAATCGACTTGGCCAGACATCAGTATCTCGCCAAAATATCCCCTTAAAAATTAATTGAGATATGGAAAATGAGTGATCTTCTTGCATAGAAATTTATTCGCCGGCCCGATTAGTGAACTCAAAGGAGCTCGCCAAATAGACTCTTGACAACAAATTAGTATCAACTAATTTCAAACCTTGTTTACCCATACACAATTCAAAAATACAACTATGAACATGCACGCACCCTACCAACTAACCCAAGCTTCCTCCTAATTACTCAGATTTCAATGGAAAACAAGGTGTGGGTATTTTATCGACAGTGAGCCCTTAAGAGAATCACCACTAATCCATCATTTGGCACACTAATTAATCACTACACTAGTTACTCAAACTTCATCCATAACGGTTCTATAATCAGCCCAAAACACCAACCCTATGTCATTTCAATAATTCCAAATCAACTTGACACACAAAACTCGGCATACGATTTCCTAAAACAATCAAAAACATAAAAATATGAATTTAACCTTTTTTCATCAAATCAAACATCCACTAACAATACCCAAAACATCAATTTTACAAGCCATGAAGACTCTACAAAAACTCAAAAGTCACCATTGTTAAAGTTCCCATTGAGGTCTCATTTTAGCTCACAAGCTCAGATTTAGCACCATAACTCCAAATCACGAATGAACAAGTACTCATAGTGTGACATGGACTAGTTGCACCCAAGAATACATGAATATAACTTGCAAATTTAAAAACAAGAGGAAACACCTTTCATTGAAGCTTTAGATCATATGGATGATGTGCAAACAACATGGACAGCCCAAAACACACACTAAAATCATGAAAATCAACTTGAAGAAGGTGAAGGGACGTATGCGGTAGTGAGGGGAGGTAGAGAGAGAAGTAATATTTTTAAATGATTTGAGACTAACATCTATAACAAACTTCTTATATTTGTGCCAAGGCAAATTTTGCGAGATCATTATAATTGTCAATTGGTTTGGTGAGTCACAAAGCTCAATTACATTGCAAAGTTTGACCTAGGCTTACGAGAAAGCGAGACATTGCGAGATCGACTAACCTCGAAAGCATGATCGGAGAATCACAAATTGATTTTTCTGGCACACCCAACCATGTTGGGATTCACAATTCTTCCTCCCACCTCACCAAGTCACTTACCCTTTTTTCTTTCAACTCACCTACTAAACTTCCAACACCTATAAATAACAAAAGTAACACCAATATACTAAAACCTAGAAGTTAATCTTTATTACCTCCCAAGAAGCGCCTTAGTTAATTTTGTGGCATAACATAGCCAAGTGTCTTTTCAAATATCAAAATGAGTGTAGTCTTTCTTTTGATTTGTGATGGTATATCACTTGAGAGACACCCTTGTGGCCTTTAATTAAGCTAAAAAGAGATTTTACCTAATTGAACTCAAGGGTTTGATAGCAGTCGAATGTGATGTGACAACTTAATTCAAAATTGAGAAATCACCTTTCATCTCTTTGAGAACCTTGTCAAAACATCAACTATACTCAAAATTTGAGCCAACATATCCTCAATCCAACAGTTTTTGTATTGGCAGTAGGATCTGCAATCTTTGTACACTCATATGGAAGTACGTAACGTTCTACTTCCACCTCTCTCTCTCCGATTCAAACCATGATCTTTCAATTCACCTCATTGATTCCAACCTTGGTTTGCATTTTGCCTTTAGAAATTTGAATGATAAGAACCCATTGAAATAAGTATTGGACATCTTTATCATATTCCAAAACCTCTTGAGATATATTCTCACTTGTTTCAATAGCGTTTGTGGCTTTAGTAATCTTTGAAACATGCTCTGTCAAGAGATCAAGCTGCATCATCAGTTAGTGCCACGACCCAGGACTAGGGTCTAGGAGTGACACGACGAATGGGAACCCTAGAGTCCCTAAACAAGCCTCAAGTATCCAAATCCATATCATCAGTTCGGAACGAACATATAAATAGTAGCACATAGTGCTAAGGGATGGGAGAAATGGACTCACACTATGGGTCAATACGGGGCTTGGGACTTTCCACATCTCCACACCAAATATTCAAGTAGCCAAATACGAATCTTTCCATAGATCAATTCATATGAGTACATAAACCAATTATCACGCATAGTATAAAGATTTTAAAGAGTCTACATATTGTCCAACAAATGCCTCTAATTGAGATGGAACGAGGGCCAGGACATGTTCCGGGCTCGCCCTAAAATAGGAAAGGAAATCTGAAATAGCATAGGTAAAAGGAAGATGACTTGTCCTTGGAGGATGGGATTACCACAAGTACTCTTCTGGATCGGACTACTCGTCAAATGGTTGGTAATCGAAATGTTCGGCCCCTACATGGTAAAATCATGTAGGCATAGAGTATGCATTAGTATGTTTGAATGTACTAAGTATGGGGGCATGCATTGCATATGAATTATCAACCTGCATTTCAATATTAGATTATAATGGCACATAATATAGAAATAATCGTATATCCAAGGAAGAAATATACAAGATGCCATAAAATGTATGATGTGCGAATGAGATGATGCTCGTATATAACGAGGATGGACTATAACCGACAAATCAAACTCGTGTGAGCTATTACATGAATTATTCTGATAAAGACCTCTCATCGGGTAGGAGAAGATTACTTGCTAAAGGTAATCTACATCACACCTTATGGAACAAACCATTTCAGTGGATGGTCACCTTCCTTACGCACACACCATTTCATAAGAATTTCCCAAAATCATATCATATCATAAATAAAATGAATAACCATTCCTTACGGCCCGTTCATTTTAGTAATGGGTACCATTCCTATGTTGGCACATAGATCAAGGAAAGGGATAAGACCCTTAGTGATAGCCCTGACGCCCCCAGTCCATCGGTGCAAAGTCAAAATATCCCACATGAATACTTATACATATACGTGCTTTCAAAAGATACAATATTCTTTTCAAATCTGTCCAATGCACAATTAGGATCAAAAGCCAAACCATGAATCCAAATCATGATGCTCATGCAAGGAATAGCTCATTCACGTATACAAAATGGTGTAAGCACATGAGATGCTCATAGAGCCATAATCATAAGACATATATGTGATCACATTCTTGTCATAACAAATATCTTATCAAAATCCTTTCATAAAACATGATTGGGCTTAACCTACTTCTTAATTTCCATAATGATTAATGTTCATGAATGCAAGTGCAATGCATGACGTGAGAATAGCACTAGTAACACAGATTCAAGTTAAAAGCGACATCATAGTATGAAATTGACTAAATCCAAAATTAAATCAACATCTAAATTATAATATAAATCACCCATGCATAAATCAACTTTAAAGGGGACATGCATGTTTATAACTTCATAACTCAATGTAAATCATCATAATAGTGATCAAAGTAAATTAAAATCATAGATAAAGTTCAGCCCATACATCCATTGGGTTTAATAAAATCAAATAATGAAAACTCACATTTAAAGTGAATTAAAATTCATGAAATCATTGAAAGGAATTTTGGGTCTTCTTGGTTGAAAGGGGCAAAGAATAAATCCCACATACCTAGATTGAGGAGCTGAATTTTGGGGAAGGATCAAGCTTGAATTTGAACACAAGTAAACCCTAGCTTTAAATCTTGAGAGGGAGAGTAGAGAGTATTTGGGAAGTGATCTTATTAGGGGTAGAGGGTTTAAAGAGAATGAATTAAGAGGGGAAGGATATCAGTTGAATTTAGGGGTTTAGGATAGGTAAAAGGTCATAATTTATAATTAAAATAAATCAAAATTACATAGACACCATTAATGAAACGGGCAAAATTTGAACCGTCAGGTCCATACGGCCCCCTACACGGTCTGTGAGTCGTCACGCGGACCGTGAACAGTGACCATGAACTGTCACTTAGACAATTTTTGTGGTGCCAACATTTGTAATTTATCCAAGGCTAAGGGGTACCATACGGGCGGCTACACGGCCCGTGTGACGCTACACGGGTCGTGTAAAGGGCCGTGCGATAACACTTAGAAACTCTCCACACGAAAAAGTTACGAGACGATAATTTCATACTTAGAAAGATTTTTCGTGGCGAGCCACATGGAGGGCCACACAGCTCGTGACACACCACACGGACCGTGTGGGTGGCCGTGTGCCCTCACTTGGTCCGAAATCGTCCGTCACATTCCAATCCATCGACTTCTTGGCCAAGTGCCCCTCCAAGGAAGGCCACACGGCCCGTGTGTGCCTTCAATAGAGCGATGCCTGGAAGATTTTTCACTCGGGATGCTACTAAGAGGTCCAGTAATGTCGCTCAAAAATCCAGGTTCTTACATCATCTCCCCCTTGGGAACATTCATCCCTGAATGTGCAACAACAAGGCTTGAAAGCTTGACTTAAGACATGAAACATCCGAACATAAGGTATAATGCATAGTTCATCAAATCATAAAGTCTTTAAACCCCATTTCAAATGTATTCAAATTATTCGCACATCATAAAAATCATTTTCATGCCCATGTATGCATGCCAAGTCATGGACTCAAGAGCGAAAGAATTAGGACTATTTAGAAGGGGATCGACCTAGTACCTTAGGCTTGAGTAGATTGGAAAAGATGAGGATATCGCTCCATCATGTCCAGCTCTGCCTCACACGTAGCACTCTCCACATGTTGATTCCTCCAAAGCACCTTTACCAAAGCCACGTCCTTATTACAAAGTTGCTTCACTTGCCTATCAAAGACTTCTAGCGAGATTTCCTCATAAGACAAGCTTTCTCCTACCTAAATTCCTTCCAAAGGAACAATGGTGCTAGGATCACCAACTAGCTTCCTCAATATAGACACATGATAGATCGAGTGAATAGAACTCAGGTACAGAGGCAACTCCAACCTATAGGCCATACCCCTAATCCACTCAACGATCTCATAAGGGCTAACATATAGAGGGCTTAGCTTGCCCTTCTTACCAAAATGCATCACACCCTTCATAGGAGAAACCTTCACATATACCCAATCGCCAACATGAAATTTAAGATCCCTCCTCCTAATATCCGAATAGGATTTTTACTGACTTTGTGCTGTTTTCAACCTTTCCCTAATTACTTTCACCTTTTTCATTACCTCTATCACTACGTCCGGGCTAACCAGTGCCATCTCTCAAAACTCAAACAACCCCACTGGTGACCTACACCTTCTCCCATACAAGGCCTTAAATGGTGCCATACCGATGCTAGCATGGAAGCTATTATTATAAGCAAACTCAATGAGTGGAAGGTGATCACCCCAATTACCCTAAAAGTCCAAAAGACAATCCCTCAACATATCCTCCAAGGTTTGAATAGTCCTCTCAGCTTGCCTATCGCTTTGAGGATGAAAAGCGGTGCTCAACTTAATCTTAGTTCCAAGCCCCTTCGAAAATGATCTCCAAAAGTGGGAAGTCAATTGGGTGCCACGATCTGATATGATTGACCTAGGCACACCATGCAACCTCACCAACTCTTGGATGTACAACCTCGCGTAATCCTCAGCACTGAAGGTAGTCTTGACCGGTAAGAAATGAGTTGACTTAGTCATCCGATCAATGACAGCCTAAATGGAATCGGATTGCCTTTGGGTCTGAGGCAAACCAACCATAAAATCCATGTTTACATCTTCCCATTTCCACGTGGGAATCTCAATGTCTTGAGCCAAACCATCGGGCCTTTGGTGCTCTACCTGAACTTGTTGACAACTCGGGCATTCGGATATGAATTTAGCAATGTCTTTCTTCATACCATGAAACCAATACACTTCTTTCAAATCTTGATACATTTTAGTAGACCCCTGGTGAATAGAATAATGAGAGTTGTGAGCCTCAATCATGATCACCTGTCATGCCCAAAGTCCCATTAAGGCGGACTGGCACCCATTGCCAACAAGGGTTGGGAGAACCAACATATAACTATGCACTTGCTATGAACATTATAAGGGGTTTCCATATTCAACATGCTTTAAAAAAAGTAGACAGTATTAACAAGCCAAAAGGAAATGCATATGACTAGGCCGTTGGAGCCACGATATCTAAAGTACCATACTTGACCAACCTTTACTTTACATAGTCCACAAAGCCTCTAGATAAGGAACAGTGTCTATTAAGGATCAGGATAGGCCCCGCCTCACGACCAACCATATAGTAAAAAATATAAGCCCTGGACACACAAAGCCCCGAAGAAACCTGGAGCTTAGTAACAGAAGCTGGATATCCAGTACTCCTAATAGGGAAATCTACTAGCTCCTGTACCTGCAACATGAAATGTAGGTCCCCCATAAAGGACGTCAGTATAAGATAATGTGCTGAATATGTAAGACAGAAAGTCTTGTATATGAAATAAGAACTCAAATGAAATCATAAACTAGTGTGTACGGATAAGAGACCACCTTCAGTCATACTGCGGAATCATGCACTTTATGTCTTTTTATTACTTTACCTTTCTTTCCTGTATAATCTATGCACAATATATCATGAAATGACCAACTAATCAGTGGTAAATCAATATCGAGATCGACCCATGCTATTCTTTCCTTTCACTCCTGGGGTTAATATGGGATCGACCCATGCTAGGTGATTCTTCCACCCCTAGGATACCATCCATCAATAAGCAACTTCAATTAATCTTTTATTTACTTTTGAGATGATTCTTTTGGTGGCGAAAACATTTAGAGTTGTAGGACTATAGACATAACATGTGATATATAACAATCATACAAGAGAGTACCAAAGAAAAAGAGTAAGTTACACGACTAATGAAATGCGTAAGAGATGAACAACACGTGGACTTTACTTAGTAAAAAGGAACTCATCTATCTTTGGTATCCAAGTATGTATGAAGAATTGACAATGGCCATGTATGGGAGCATATGAACATGTTAAAGAGTGAATACATGGTTATTAGCCATGTTGGAGTTTTTAAGTGCCTTTATGTGCCAAGGAATAACCTAGATTCATGCCAAATAATACGAAAATGAGTAGCCTTACATACCTCGTTGTACGACCTCGTTATTACCATGAAGTAACCTCCTTTCCCCCCCAAATCTTTATCTACAATAGAGTAGGTGATTAAACTAATGTTAGCAGCTAAGAAACACATCTTGGTAGTCCAATTCCACCCAAAAATAATATTCGGGCAGTAAGGTCGTAATTATCAACCAAAGAGTATTCTTTCAACCTTTCCACTCCTAATTGTATTTTATAATACACATTCTCAAATACATGTCATATCTATCTTGTTTTAGTCCAATAATAGTGTTACAAGAGTTCAAAAAGCACAATACATAACAATTTCACACGACACACTAGTAGGCAGCATAACATTACGTCTTCGTGCTACATTTCGAATCCAACAATCCCAAACCCATTTTAACTTCGAGCAAACTGTCTCCAACATAATTTCACACAAAAATAGTCCTAAAACAGTCCCCATGTAGATGGAGGACGTGCAACAACAATCCCAATTATGAGTCCACAAATTCCTACTATGAGCGCAATTAAGATATCATACAAGAACTCATTTTTACGGAAGACAAATATGGTGAAGCAGCCTTCTTTCAGCACTACAGAACTACACCTTGTTAAAAACATAAATATTACTTCATAATCTAGCCAACCAATAAGATAAAAGCCTCTTAATAGACAAGAAAAGTTTATAACAATCCTTGGAACACATGTTATCCAAATTTCTTGCACAAGTATAACTAGCATAATCCTCATGTTTTTCATGGAGATATTTCACTAAATACATAGGTATTCTTGCTTACCTTAACCTCCAAGATGTAGGGCTACTCTGAGAACCCTAAGGTTTTTTTGTGGCAGCTTTGTAATGGAAAGAGAGAGCAAGGAGAAACTTTTTTAAAAAATCTGATTTTCGGCAATGTTAATATGACTTACAGTTGTTAGTTTTCAATCCCTTTTTAAGGGACACTTTTAACCGACTTTATCTTGTGTTTTCAGCCTCATCTTTTCAAGGTGGTGAAGCACCTATTTTCCCTTTCACTTGGGCCATATTGGGGTTTTAATTGGATAGGCTTTGTGCAAATATTTCTCTACTTAGTTTGGGCCCTATTTGCGAATTGGGTTGTGAATGTATTTTGGCCCTTTTCCTATTTATTTGGGGCTGCAAATATCATCCCTTTAAGATGCTAAACCATGGGCCCAAATTACACCCTTAACATTGGGTTTATTTTTTATCGGACTTGAACAAATTCGGTGTTGGGCCTCGTCTTCGTCTACCTAGCCTATTTAAGCCAAGCACGTAGGTCACTCACCTACGAGCTTCTTAATTCCCACAAGCACTTCACTTGTTTCACTTCATTTAAGTCCACGATCTCCTCAATTTGACCTAAAATTATATACACTCGGTCATCTTGAGCGTTAGATGTACATATAGCCCCCTCTATCTGAAATTCAAGCACTTTTAAAAACGTGTCCTGATTTGACCCCGCCATATCATGTTTCATATGCATATGACTAGTATATGATGATTTGGGGTGTTACATCCTCCCCTCTTAGGAACATTTGTCCCTGAATGTTAGCATAAATGGGATAGGTCATACAAGTTTAAAATTTCATGTAAACAAACTTTGGACAACATAACAAACATTCAAACACACATACCTCTTAATGCTACAACTCTGCATCTTGGAATTCATCTTTAGCCTCAAATAAATAAGGATACTTAGATCTCATTGCTTTCTCAACCTCCCACGTTATCTCTTCTACTTGTTGGTTTCTCCAAATTACCTTTACTTAAGGCATTTCTTTATTTCTTAGCTTTTTCACTTGGCGATCTAGGATAGAAATAGGTACCTCTTCATAGGTGAGATCTCCTGTAACTTGCATATCTTCAATAGGAGTGATACGAGATGGGTCACCTATGCATTTTCGAAGCATTGAGACATGAAAAACTAGATGAACCATTGAAAGCTCCTGGGGTAGGTCTAATTTATACGTAAACTGTCCAAACCATTTAATAATCTTATATGGCCCTATGTAACATGAGCTTAGTTTTCCTATCTTACCGAATCTCATAACCCCTTTCATTGGGACACCTTTAAGAATTCCCAATCTCCGACTGATAATTCCAGTCTTCTCCTCCTACCATTTGCATATGATTTATGATGACTTTGGGTTGTTTCTAGATGTTGTCGTATTACCTTGACAATTTTCATGGCTTGTTGGAGTAGATTTGGACCAAGCAAGGTGGTTTCACCCACTTCAAACAATCCTATTAGTGATCTACATTTCTTTCAATACAAAGCTTCATAAGGTGTGATCTTGATGCGTGAATGGTAGCTATTATTATGGTCAAATTCAATAAGTGACAAATGGTCCACCCAACTACCTTTGAAATCCAATGCACAATCCCGTATCTTCAAGTGTTTGAATGGTGCGTTCTGCTTAATTGTCACACCCAAAGTCCCATTAAGGCGGGCTAGCACCCATTGCCGACAAGGCTCGGGAGAACAAACAAATAACTATGCACTAGTTATGAACATTATAAGAGTTTCCATATACAACATGCTTTCAAGGAAAGTAGACAGTAATAACAAGCCAAAAGGAAATGCATATGACTAGGCCGTTGGAGCCACGATGTCTAACATTTGATACTTGACCACACTTTACTTTACATAGTCTATAAAGTCTCTAAAGAAGAAATAATATCTAAATGGATCGGGACAGGCAGATATAATACAAAAATATAAGCTCTAGACATACAAAGCCCCGAAGCAACCTGTAGCTCAGTAATACCAACTGGATGTCCTATACTCCTACTTGGGAGATCTAGTAGCTCATGTACCTGTAGCATGAAATGCAGATCCCCTGTAAGGGACGTCAGTACGGGAAAACTACCTAAATATGTAAGGCAGGAAGTCCTGTATATGAAATAAGAACTCAAGTGAAATCATAAACTAGTATGTACGGATAAGAGACCATCTCTAGTCATACTATGGAATCATCTACGTTAAGTTCTTTTTATTACTTTACCTTTCTTTACTGTATAATCTGTGCACAATATATCAAGTAAATGACAAGCCGATCAGTGATAAATCAATATCGGGATCGACCCGTGCTAGGCTTCCCTTTCACCCCTGGGATACCCCCTGTAATATGGGATCGACCCATGCTAGGTGATTCTTCCACCCTTAAGATACCACCCATTAACCAACTTTGAGTTACCTTTTATTTACTTTTGAGATGATTCTTTTGGTGGTCATAACATTTAGAGCTGTAGGATAGACATGACATGTGACATATAAACAACCATGCAAGATAATACTACAATGAAAAGAGAGTTATACAACTAATGAAACATGTAGGAGATTAAACAACATATGGGCTTTACTTAGTAAAAAGAGCTCATGTATCTTTGGTATCCAAATATGTATACAGAATTGACAATGGCCCTGTATGGGAGCTTATGAACGTGTTAAAGGGTCGAGACACAGTAATTAGCTTTGTCGGAGTGTGCAAGTGCCTTTATGTTCCAAGGAAGAACCTAGATTCATGCCAAATAATACGAAAACAAGTGGCCTTACATACCTCGTTGTACGACCTCATTATTACCTTTAAGTAACCTCCTTTTCCTCCAAATATTTATCTACAATAGAGTAGGTGATAAACTAGTGTTAGTAGTTAATAAACACATCTTGGTAGGCAAATTCCACCCAAAAATAATATCCGGGCAGCAAGCTCGTAATTATCAACCAAAGAGTATTCTTTCAACCTTTTCACTCCTAATCATATTTTCTAATCATTCTCATATATGTGTTATATTCAGATTGTTTTAGTCCCATAACAGTGTTACAAGAGCTCATAAAGTACGACATACAACAACTCTACACAACACGCAAGTAGGCAATGCAACATTACGTTCTTTCGCTACATTTAGACGTCAACCATTCCAAATCTGTTTCAACCTCAACCAAACTGTCCTCAACATATTTGCACACAAAAACAGTCCAAAACAGTCCCCAAGTAGATGGAGGACATGCAACAACAATTCCCAATTATCAGTCCACACATTCCTACTAAGAGCACAATTAAGATATCATATAAGAACTCATTTTTGTGAAAGATAAAAATGGTGCAGCAACCTTCTTTCATCACTACAGAAATAATCCTTGTTAAAAACATAAACCTTACTTCATAATTCAGCTAACCAGTAAGAGAAAAGTCTTTTAATAAACAAGACAAGTGTACAATAATATTTGGAGCACATGCTGCCCAAAATTTCTATACAAGTATAACCAGCATACTCTTCATGATTTTTTAAGGAAAAGTTACAGTAAATACATAGGTATTCTTACTTACCTTAACCTCAGATATGTAGGGCTACTTCAAGAAATCTAAGGTTTTGTTGTGGTTGCTTTGCAATGGAAAGAGAGAGCAAGGAGAAACTTTGAAAAAAAATCTGATTTTTGGCTATGTTCAAATAACTTAAAGTTGCAATCCCTTTTAAAGGGCCAATTTTTGCTGACTTTCTCTTGTGTTTTCAGCCACATTTTGTCAAGGTGGTGATGCACCTACTTGGACCTTTCATTTGGGCCTTATTGGGTTTTAATTGGATGGGCTTTGCTGCAAATATTTTTCTTTGACATCCACCTAGTTTGGGCCCTATTTGTGAATTCGGTTGTGAATGTAATTTGGCCCTTTTAAAAATATGTGCTGATTTGACCCCGCCACATCATGTTTCATATGCATAGGACTAGTACATGCAAGATGTGGGATGTTACATTGACCATCTGTTTGAGGGTGGAAAGTTGTACTTAAATTCACTTGTGTCCCTAAGCTCCTAGGAAGGACTTCCAAAACTTTGCAGGAATTGAGCTCTCCGATCAGATATATTGGAGATTAGGACCACATGTATCCTAACAATCTCTTTGAGGTATAACTTTGCATACTTTTTAGTTGTATAATCACTTTTAACTTGTAAGAAGTGTGCTGACTTTGTGAGCCTATCAACTATCACCCATATGGAGTCAAACTTGTGAAATGAGCGAGGCAACCCAGTAGCAAAATCCTTGTTAATCATATCCCACTTCCACGTTGGAAGTTTCTATACATTGCATATAACTTCCCAGCTTTTGGTGCTCTACCTTGTTGGCAATTCAAACATTAAGCGACAAATTCTACAAGGTCCCTTTTCATGCTCCCCACCAAAACATTCCCTAAGGTCATGATACATCTTAGTTGATCCTGGATGGATGGAATATCTTGAATGATGGGCTTCTTCTATTATTTTCCTTCTTAGTCCATTAATATTAGGAACACACAATCTATTTTGGCAATAATGTACAACATTTTGTCTAAGTTCAAAGCCCTTCATCGTACCTTGCCCCACCTTCTCCTCAAGTCAACGTAGAACAGGATCTTTGAACTACTTTTCTCTTACCTCCATTACCAATGAAGACTTTGCAGCATTATGCACAACAACCCCTTCCTTTGGGGTTTCAAGGAGGCGGACTCCCAAATTTGATGTACATCCTTAGCCACTCCTTGGCTTACCGTCTGATCACCAATATTCATTATTGCCTTACAACTCAAAGCATCGACTACCATATTTGCTTTCCCCGGATGGTATAGTATATCAACATTGTAATCCTTATTAGCTCTAGCCATCGCCGCTGTCTTAAATTTAGGTCTTTTTGTTTAAAGATGTATTGTAGGCTCTAATGATCAATATATATGTCAACATGAACTCCATACTAATAGTGGCGCCATATTTTCAAGGAAAACACAACAGCTGCTAGCTCAAGGTCATGTGTTGGGTAGTTTCTCTCATGCGGTAACAGTTGTCTCGAGGCATAAGCAATTACCCTACCATGTTGTGTTAGTACACACCCTAAGAAAACTCCTGAAGCATCACAATACACCGCATAGGGTCTCTGTGCCTTCTGGAAGCACTAGCACATGTGAAGAAGTTAGCCTGCTTTTCAACTCTTGGAAGCTCCTTTCATATGCATCATTCCATTGAAACTTGGTCGCCTTATGTGTCAACTTTGTTAGAGGTACAGAAATAGAAGAAAAACCCTCAACAAACCTTCTATAATAACTTGTCAACCCTAGGAAGCTTCAAACTTCTGTGGGTGTTGTTGGCCTTGGCCAATCTTTCACCGCCTCTATCTTCCTTATTTCTTCATCGGATACAATATGACCCGAGAATGCCACTGATATTTTACCAAAATTTACATTTGGAAAACTTGGCGTACAATTATCGATCACAAAGAACTTGTAATACCCGTTGTAAGTGAATTGCATGGTCCTCTTCTAATCTTGAATATACCAAAATATCATCTATAAATACTATCATAAATACATCCAAGAATGGCTTGAATACCTTGTTCATTAAACCCATAAAAATTGCCGGTTCATTTGCCAGCCCAAATGACATAACAAGAAATTCAAAGCGACCATAGCGTGTCCTAAAGAATGTCTTGGGTATATCTTTTTCCTTCACCCTCACTTGGTGATAACCTGATCTCAAATCAATATTCGAAAAACATTTGACACCTTGTAACTGATTAAATAAATCATCAATCCTAGGGAGGGGGTATTTGTTCTTAATTGTCACCGTATTCAATTGCCGGTAGTCAACACACAGTCTTAAGGTGCCATCCTTTTTACATACAAATAACACTAGTGCACCCCAACGGGACACATTAGGTCTTATATAACTCTTCTCTGGCAAGTCTTTTATTTGTTATTTTAATTCACGTAATTCTGCCGATGCCATTCTATATGGAGGGACAGAAATAGGTTGAGTGCCTAGACGTAAGTCAATACCAAAATCTACTTCTCCTTCAGGAGGTAAACCCGAAAGCTCTTCAAGAAACGCATCAACAAATTCATTTACTATTGGAACATGTTGAAGAGTTGGAGGTTCTGCCTCCTTATCCCTCACTCTAACTAGATGACATATGTATCCCTTTGACATAATATTTCTTGCCTTAAAATAGGAAACAAACTTACCCTTTGGTGCAGCAACATTGCCTTCCCATTCAAAGACCGCCTCATTTTGAAAGTTGGAATACACTCTGTTAGTTCTGCAATCCATAGTGTCATAGCAAGAAGCTAAACAATACATACCCATTATAACATCAAATTCCACTATTTCCAGCTCAACAAGGTCAGCCAATGTGTCACGATCACAAATAGTTACTAACACAGTTACAATAGATCCTCTAGCTATAATAGATTCATCGGTTGGTATAGACACTTCAAATGGCTTGTTCAATAATTTGGGTGAAGCAACTAGTGGAGTGATATATGATAATGTAGTACTAGGGTCAATTAATGCATACACATTATGTTAAAAAATGGACAATGTACATGTGAGAACATCGGGTGAAGCTTCCGAATTTTGTCGACTCCCTAGAGCGTAAGTGCGATTCTGGGCTCCGCTAGAGCTAGCTGCCCCTCTACCACCTCTACCACGACCGACAGTGTTTACTGATCTCTACCTAATGGAGGAACTGACGATGATGATGCAACAATTGACCTAGTAGGTTGTGCTATACCACCCATACGTCTTCTCGGGCAATCTCTCATTATATGCAGGGTACACCACACCAATAACAAGCATCTATCCTAACATGACATGTATCTTAGTGACTCCTCCTCCCAAATGTTTGCAAGGCTGCGTAGGAGGAATTTGCTGGCTTGCCAAATATCATATTGTCCATGCACCTTGGCTCTCACTTCTTTGACTAAACTGATTATATTTAGACCCTTGAAGTTTTGGCGGAGCACTAACTGCAGAGTAGGAGGATGATGGTCTAGGTGGTTTATTAGAAAACCGAGGCCTAAACTCACCTTTTGGATAGTATAAACTGCCTCATAGATTTGGTCCTCTCGGACTGCCCCCTTGCTAACTCTTGTGTCCTTCGTCTTTGTCTCTGATCCTCCAATTTTTGTGTAAATGCTTGCATCCTCACTATATCCATGTCTTTATTCAAAGAAGCAATGGTATAGTCTCTAACTAGATACGAATCCAACCTATCCACATATTGATGAATTCTATCTGCCCTAGTAGCGACTACAATAGGAGCATACCTGGCTGGGGAATTAAAAATTGGAGGCTATACTCCATCGTGCTCATATTCCCTTGGTGGAGATTAAGAAACGGATCTGCACGAGCCTCTTGGATCTCTAATGGCAAGTAATGGTCAAGAAATGCCTCTTTGAACTCCTTCCAGGTAGTTGGAGGCGCATCTATACCCTTAAAGTGCTGCCAAGCTTCATACCATAGTATAGCCACACCTTTCAATCGATATGTTGCCATCTCCACAACTTTTGTACCACTTACATGCATAACATCCAAAGTGCGTTGGATCTGATCGATGAAGTCTTGTGGATCTTCATTAGGATCTGACTCGGTAAAAGATAGAGGGTCCAAATTAAGGAAATCCTGTATCGTCGTGCAAGCTTATTTGCACCTCCTTCACCTATAACTGGGCTTTCTTGTCTTTGACCTTGGCCAGCAACCATACGGGTTAATAGTTGGACTGCATTTCTTAAATCTTGCTCAATAGCATTAATAAGAGGCTATTAAGGTGCTGCTACCCTCCTTAGCTCCTCTGGAGGTGGAGGAGTTGGCAAACTCTGTGATAAGAACTCATCTAGAATCTCGCTTTGGTTAGGCCTAGCTCGTGATTGGCTCGTCCCTTCTCCAAAATCTATTTGCTTACCTATACTTCTTCTCCTTGTGACATACATCTTTTGCTATATATAAACACAAACAATTTAAGTGCTAGATATAATCCACCTACGATAATGGCTCTATGCCACAATATAGGAAATGAAATAAAATAGACAACTCCTAAATATCCTGTAGCCTCATGTTTATAAATGTGGTGCACAACACATCCATAAACAAGACTCTACATAGACACGACTTTGTAGACTCCTTAGGACGACCTGCTCTGATACCGCTTTTGTCACGCCCAAAGTCCCATTAAGGCGGATCGGCACCCGTTGTCGACAAGGCTCGGGAGAACCAACATATAACTATGCACTTGCTATGAATATTATAAGGGGTTTCCATATTCAAAATGCTTTAAAAAAAGTAGACAGTATTAACAAGCCAAAAGAAAATGCATATGACTAGGTCGTTTGAGCCACGATATCTAAAGTATGATACTTGACCACACTTTACTTTACATAGACTACAAAGTCTCTAGATAAGGAACAATATCTATTAAGGATCGGGACAGACCCCGCCTCATGAACAAGTATATAGTACAAAAATATAAGCTCTAGACACACAAAGCCCCAAAGCAACTTGGAGCTCAGTAACAACAGCTGGATATCCTATACTCCTACCAAGGAGATCTACTAGCTCCTGTACCTGCAGCATGAGATACAAGTCCCCCGTAAGGGACGTCAGTACGAGATAATGTAATGAATGTGTAAGGTAGGAAGTCCTGTATATGAAATAAGAACTCAAATGAAATCATAAAATAGTGTGTATGGATAAGAGACCACCTTTAGTCATATTGTGGAATCATGCATTTTATGTCCTTTTTATTACTTTACCTTTCTTTACTGTGTAATATGTGCACAATATATCATGTAAATGATCAGTTGATCAGTGGTAAATCGATATCGGGATCGGCCCATGCTAGGCTTTCCTTTCACCCCTGGGGGTAATATGGGATCAACCCATGCTACGTGATTCTTCCACCCCTGGGATACCACCCATCAATAAGCAACTTCAATTAATTTTTTATTTACTTTTGAGATGATTCTTTTGGTGGCCATATCATTTAGAGCTGTAGGACTATAGACATAATATGTGATAGGTAACAATCATACAAGAAAGTACCATAACAAAAAGAGTAAGTTACATGACTAGTGAAATGCATAAGAGATGAACAACACGTGGACTTTACTTAGTAAAAAGGAACTCATGTATCTTCGGTATCCAAGTATGTATGTGGAATTAATAATGGCCATGTATGGGAGCATATGAACATGTTATAGAGTGGAGACACGGTTATTAGCCATGTCGGAGTTTGTAAGTGCCTTTATGTACCATGGAATAACCTAGATTCATGCCAAAGAATACGAAAATGAGTAGCCTTACATACCTCGTTGTATGACCTCGTTATTACCTCGAAGTAACCTCCTTTCCCCCCTATATCTTTATCTACAATAGAGTAGGTGATAAAACTAGTGTTAGCCGCTAAGAAACACATCTTGGTAGTCCCATTCCACCCATAAATAATATCCAGGCCGTAAGCTCGTAATTATCAACCAAAGAGTATTCTTTCAACCTTTCCACTCCTAATCGTATTTTCTAATACACATTCCTATATAGATGTCATATCCAGCTTGTTTTAATCCCATAACAACATTACAAGAGCTCACAAAGCACAACACATAACAATTCCACACGACACACAAGTAGGTGGCATAAAATTACGTCTTCTTGCTACAATTTGAATCCAACAATCCCAAACCCATTTCAACTTCGACCAAACTGTCTCCAACATATTTTCACACAAAGACAGTCCTAAAACAATCCCCCAAGTAGATGGAGATTTTCTACTATGAGTGCAATTAAGATGTCATATAAGAACTCATTTTTGCGGAAGATAGAAATGGTGAAGCAGACTTCTTTCATCACTACAGAACTAAACCTTTTTAAAAACATAAATATTACTTCATAATCCATCGAACCAAGAAGATAAAAACCTCTTAATAGACAAGAAAAATGTATAACAATCCTTGGAACACATGCTGTCCAAAATTGTGCACAAGTATAACCAGCATAGTCCTCATGTTTTTCATGGAAATATTGCACTAAATACATAGATATTCTTACTTACCTTAACCTCCAAGATATAGGGATATTCTAAGAACCCTAAGGTTTTGTTGTGGCTTCTTTGTAATGGAAAGAGAGAGCAAGGAGAAACTTTGAAAAAAAAAAATCTAATTTTTGGCTATGTTAAAATGACTTAAAGTTTCTGGTTTTCAATCCCTTTTAAAGGGCAACTTTTAACCAACTTTCTTTTGCATCTCAAGCCTTATTTTATTAAGGTGGTGATGCAGCAACTTGACCCTTTCACTTGGGCCTTATTGGGCTTCAATTGTATGGGCTTTGCTGCAAATATTTCTCTTTTACTTTCACTTAGTTTGTTTCCTATTTGTTAATTGGGGTGTGAATGTAATTTGGCCCTTTTCCTAACAATCTTGGGCTGTAAATATTGTCCATTTATGATGTTAAACCATGGCCACAAATTACACCCTTAACTCGTGGTTTTTTCTTTATTGGACTTGAACAAATTCATTGTTGGGCCTCGTCTTCGTCTACCTAGCATATTTAAGCTAAGCACGTAGGTGACTCACCTGCTAGCTTCCTAAGTCCCACAAGAACCTCACTTGTTTCACTTCATTTAAGGCCAGGATCTCTTCAATTTGACCTAAAACTTATATACATTCAGTCATCTTGGGCATTACATGTATATATAGCCCCCTCTATCTGAAATTCAAGCACTTTTAAAATTGTGTGCTGATTTGACCCCGCCATATCATGTTTCATATGCATAGGACTAGTATATGTAAGATGTGGGGTGTTACATCACCCTTCTAAGATCATCCACATCTGGAACACAAGGCTGGTCTTGGTACCGGAGCGCACTATCTCCCCCTTGGGAGAACACCTCGATCTCCTTTCCGGCAACCAACTTCTTCAATTCAAGTAACAGTGGGTCTTGCTTAGCTTTTACATCAATCACCATGGAAGATTCTTCCCCGCCCTGAACACGGATAACACAATTGCTCGATTCGGCCAACTTGACACCTAACCTAGCCAACCGGTGAACATCCCTTGCTAACTCCTTCGATTCCTCCCCAACATAGGTCACACTCCGCATAGATAGGCCTACTGAGAGCATCGACAATAACATTGGCCTTGCCGGGATGATATAAAAAACTCATGTCATAATCCTTTAGGAGTTCCAACCATCTCTTTTTCCTCAAATTAAGATCCCTTTGAGTGAAAACATATTGCAAACTCTTGTGATCATTGAACACGTCAACATGAACCCCATATAAATAATGTCTCCAAATCTTCAGGGCAAAAACTATCGCCTCCAACTCAAGGTCGTGCATTGGGTAATTATGTTTATGCACCTTCAACTGCCTTGATGTATACGTTATTACCTTAACCTGTTGAATAAGCACACAACCTAACCCAATTCGCGAGGCATCACAATAAATCACGAATCCCACCAAATTGTTCGGTAAAGTCAAGACGGGAGCCGACGTAAGCCGATCCTTTAAAGTTTGGAAACTCCGCTCGCATTTGTTCGACCACACAAACTTAGCCTTCTTTTGGGTCAATTTAGTTAATGGAGATGCAATAGATGAGAAGCCCTCAACAAACCTTCTATAATATCCATCCAACCCTAGAAAACATTGAATATCTGAAGGAGTCAACAGACTGGGCTAATTCTTCACGCCCTCGATCTTCTTCGGATCTACCTTGATACCATCACCGGACATCACATGACCAAGAAAAGCCACTTCACCTAGAAAAAAATTACATTTTCTAAACTTGGCATACAATTTCTTCTCTGTCAAAGTTTGGAGAACCACCCTTAAATGTTCCCCGTGCTCCTGCTCACTTCGGGAGTAAATAAAATGTCGTCAATGAAGACCACCATAAAACTGTCTAGGAATGGCTTAAACACCAGATTCATCAGATCTATGAACATGGCTGGAGCATTGATTAGGCCAATCGACATCACCACAAACTCAAACTGCCCATACCTTGTCCGAAAGGTTGTTTTGGGAATGTCACGCTCCCTAACCTTCAACAGATGATACCCAGAATGAAGATCAATATTTGAGATATGAGTAGCCCCTTGAATCTGGTTGAACAAGTCATCAATCCTCGGCAACGGCTACTTATTCTTTATGGTCACTTTATTCAGTTGCCCATAAATGATACACATCTGAAGAGATCTATCCTTCTTTCTTACAAACAACACTAGAGCACCCCACGGCGATATATTGGGCTGAATGAGGCCTTTCTCCAGAAAATTCTTTACCTGCTCTTTTGACTCTTTCAACTCCACAGGCGCCATACAATAAGGAGAAATAGAGATAGGCTGAGTATCCAAAAGAATATCTATGCCGAAGTCTACCTCCCTTTCTGGAGGGATACCAGGCAAGTCTTTAGGGAGCACATCCGAAAACTCATTCACCACAGGAACCAACTCAAGAGTAGGCACATCAGACTCCATATCCTTGACCCTCACAATATGATAAATGCACCCCATAGAAATCATTTTTCGCGCCTTGAGGTTGGAAATAAACCGACCTTTAATAGAAAAGTCACCACCCTTCCATTCAAGAACGGTCTCACCGGAAGGTTAGAACATGACCTTCCGAGTTCTACAATTTATAGAGGCATATGATGCCTCCAACCAATCCATCCCAAGAATCATGTCAAAGTCAAACATCTCAAGTTTCACAAAAGCACATGAAAAACATTTTTGCAACACAAAAATAGGACAACCATGATAGACTCTATGTGCAATAACAGATTCACCTACCGGAGCATAAACTGAGAAGGGATCCTTTAAAGTCTTGGGACTCAAAAAAAATTTAACAACCAACAGAGGAGTTACGAAAGACAAATTTGCACCCAGATCAAGAAAAACATAGGCAAAAAATCAAAGACTTCTAACATACAAGTCACGATATCCGGAGCTTCCTCAACATCCTGGCGGACGTGGAGTGCATAGAACCGATTGTTCCTTGGGTCAACACCTTAGGGAGATCTTTGTTGGCCTTGCCCGCCTTGGGCCACCTGACCTTGTCCTCAACGAGCATTCTTAGGACAATCAGCAACCTTGTGATTTTTATCACCATACCCGAAGCAAACACCCAAATCCCTCCAAAAACCTCCCGTGTGAGGCTTTTCGCACTTGTTACATAGAAGATACTCCTATCCTCCACCAACTGGTGTCTTGGGAGGAGGTGCACGAGCATTAGCAACCCTAGCACCAGAACCTTGGCCCTATTAAAAGCAACCGAAACCAACACTTCGAGAACCAGAGAATCCACCATCAAAATGGGCCTTCTTGGGATCATGAACCCTTCTCTCCTTGAGTTTCTCCCCATCGATTTGTTCAGCATACACCATGAGTCTTACAATATCCATATTTCATATGAGCATAGCCGTATGACATTCTTTTACAAGTAAACCAGAGATACCCCAAACAATCTTTTGTATCCTTGCACAGGGGTCAGCCAAAAGTGATAGAGCATACTTGGAGAGCTTTGTGAATTTGAAGGCATAGTCCACACTCATACCTCCTTGGTTGAGGTTGATAACCTCTGTCATCTTGGCGTCCCTAAGCTCAAGGGGGAAGAAGCAATCTAGGAACGCAAATCTGAACTCTTCCCAATTGACTTCACCACCGCAAACTATCTCCAAGACCATTGGGTATACCACATCTAAGCTATATCTTTCAGTTGGTAGGCAGCAAATTCAGCCTTATCTTCAAAGGTAACTCCCATAATGTTCAGTATCTTGGTAAGGCCTTCGACCCATAGAACTCTAGAGGATCCATTCTGGTGAAATCCCTCACCCTAGAAGCTGGCGTAGGATCCCATGACAGGCTAGCCTGCCTTGTTTGAGAGGTCACCACCTAGGAAAGCATGGCGAAGGCTATACGGAATTCACCATTTGAGATGGGTTCATCCATAGGCTCTCTAGGAGCCTGTTCCTCATTAGTCGGAGCTGGCGTTGGTGAGAGGGTCTTCCTCGAGGCATCTTCCAAAACGAAGCAATGACACTATCAAGATGAGGAAACCAAATATACAAGTCATAGCACACCATAAGGAGAAGTGAGACAATTCCTAGAATGCCTTGTAGCCTCCCACTCATAGGCACGGTGCACTTCACACCCATGAATAGGACTTTACTTGACGCGGCATGTTGGACTCCGAGGACCATTATTAAACCTAGGGCTCTGATACTATCTTTTGTCATGACCGGGGACTAGGGTCTAGGAGTGACACGGTGAATGGGAGCCCGAGAGTCCCCAAACAAGCCTTAAGTATCCAAATCCACATCATCGGTTCGGAAAGAACATACAAATTGTAACACATAGTCCTAAGGGACCGGAGAATATGACTCACGCTATGGGAAAATACGGGGCTTGGGATTTTCCACATTTCCACCCAAATATGCAAGTAGAAAAATATGAATTTTTCCATAAATCAATCCAAATGAGTACATAAACCAATTATCACGCATAGCATAAAGATTTTAAAGAGTCTACATATTGTCCAACAAATGCATCAAATTAAGATGGAACAAGGGCCAGGACATGTTCCGGGCTCACCCTGAAATAGGAAAGAAAATCTAAGATAGCTTGGGTAAAAGGAAGATGGCTGGTCCTTGAAGGATGTGACTCACCACAAGTACTCTTCTGGATCGGACTACTCGTCAAACAACTGGTAATCGAGATGCTCAGCCCTTACATGGTAAAATCATATAGGCATAGAGTATGCGCTAGTACATTTGAATGTACTAATGTACTAAGTATGCGGGCATGCAATGCATATGACTTATCAACCTGCATTTTAATATTAGATGACAAAGGCATATAATATAGAAAGAATCGTATATCCAAGGAAGAAATATACAAGATGCCATGAAATGTATGATTCATTAATGAGATGATGCTCGTATATAACTGGGATGAATTATATCCGACAAATCAAACTCATGTGAGCTGTTACATGAATTAGTCCGATAAAGACCTCCCATCGGTAGGAGAAGATTACTTGCAAAAAGTAATCTACATCACACCTTACGGAATACACCACTTCAGTGGATGGTCACCTTCCTTACGGAACATACCATTTTAGAAGGATTTTCCAAAATCATATCTATCATAAATAAAAAGAATAACTATTCCTTATTACCCGATCATTTCGATAATGGCTACAATTTCTATGTTCGTACATAGTTCGATGAAAGGTAGAGGACCCTTGGGGATAGCCTTGATGCCCCTAGTCCATCGGTGCTAAGTCAAAACATCCCACATTAATACTTATAAATATACGTGCTTGCAAGAGATACGATGTTCATTTCAAATCCGTTCAATGCACAATTAGGCTTAAAAGCCAAACCATAAATCAAAATGATGCTCATGCACGGAATAACTCATTCACATATAAAAGATGGTGCAAGCAGCCAAGATGCTCAATGAGCCATAATCATAGGAAATGTATGTGATCAAATTCTTGTCATAACCAATATCTTATGAAAATCCTTTCATAAAACATAATTGGGCCTAACCCACTTCTTAATTTTAACAATGATCAATGTTCATGAATGCAAGTGCAATGCATGATGTGAGAATAGCATGGATAACATAGATTCAAGTTAAAAGCGACATCATAATATGAAATTTAGTAAGTAAATCAACATATAAATCATAATATAAATCACTCATGCATAAATTAACTTTAAAGGGGACATGCAAATTCATAACTTTTCATAACTCAATGTAAATCACCATAATAGTGATCAAAGTAAATTAAAATCGTAGGTAAAGTTCAGCCTTACATCCATAGGATTTAATAAAATCAAGTAATGAAAACTCACATTTAAAGTGAATTAAAATTCATGAAATCAATTCAAAGGAATTTGGGGTCTCCGTGGTTGAAATGGATCAAGAATCAATCCCACATACCTTGATTGAGGAGCTAAAATTTGGGGAAGGATCTAGGTTGAATTTGAACCCATGTAAACCCTAGCTTTGAATCATGAGAATGGAGAGTAGAGAGTATTTGGGAGGTGATCTTATAAGGAGTAGAGGGTTTAAAGAGAATGAATTAAAAGGGGAGGGATATCAGCTGAGTTAGGGGTTTAGGATAGGTGAAAGGTCATAATTCATAATTAAAATAAACCAAAATTACATAAACGCCATTAATAAACCAGGCAAAATTTAAACCATCAGGTCCATACAGCCCCCTACACAGTCCGTGAGTAATCACACGGACCGTGAACAGTGACCATGAACCATCACATAGACAATTTTTGTGGTGCCAACACTTGGAATTTATCATAGGCTAAGGGGTACCATATGGGCGGCTACACGTCCCGTGTGACGCTACACGGGTCGTGTCAAGGGCCATGTGATAACACTTAGAAAATTTCCACACGAAAAAGTTATGAGATGGTAATTTTATACTTAGAAAAATTTTATGTGGCGAGCCACATGAAGGGTCACATGGCCTGTGACACACCACACTAACCGTCTGGGTGGCCGTGTGCCCTCAATTGGTCTGAACTCCTCAATAGTGTTCCACTCTGTTGAAATCTTTGTGAAATACCCCTCCACGGGTCGCCATACGGTCCATGTGGCTCCACACAGCTTGTGTGGGCCTTCCATGGAGTGATGTCTGGCAGATGTTTCACTTGGGACAGTACTTAGAAATCTGGTAACGTCGCTCGAAAATTTAGGTCCTTACACTTACCCATATTCTTATCCCATTCTTCCTTCATTCTTTTCAATTTGCTCATTTGTCAGCCCCAAGGTAAGAGTTGTAACCCCATCATCTGTTGTATACCAAGCTCTATGAATATTTGTCATTTCATCCAACAGTTCAGTTGCTCTAGTAAATATTTGCCTCATTATACCACCACGAGCCAAGTTATCAGCAATGATCTTATCAACCACATTAATACTTTTACATAAATATTGGAGAAGCAAATGGTCAGGTACTCCATGATTTGGGAAATGCAACAACAGGTTTTGGAATCGAATTCAAGTCTCATGAACTGATTCTCCTTCCACCCTTTTAAAGTTTTTGATGTTATCCCTCAATTTTAGAATCCTTGATGGGGGGAAAGAATCTCGCAATAAAAGCATCTCTCAACTCATCCCAAGAAGTGATTGTTTTGGCAAGATCTTTGACCAACCATTTAGAAGATTCACTAGTATAAGGGAATGGGAACAACCAAAGATGGTTCAGGGTTCATGGTTCAAGTTTCACGGTTGGGTGGACTCTTGGTATACATTCTCTTGAATATTAATGTGTTGCACACATCTAAAATGTTCCTTATATGGTCATGAAGATCCTCATTTAGTTTCCATTGAAGAAGCCACTAATTTGTAGCAGTTGCAACATAGTCCCTGTGACATGAAACACCATATTTCCTTTAGATAGTGGTAATCATATTGCACAAACATTGCCTACCACGTTTCGTCTAACTTCATTGACTTTTGCAACGTCATTAAGGTTAGCAATGTCGTTGTGCTGCCCTGTATTTGAACCAGCCATGCTTCCAACTACACTCACATATTCACCTATTAATTTAGCAAAAACAACATAAAGGATAATAAACAAACTAAAACTACAAAAAACATAATTGCCAAAGCACTTCCTCAAGGAAATCTAATGTAATTTTTTCACCAATGACGCCATTTTGATGGACAAGCTATGTAAAGTTAAAATACATTCACAATTATTTTTACAAGTCAACACACACTTTTAAAAATTCAAAGTGTTCACGGTCATCAAAAGTATATTACCCAACTAGGAGTCGGGGTCAAACCATAGAGATATGTTTCGATTAGAATTGAATTCAAGAAATCACAATGTTTCTTTAGTCTCTTGTAGCATGAGCAAGAATTACATAAAAATAAATCATAATTTGAATGTCAATTAATGTGGAAGTCATCACTATGGCTAAGCAATAACAGTAAGCATGTAAGAGAGTTTAATTGACATCCAAGGTAGACACATAGAAAAACAAGTAGAAATTGGCTTCGGTGTGTGAAATTACTGAATATAATCAATTTATATAGGGAGGGTAGGTGAATCTAAAGTTTGATCACGGTTTTCTCAAACTCAAGATCAACTTTTCATAGTATTTTCTCAAGGTACTATGGGTTCAATACAAAAAATCTCAACCCTTGAAAAAGCTCTCAAATTTGTAAGGAATTTTCGTTGAATCTATACATTAATGGATATTCATCATTTAATCTCACCTCATGCAACCCTCTCCGGCATACAAAAGGATCTTAAGCTAAGAGTAAGTTTGCAACCTCAATCTATAAATAAAAATGTTGCTAAACAACTGAATTCATAAGAATTTATCAATATATTAAGTAAAATTACACACCCAATAGCCATTTACTACATTGTAGTCTACATTATCTCCCTAGAAGTATCAGGGTTTCTAGCTAATCATGAAATAGAGCATGAGTAAGTTACCAATAAGGTTCTTTCATTGAATTTGTCTTTTGGCTCAAGAAATCAGACAAAATTAATACAAGTTCTTGTAACACCTTTACTCTCTCTCTAATAAAACGAAAGTTTTTTTCTCAAGTATATGTACATTCTTTATAGAACAATGTACTCTCCTCGGTACACTTTGAATTGTGTTGTTGTTCTCTCCATTTATGTCTCTCTTTACTTTTTGCCAACCAATGAGGCTTTTATACTTTGTAAAAAAAGTACAGAGCATCTTTCTTGAAAACCTAATCTCTAACATTAGTCGACCTTGCTTACCAAATCGATGACTAGCATAACTTGCCTTCCGCTTGCAGTCTACTCTACTGACTGGTCTTGAAGTGGAACTTTGGCATTCTCACTAACCTAGGTGGCGATGCCTTATTTTGAGCTTGAGTTCAGCCTTTAAGCAATGACTTTTGGCCTAATTAGTGACCTACTATGCGAGTTGTATCATCTTCACCAACAGAGTTGGTGATTCGCCAACATACTTCTATAGCTCACCCCTCTTTCCAGATGGCCTGCCTTTTCTTGTGCATATTTTGCATGGTTTGGTTACTGTGGCGACTCGCCAATGAGCCATTTGTGATGCTCAATGTTCAACACTTTCTTGTTAGCTCTTTTTTGATCTCTTCTTATATGTTTGTGTTCCAAGTGTTTCCCATTCTTCACCTTGGTACAAAAACAACAAATTCTGTTAGTTTATAGTACAAAATAGGACACCAAGGATGCTTTTTTGTTTGCATAATTTAAGCCCTAGTCTAGTGAAAATTCACCAATCATCAGTCATGACATGCATAAACTTGTAAATCATAACTGGTCTATATCATTGAAATCATAACCCTTACAAGTGCGCAATTCTTTACAAGGGGGTACATCACAATATCTTAAAAAGTTCTTTGTAATCTTCCGCAATTTTCATTCAAAACCTATTTGGTAGCCCTTGATCATTCATAATATATATAAACTTGCATACTTATTATGAGAGTATATAATTTGGAACTATAATTTAAATAGCTCATAATGAGATTCAAAGACGCATAATGGTTTAAGCTAGGGCACTTTCAAAAATCAATCGACTCATAAAATTAGGTGGCAATACATACTCATTTGAACATAATATTCATGATTTAAGCCAAAAATAATATTTGGGTAAACATTTAACGAGACTCATTTAAGAAATCATCAACCCAAGGTAGATAAGGGTTCATAAATACTAACTCATTTTAAATCAATAAATTATAATTTCTAACATGTATCATGCATGTAATTAAGAATAGGACGTAACCATAATATAATAAATCTTGAAATTTAAAGATTTAGTTTGAAAGGATTTCGAACTCCATGGATGGAGGGATCCATGGATGAAGAAACTCACATACTTTAGAGAAATACAAAGAAGGAGGTTGAAGAAAATACTGAATCGGGTAAAATATTGGAGCTTGGTCTTCAATATACGACTTGGGCCTTGTTTCTTGAGAGAGGAATTTGAAAATGAGTGGAAGGGAAAAGTTACTACGGTATAAAATGGTCTTAGGTATGTGAATTAGGGTAAAAGTCCGAAATACCCTTTTGGGAACGTTAAAAATTTCCGCAAAAGTAAACAATGACATTTTAATGAGTGATGAAAGCAAAATCGGCGTTATAAGGTCTCGACACCACACCATTCGATGGTATGCCAAATGAGACCTTTAGACCACCTTTTTTGAAAGTATTTGGGGCTTCTCAATGTGAATGAATAGTCAAACAAGTAGATCTCAGAATGCATTCGGTTGACAAATTGACCATCTTTGAATTTCAAAATCCAGACAAGTCTTGGCAAAATGGCCATAACTTTTTACTCTAAATTTTGAATAAAGTGAAATTGGATGTATTGGAAAGATAATTCAAAGACCTTTAATTTTATAGGGAGTGGATCATCTAATTCATTACTTGTTAGGAGATATAGCCATTTGAAGTTTACCCTTATGTGAACTCATATCGAAACATAGCTTATTGGAATCATTTGGACTTGGCTCGATGTAAGAGATGCCTTATAACACTAAACAACATATAATCCATTCTGAATACCTAATAATTGATCAAGTGGGTATATATGTGTACGAGGAATGATTCGAGTCTTTGCTTAAAATCTAAGAAATCACAAGGCACACATTGAAGCTACTTTTCTTCCAAGGAACCAATGTGGCCGAAGCTTGATATTGAATCGACTGCTAGCATAAGGTCGAAATATGTTCACTAAGAGTGTCCATTTTTTATATGCTCAAAAGATTCCATGGAACAGTACCCGCACTTAGTTAATCGATTCAACTATCTGAGTTGATCCTAAATTCCAATCTCAAATCACAGAATGATACTCAGTTTCACTAACATAACTTGCAATCTCGTGGAGCTAGGGAGTTTAGGATAGAGTATCACTGGAGCACGTTTATTTCCTAGCTATGGTCCAATCTATCAGACACAAATCTTCTATGCCAATCTATAAGGATATAATCCAACCAAAGTGATGTTAGGGCAAGATAAGGCTTATCAAGCCTGAAACAAGCATTTCTAAGGTTGCACTAGTAAATGAGGACTAAGGCCAAACAATTGAAAATAAACATGTATTCAGACATACTACAAGGTAAATATAATTAACAACTGAAAAGCAACACGTTCACACATTCCCAAAATTTTAGAAAATAAACCTATAACATGATTCGTAAACACCTAGGCATGGTCTACTAACTAACCAACAACAATTCCAATAAAATAATAAGCATTGACATATTCATGCTCAATCTAAGGAACAAGAAGCCATAGACTACATTAAAGCTAAACGCGTGCACTCTAAATCACTTTTCTAACGTTTTTTCCTTCGATACATCGTCGGAACATCTCCACACTAACAAAAAATGAATCACAAATCATTTCATTCGTTTTGATACAAAATTACATAATTCAAAAACAGTTCAGAATTGAAGTCTAAAATAGAAAAGTGGAACCCATGCAAAATATTTCATAATTGGGTTCATTAATAGGTTCTAATTAACTCTCCGAACAAGAGTCCGAAAACAAAGCAAAATTCACCACTCAGAATAAGACCAAAACATATTATGGTATATTTTTACCGTTGAAGCTAAGGAATCATAACCATGGTAGTCGCTATATGACCGGTACCACAACTGAATTCTCCCTGACAATTTCCGAATGAAAATCTAGACTGTTACAAGCTTATTGAACGCACAGGACATGAAATAACAAAAATTAGACATGCAATGAGGGAGAAATTCCCTACTAAAATTATGAACTTTGAGTTGGTCTTTCATGATCTAAGCTAGGGCGTAATTATAACATGGAGAATGAGAGACCCACCTCACCGAAGCCTCTTAGCATTCATAGGTATTTGTATCATAGAAAGTAGAATTTAAAAAGGGGAATGCGACTAAGGGAGATTTGACATTAAATTCATAAATAAAGCCAACATATGACATTCATACATTTCCTCCGAACATTCCATCTGTATAAAGACTTGGTTGGGGCTAAGTTATGTTCAAAATTAACCCTCAAGTGGAATGTACCAAAGAAGAATACAACATAGAAAGTAAAAGTATCAAAATTACAAGCTTAAAAGGAAAATGGGTGTTGTCCCCAAACTAGAGGACTCATCAAAATTACTAGTCATCAAATTGTCCAAAGATCTACCCATGTGCCGTATGAGGAACATTAGTCCCTGCATGGTGATATTATGTAGGAAAAATGTGTATTAGTACTATGGAATATGCTACATATGTGGGATGCAATTGCAACACATAAAATTATAATGTTATCATGCATGAAATAGTAATATCATCATGGGTACTGCATAGTCATAATTAAAGACCAAAGCTCAATATTCAATGAATGATGAATGTATCATGGGACGACATTCTTTGAAGTAACATACTCATTTTATACAAAACTATATGGAAGGAGATCGTAACTGGCATTTAAGACCATGCCACCTACTACATGGAATCCAACATAAATCTACTACATTGGCACGGGGAGACCACTTGCCAAGTGAAACTCCATCAGCTTATGCATGTACATCCTAACTTTGACTTTGCTATTGTGGATCCACTAAACTTAACCTACAAGGGCTCCTATGGTGGAACATAGTTAATGAGACAAGATGTTGATACTAAGATTCTCTTACCTAACCACATCCCAATGCCCCATTTGTTGCTAAGTCATGTCCCACAGAATACTTATAACATGACCATATATATAGATATTTATAAGCTTAGAAACATAACTTTAACATTACAGAAGTAGCTCATTACTTTAGGAATCCACTCAAGTACAAGTTATCTTTTCACGTGAGGATCCATCTTTGGTGATAATTATCCTTTCACTATCTTAAACATCATAAAATGGCATCTTAAAGACTTCATAAACTTTCAATAACAATTGTGAATGTCAATTGAAAAGTCCTTAGCATTCATAAAGTGCTTTATAATAATAAACAGTTTAAAACTTAGAAGCCTTGTGCATTTCATTAACATACTCATATAATGAAAATACGGCATAGTACAATCATTTAATGAAAATTCATGAAAACCTATAAACTTTCATAACTCAAAAAGGTAAATAGGAAATGTTGGACCTTATGGATGAAAGAGATTCACCTAGGAAATTATTTGACGCTTAAAGGAGGAGGCTTGTGGAAACCCTAGCTTTCTTCTTCTTGTCTTGGAGAGGACATTACCTTAGAGAAATTTAAGGAGAGTTAAGGCAAAAGAGTGAATGGGCCGATATTGGAGGGAAAGAACTCAAAATGGTGTAGTATAAGACTTAGGATATGGGAAGGGTAAAAATTACACTTTATTAAAATTTGTCATAACCAAACCACGATCACCATCTATGGGCCATAGACTGGATTATGAGTTTTAAACATAGGGTTTTGTCGTGGTTACGTTTTTGATTTTCTGAAAATGCCTCTCAAACTAAAACTAAAATCGTGCTTTATGAGTCATAAAATATTATACAAGTCATAGACCTTTTCGTGGTTTGTGTACATACTTAGAAACGTTTTGAAACTTAGGACTCCAATCTACGAGTCCATTTACGGCTCGTAAATAGAACTATGACTCATCTTGTTTGTTCGTAGATCAAGATTAGATAAAAAAAATTTGATCAACACTGATACCAATCCATGAATCCCCTTTTTAAGGTCTATAGTTCTATTTACAGTCCATTATTACCCGTCGTAGACCTCCCCTACACTTACAGAATTTTCCTCCCCACTATCCCCAAACAATGTTGATTGTGTATGACCAATTATTTGAACCATGAGCCGTAAATTAGGCTTATACTTTTGTTTTCAATTTTCAAATTCAACATTTCATTCGGTAAGGTTTCTGCATTTTTTTTTTAATTTCTAACTTATGCGGCCTAACATGGTTGTGTCTATATTTTTTTTATCAAAAGACCATACCCAAAAGACCTCAGCGAACAAGATCTCCATGAATGTAAATGGGCCTCTGCAAACAAAAAGCAATGGCTCCAGCCACTGCAAGTTATGCTTTCTTTCCGCAAATACAAAAAGGTTAACTACCCATCCTTCCATGACCACAAATGTCAGTTCATCTGGCTTCCTTGAACACATTTCTAAGCCTACAACTATAAAGGGTAAAACGGACCTGCAATATCATCTACTATATAGACTGATTTTAGATATTGTAAATATCTGACACCGTGCTCCGGATTTATTTAAAATTCCATGCATGCAAATGGACTAGGTGACCCCCACAAAATTTGACTTCTAGACTCAATAATGTAATTGAAATTTTCTTACGAGGTCACTTTCATAAACAATGGGTCCAATACCCAAGTGCCCATTTGGCTAATTCCATAACGGGCCTCAAGATGAGATCAAAAGCCTCCAAAAGCATACGGAAGGTCATTTTAAAGCAACTCGACATTGTAAAACTAACCATGCTGACAAAATTTTTATTTGGGCATGAGTTGTAAGAAAGCTTACCAAAATAAAACTTATGCCAATTTCAAAGGTTAAAATGCTAAATGATTCAAACTCACATCGAATGCCTTGATACTCTAGAAGACCATCCTATTAGTTAAAAGTGATCATTTCAAAGCTGACAGAACTGTCAAAACTCTTTTTGAGACCATTTACCTATAATTTTCAATTAAGAACACTTTTAAGTTTTAAAGGCCTTAAAACACAAAAAGTTGCACAGAATAAAAATGAACAACCAACAGACCAAATGTAAGTTCCAACATGATGTAAATGACTTAGGTCACCCTAAGAAACCTTTACATAATGAAAAAAAAGCATTAACACAGAAATGACATAGAGGGTCATTACAACATCCACTTCTAAAATAACTTCCTCTGTGAAAGTACAGGTGAAGCATAACATGAAGACTCAAATTAAGGATGAAGAAATGCCTTAAGGCTTAAACAAGTCAGAAAGCTTCTCCTTCATCTCTTGCTTGATCTCCCTGGTAGCCTCCTCAACTGGATGATGCATCTTACAAACCTTAACCACAAGAATTGCTTTTGAGTGAATTTATATGATATCTCCAGTTAAAATGGCAATTGGCTCCTAGACAAAACATAGACGATCATTCAATTTCATTGAGTCATACTGGAGTAAATGACACTCATTTGAAATATATCGGTATAGTATAGAGATATGTAAAACACACTGAAAGGCTAAAAAGTAGGAGGTAGGATAACACATATTTCACTAACTTCTCGCAAAATCTCAACAGGCTTATATACCTGGGTCTAAGTTTTTCATTCCTCCAAAATTCCATTACGTTATTTAAAGCTAATACTTGTAATAACACTCGATCATTAACACCAAAGTACAAAAGATGGTTCTTGTAGTAAACATAACTCTTTTTCCTACTCTGAGCTATCTTTCATCTATCCTAAATCACTCAAAACTCTAATAAGAGCCTCCTGAAGCAAATTTGTACTATGCTAGCTAGGCTTTGATGACTCAAACAAACCAACCAAAAAGTGATAATGCCTACCATATATTGCTTCAAATGCAACGATCTGAATATTAAATCATAGCTATTGTTTCACGCAAACATCTCCAAGTGAAAATTTGGTACCACTAATCTCCGAACTCCAACACGCGCAGGGACCTGAATGGTACTATTTGGCTAACCATTAGTCTTTATGTTAAAAGTTATGTTGAGATTAATGTGGTACAAACCTCCTCTAGAAAGCCTTCCAGAAGGCTGAAGTAAATTGAGACTATCAATAAAAAATTATGGATACCGACAATGCATGAAGAGAAGCACCTCCCAAATATAAATATGATCTAATCGCTAATCCTTAAAGGACATATAGACAAGAAGGAAATGTGTTGACTTGGTCAATTGATTAACAATGACACAAATGTTTTCAACAACTCTATAAGAGCAGGTTACATTATCACGAAATCCATGGTGATATGCTCATACTATCCTCATGAATGGGTAATCTGTAAAAGTTCTCACTAGGCCTCTAATACTTGACCTTCACCTATTGGAATATTAGGAAACAAGACACATAATTTGTGATGTCTCTCTTTTTACTGCCTCATCAATAATGCTATTGTAAATCATGATACATCTTCTTAGTCCTTGAATAGATAGAATACCTAGAATCATGTGCCTCACAAAAATCTTCTAAATCAAGCCTCTAACCTTTAAAACATAAAGTATATTGCCCAAACTACAAAGCCTGCTACCATAACCCTTTTATATCTCTAAGATCTACCAATAGTTTCATCATTGCATTATCGAGCATGGATCCAATCAAGCAAACAAGAATAAACCTCCATAATAGAAAAGTAGAAGAATAAACCTTCGTAGTAGGAAAGTAGAATAAACCATCAATGCTCCCTTCTTTCTGGCTCAAGGCATTTGCTACATTTGCCTTTCCCATATTAAGAGAATAGAGATATCATAGTCTGCTAGGAGCTAAATATATCAGCGTTACCTTAAAGTAAGATCTCTTCGAGTCATAAAACATTGAAAGTTGTTGTGATAAGTGTAAATCTCACAATGGTTCCAATATAGATAGTGCCTCCAAATCTTGAGTGTAAGAACTACCACTATAATTTCTAAATCATGAGTAGGGTAGTTGTGCTTGTACGTGATGTGCCACAAAAATATAGCACTTTGATGATTTAAACATAGAATTTTGTGTGTTCTTGAAGCGATGTTAGTAGGTTTTATGTGTTTTTATGTTGATTTTACAAGAGTTCAGGAGTCAATATTTTTGGGCTAAGTTGTACAGAAAACAAGTTTTTGAGGCTTCACAAGGCATTCTACAAGCAGTAGTTCATTCCACAAGCCGTACATAGGTTTCGTGCCCATATATGAGTTTGTGCCTTGAAGATTGGAAATTTTGCATATATGCTGAAGAGATGCAAGAAGAAACATCTTATGGGCCATAAGTCAGAAGAATATCCAGAAGAGTTCAAATATTGAAAATAGATTTTGAAGAGTACAGTCTACGAAGCCAAGTCACGGGTCGTAAATTCATCTATGGACTGTAACTATGTTCAACAAAGTTACCGATTTAAATTTTTCTACTTCATTTAGGATTTGGTTTCCTTTTATTGTAAATAGGGTTTTTGTTTGTTTTAGATAGAGAGAACAGTTAGAACGTCTAGAACTTGATACTTGAGATTACTATTGATGAGTCCATATTGTGGACTCATTTTCGGGATAAAAGTGCGAGAAAATGTTGCCCTTAGTGTGCTTTTAATTCCAACTTCTTACAAATATGCATGTGTTATGATAGGATATGGGATTAAAAGTTCACAAATGGACAATACTTTGTATTAATAATGGAAAGTGAGCAAAAGTACAAAAAAGCGGTGTCGCCAACAAACTCGGTGATTCACCAAAAACTCATGGAGATCACCTATCAATGCAACCAAGGTTCCAGACCAGGTAAAAATTGTGGTCAAACTCGATATCACAAAGCATGTTTGGTGCACTGCCGAATGACATTGGATATCGCCTAATGTTGCAGCACCCAAAGCCCCAAAACACTGATAGGAAGGTGATATGATGGACATTTTAGCCGCATTGCCAAATTTGATCGATGGAGTAAGGAGTCATCACCTACTATTGCAGAACAAGAAGTTTTATAAAAATGCATAGGAAAGCAGTCAAGTGCACATTTGATGCATCTCTGGATTGCGCGGCGATGGTCGGCCTTGACCACTGAATGGCATTTCGCAGCAAAAACTTTCATGTATTTGCATGGAGTATATTAAAATTTTTACAAATGACATTCTACATCATCAATTTACACCATATAAGAACAACTGGTCTGTAGGAGTATATAGAACCTTCCTCTTAGAGTACAAAGGGGAGTTAGGGTTTTGACGCTTTTAGGGAAGAAAATTGGAGATAATTGGCAGGTGAAAAGCAACTAACTTTTACTCAATCTTATTACCCATTACTTCTGCAACTATGCATGGTATCAAATCTTTAGTTTCTAGCATGTGTCGCTAAAACCCCCATGTTGGGGGTGTGCTATTGACATGAGTCTTTGGTTGATTTATTGGGTTTTGATATCTTGACTTATCTGTAGTTGATTTGATTGAATCTATATATGTTCCTAAGTTTAATAAATAATTTAAAAGTTGTAAACTTGGGGTTTTACTTTAGATCTCTGATGGTTGCCTTAGCTCGAATTATTAGACTGTGGAATGTATATAATGGCCTGAAACCCCTTTGGAGTTTTAGTTGAAGTCCATAACATTGTATTCAATGGCCAAGGTATAAGGGGTTTTGCTGAGATTTCTTAGGCCAAGAATGTCCTCGGTGGTTAGCATATGTATTCTTAGTTGTATCATGTAAAACACCCTTTTATCACAGCTGACATGGGCTACAAGCAACCTAGCCTATTAACTCAATATCACCTCATTTAGTCAAGTATCTATACCAGCTAATAGATTGATTCCCATCTTTGAACATCCCCAACATCTTCCCATAATTGGTATTTAAATCATTATTTAGAACTCATTTTCCACTTTGATTATTGCAACCCTCTTGATCCTACAAATACTTGGTCGAACGACTCATTTTTGCCATGAACAACAAGTCCTTGTACAATCGGCCCCAACCTTTAAAGTTTTGTTATTATGCTGATGACGACTACCCCTTCTTCCTTTTTGTAGTCAGGTTGAGGGACATTAAAAATCAGGCCGTTGCTGGGGAATTGGCGTGTTCATATTGGAAGTGTTTGTTGCGCTTTGTTCTTGATGTTAGAATTGTTTTTACTATTTTCTTATTGTTTTGGTGATTGGAAAATAGATGTTAAGATGGTAAGGAATATGAGAATGATTGTGACGAGGTAGTTGCCATGATTGGGGCTGGAGGCCGCTCAAGAAACCCAGTTAAACTTGATATAAATTTGAAAACTTGGCACACATAACAAGTGAAACCATCTATTTAGGAGGAACCAAAGATCGAGCTAAAAGAGATACCAAGTCACTTGTAATATGCTTTCTTGGGGAACAACAAAACCTTGCAGCTCATCACAAGTGGTCTACATGAAAAACAAAGAAAGGCTCTAGTGAGGGTGCTCAAGAAACATGTCAAAGCCATTGGCTAGACAATAGCCAACATCATGGACATTCCTTTAGTGATTTTCACCCACAAGATCAAATTTGTTAAGGGATGTAAGTCCTCTGTTGAGAACCAATGCAGATTAAATCCCCGGATGCAGGAGATAGTGAAAAAGGAGATTATTAAGTGGTTGGATGATGCCGTAATATACCTAATTGTATACTACTGGGTAAGTCTAGTTAAATGTGTTCCAAGAATGAAGGCATGATTGTGGTACCAAATAAGAAAGGCCAATTAATATCAATCGGACCAGTAACTGGGTGGAGAATTTGCATGGATTAAACAAAGCTAAATGCAGCAATAGAGAAAGAACATTTCCCACTACCATTCATGGGCCATATGCTAGATAGACTTATCGGAAGAGGGTGGTATTGTTTCCTTGATGCCTGGGCATAATAAAATATCCATTACACCGGAGGACCAACATAAGACTACCTTAACATGCCCTTATGGTACATTTACTTTCAATATAATGCCATTTGTGTTATGTAATGCTCTTGCCACATTCTAAAGATATATGCTTTCAATTTTTGCTGACATGGTCGAGTACTCAATGGAGGTATTTGCGGATGATTTCTCCATAGTAGGTGACACCTTTGATCAATTCCTAAGTCACTTGGAGAAGGTTGTGCAGAGGTGTGTTGAAACCAAATTGGTTCTCAATTGGGAAAAATGCGACTTCATTGTTAAAGAAGCAATAGTGTTGGGCCATAAGATCTTGGAGAAGGGGTTTTAGGTTGACCAAGCCAAATTTTAAGTGATTGCAAGCTCCCTCCCTCTATTTTGGTTAAGGGAGTAAGAAGTTTCTTGGAACACGCTGGATTCTATAGAAGGTTCATAAAAGACTTTGCCAAAATCGTCAGTCCCATGTGGAAGCTGTTGGGAAAAGAATCACATTTCGCTTTTGATATGCATGTTTGCAATTATTTGAAGCTCTCAAGCAGAAATTGATTGAAGCTCCAGTGATAATTTCTCTGGATTGGTCTAAACCATTTGTGGTGATGTCTGATACAAGTGGTGTACCTCTTGGTAGTGCTAGGCCAACGAGTTGAGAAACTTTTTCAATTATGCTAGCAAGATCTTGAATATGACATAGAAAAATTATACAGTGATAGAGCAGGAGATGCTAGTTGTAGTGTATGCATTTGAAAATTTTCGGGCGTATCACCTTGGTAAAAGGGTTGTTCTTCACAGTGATGCACTTCGCTACCTTATGGCAAAGAAGGATGTAAAACCGAGGCTTATCCGGTGGATGTTATTTCTACAGAAATTTGATTTTGAGGTGCGAGGTAGGAAAGGTTGGGAAAATAAAGTGGTTAACCATCTGTCTAAACTTGAATCACCAAGCTCTCAGGCTGAAAAAGTGGAAATCTCTAATAAGTATCCGATGAGGCGGTGATGGAAATTGTTGTGGTGGCGACACCTTTGTGTGCTTATTTTGAAAATTACTTTGTTAGCGGAATCATCCAAGACTTTGAAATCCCTCACCAGATGTTAGTGTTCGTGCATGATCTGAAGATGTGTCCTTGAGTCAGCTATGCAAGCTATTTTAGAAGAATATCATTCATCAGCAATAGTAGGCGATCATAGAGGAATTCGGACGGCATCTAAGGTATTGCAAAGTGGTTATTATTGGTTAACCTTGCATAAAGATGCTCATGAATTTTCTGAGTCGTTCCCAAAGTGCCAATTTCAAGGAAATATCTACAAAACGCATGAATTTCCATTGAACCCCAATTTTGGAGTAGTAAATATTTTAGGGGGGTGAGGGGTGGGGGTGGGGAGGGGGATTTTATAGGGCCATTCACAAAACAAATATATCCTCCTAGTTGTTGACTATGTATCTAAATTGACTAAAGTTGTGGCATTACCAAAGAGTGATGGCAAGGGAATAGTGTAGTTCTTAAAGAGAAATATCCTCACTCGCTTTGGTACTCCTGGAGCATAGCATTACAGACGAGGGATCTCACTTCTGTAACATAATCCTCAAGCAAATGGACAGGTGCAAGTGTCAAATAGAGAGATTAAGATGATTCTTGCAAAAACTGTGAATAGGAGTAGGAGCAATTGGGCAGCCAAGCTTGAGGACGCTTTATGGGCATACCGTACTACTTATATAGCTCCTATTGGAATGTCCTCTATTCAATTTGTGTTCGGCATACTATGCAACTTGTCTTTTGAGTCGGAGCATCAATCTTTATGGGCTCTCAAGAAATTAAATTTTAAAGCTGACGAAACTCTAGAAGCAAGATTAATTCATTTGCTTGATGAGTTCAAGTTGAAAGCCTATGAAAGATATGCCCTTTACAAGGAGAGGATGAAATAATGGCATGATAAAAGAATCTTGAAGAGAGAATTTGTCGAAGGGGATCCCGTGATGTTATACAACTCTAAAATGCCTTTGTCTCCTAGGATACTTAGTTCAAGATGTTCAGGTCCTTTCAAGTTAATAGAAGTTCTTGCCAATGGCGTGGTAGAATTTGAAAATGGGAGAAAGATTCAAGACAAATGGATAGAAGCTTAAGAAATATTAGGGCAAACCACAGAATGTCCGGGTGGTTCACACCGTGAATAACAGTGATGCCTAATTGTATCAACCATCACTATGCCGTGACATTAACTCAGACGCTTCTTGGGAGCGAACCCAAGTGAATAGTGAAATTAGTATAGCGTGTGTGTTGTTGATTGCAGGTTTGTGTTAAGAAAGGTGACATGGGAAGAAAAGCGAGGATGCATAGCAAGGGCGTATCGTCTATATGACATCGGCAATCTCGACCTAGACTGCTTGTTAGATCACAAGTTGGTCTTGGAGATACTACTGATTTTGGTGATCTAAGAACCTAGAGGGCGCATCGCAGAGTAATAAAGGCGATGGTCGATTAGCCTGCCTTTTGACTCTGAATCAATTTCTTCGGGCATTGTCAAATTTGAAGATCTCTTAGAAAATTTGGTGTATCGCCAAATTTTAAAGGTGATTCCAAAGTTTACTGCATTTTGGAATCCTTGAAGTTACCAACAGCACTACAATATTTGAGGAACTTCGTGGGGAGTTGGCGGATCACTAAATACGGAAGGCGATGAAACTTTTTACAGTTCTTTGCGATCAATTTGGAGACTGTCACTGCAAAACTAAGCGATGGAACATTAACTGGGCATACCGCCGACTGTATTTGGCGACACTTGGTTATCCTACTTTTTCAATGACTGGGGTTAGCTTCAATGAAAGGTAAAAAGGAGATCCCATCTTCATGTTGCTCAACCCAACTACTCAAAGGAAGAAGGGACAGTCGTCATCAGCATATTACCCAACTTTAGAAGTCGAGGTCGAGGTCAAATCCCAGAGTGTACAATGTGTCGGCGAATGAGAAGAGCAAGGACCTAAGGCTACTAGATTTTAACTGAATAGGTGAGTACAAAGCGAGAATTTTAAGTAAATTGGGTGGAAACTAATCTAACAACTACTCCTATGAACAATTGGGTAAGGATTGATCAAGCAAGGGAGCAAGGATATGGGATATGAGAATAAATAAAAACACAATTGATCCGTTACACTTAGCATCAAATTAACAATATCGATAGGCTAGGTTGCTTGTAATCACCTCAGCTAGGGGAATGATATTTTGAATGAGCTAACTATGGTCTCCCACATGAGATGCTCAAAGACACGCTTGGCTTGAACACCAAAAAGCAAAACCCCCTCAACTACACCCGCAAGAGAAATAATTGAAGAACTAAGATAGATTTAAGGGCCTACCATAGATCATTATATAAGAAGACATGCAAGAACCCATAAATCAATTAAAGCAATTTGGGAGGAACCCTCTTGATTTTGCAAGTAAATCATCTACTAAGCATGAAAGCAAGAGAGAGAATCAAGAGCCATAAATCAACAACCAATCTTAAATTAAATCTACAAATTAAGCATTCAAAAACAATGAGAGAAACAGTGAGTGAAAGATAAATAAAATTGAAGCCCACACTCTTCAATCCACTCAAAAATTTGTAGAAAACTTTAAATGCTCACCCTAAACTAAAAATGTACACTAAGGTATGCACTTCTACAAGAATGTATTTCTCTCTTGTTGTGTATCAATTCTATGAAGCATAAGCGTTAGGAGTGCATGTATATGTAATTTTGGGACTGAAAATGGTGAATTTCCAATATTGTCCTAACACTGTCACTACAAATTTCACGATCGAGCTCAGCATTCTGTGATCGCGGAGGTTATGTCTCCTTAAGCTCTGCCTTTGCATCTAGGACTAAAAGGTTTGCGCTTCTCTGCATTTTATGACTCCACAATTGAGGGCCTAAAGGTTGTGTTCGTGGAGTGCATCTGCTGCTAGGTACTATTTTTTGCGTTTCAGCTCCATTTGGCTTCAATTATGCTCCCGTCTTCAATTCTCCTAAGCAAAGCCAATTCTAAATCATAAGTACCTATAACATACCATTTAAAGCACGGTTAGCTTGAAGTTATAGAATTAACAACACAAAACTATATGAAAAGTGTAAGAAATGAGTGCAAGTTATGCACTTATCAACACTATCAACTTAAGACTTGACTTGTCCTCAAGCAATACAAAAGCAAACTCGGTAGGCTAGCAACTAAGCACACAATCCCAATAAACTTTTACACAAGCAAATCACGATCATGACAATGGTTTGTACCAACAATCAGCACAAGTATGTGGATGCCTATCAAGTAACTCCTTCTCATTTCAAAAGCATATTTTTCAATTCAAAGAACAATTTTCTAGGGACGACCTAGTGAGAACACAAATCCTCAAGGAGTGACTCAAACTCCTAGTCAACTAACAAGTTCCACTTGACTCAAACTTAATAAAGCATCCAATCACCTATACATGTCAATTTGTATAGCAAAAAGAAAGAAAGTTCCCAAAACACACAAATATATTCAACGAAAAAAGGACAAGGACTCAAACACTCACATTCAACAAAAGTATATCTTGTGTACACATATAGCACACCATAGACTTGTCTTTATTTTCAATCAACATTTTCTCAATTTCATTTGGTTGGGAATCGCAAAGGGCTTTTTAGACTTATAATGTAGGTTAAGGGATAGGATTGGATATAATTTGGAAAATAGTAACTAAGCCTCTTTAAGTCCCACATTTAACATTCATTATTTTTCAACTTTTCCACTTCTTGTTTTTCGCATCACACACCCATTCACATTTAAACCTTCTTTCTCATTTAGGTGCCCAATTTGCAACCATTTTTCAACACTTAGGAGGATTCTTTTCACTCAAGCACTTTTTCTTCATTTTCTATCATTATGAAAACACTCTTTTTGTTTTCTTTTCATTCCTCCATTCATTTTTGCTTTTCCTTTTTCTTTTTCTTTTCACAAACCCCCAAGTGGTGGACACCTTTCCTTTTCTCCTACATCACCCCCAACTTAAGCTTAAAGCTTCAATCATCACAAACATGTAATACTCAAGGAGGGATAAGGCTTTTTAAGAGGGATATCTTTTCAAAAAGGTTTAAGGCTTGTAATTAAGGTTGCTCATAGAAAGGATTAGGCTTAGAAGGGGAACTAGGGATAAAATTAATGCATTTGGCTGCTTTTTAGGCTAAGTGGACTCAATTCAAATGAAAGAATGCCTAAGATCATTTTCCCAACCAAATTCTATCAAGTCCAACATTTCAAGACCAACAAGGCAAGTTCTAGGTAACATAAATACACACAAGGAACAAAACAAAAACTCACAACACACAAGACATGCAATTTAAATAAGAACAGATCAATTTAGCTCTCAAGTAAGGTACAGGGGACTCATTTTTTAAAATATATCCATCTATCTCGTAAGAGTCACCAAAAGAGTCAAAGTGCTGTCTTAAAATTATCCCAAAACCATTTAGTTTTCAAAAATTGGAGGGGTACATTTTCACAATCCACAACACTCAACTAAATATGCTAGTACCAAACAAGTCACAATCCCCAATGTATAGCTCCAACAAGAGTCAATGGCTACTCATGCTTCACCAAAGACTTTATTCTACACACACACACACACTCACACATCCAGTCAATGATTTCCCTTAAGAAAGTCATCACGCAATCCATCATAAGGAACCGTCGATTATACACACCATTAACAAAAAAGAGGCTACCAAATCTACTAAAATGGCTAAACCTAAACACAATGTATACAATCCCATAAAGGGCGTGTCATGGTTAAAATAAGCAGTTAAAATTCATTTAGATCATAGGAGCACCCATAACTACAATTGTATTGTGACCTCATAGTACTTCCACTAAGTAAAAGAAGAGACGAGGGACATCCCTGTGATGATCACTTGGAACACTAACCCGAGTCTCCTCTCCATAGTTTGTTTCCAAACGCATTAACATGGAGCTTGGTTGTCGTGGTGCGTTTTACTCCAATTAGCTCCTTGGTATAGCATATTGAATCCTGGATCTTTAGTCTTCTTCCCTCATCTCTAGCAAGATTTGAGCTCAACGAATTGTGTGTTGTTTAGGCCTATCTTCACCCACTTAGACCTTCTATCAAAACCACATGACAAGAGCATCTTATTTATGATAAAAGTCATAGTTTGGATTAAGCAGTGAAATGTTGTTACATTTATTTGGTGACATATTGTATTCTATGTTCATGGTCACTCTAATGCATTCGTGAAATTCAAGGCATATCAAGACTTCACATTCACGGCAAGTTATCCGTGTTTGCACAAGGGATGAAAGTTTCCCAGAACAGTATGATCGTTTTACAGTACCCGCGTTCGCAGATAGCAACAGTTTTCAGCATCACATTTCAAATTTTATAGAGGCATTTTTTCAAATACATGATAGACAAACGTTCTCATCTTAGTTTTGGCAAACATCACCCCTAACAACATTCAGTCCCTACCCAAAATAACAAGCAATAGGTTAGCATTAAAATACGCTCCATTTTTCAGAATTTGGGCCCAAAAATACATTTCCAAAATACCTGAGGATGGGATACACAACAATAGGAAGCTGGTTCTCAGAAAACAATAGTAGGTAAGAGCATCAAGGCTTCCAAATTCATGACTATGAGAAGAGAAATTTAACCAAGAAAACAAACCCATGTCATGGAGTTTAGTTGACAAGACTAACAATTATGAACAAGAAAGAAGGTGTCGTGAGGTTGAACCTTGGAATGAGTAACCAAACAGGTTGAAGAAAGGAGAAGTTGAGTTGTTCCTTGAAGATATGTGAGATTCAAGTTATAACGGAATTGTTTACCTCATTTGATTTTATGCCACGCTTGTGATCTCCCTTTTTATAATTTTTTTGACTAAGTCACCAATGCCTTTTCTTTTCATTCTGGGCACCCGTGCAACATACCTCCTTTTGAAGAAGGCAAGAACGATCGTGTTGCATTGCAAAATCAACACATTACGCGTTTACAGAAAAAGACAGCCTTCGTGAAATCGATTGAGTGCTAGAATTGGGCTGATTTTCTGCAAGTTTGGGCGATCCCATGGTCAATTGGGCGGTTTGCCCTTGTGCAATGGGTGATCCTAGGCCCCAAAGTATGGTAAAAATGGGCCACTTTCATCCTTCATCCATTTTTGTTGGTTGTTTCACCCCTTCTTCAACTCTAATCTTCTTGACACTTCAAAACCTGTGTAATGCCACTACCAAAAACTTGAAAATTGTGAAGGTTAGCCAATAATCAAAAGTAATAATGGAGAAGCTACTTTAAAAATTTAAAATACGAGAATTTATTAAAATATGCACAAAAATTATTCACTACCCATTTGTGTTACCACTTTGAGACAATAAATCTCCTTCCTAATTTTACGATGATTAGCCATTTGAGCTCATGAGGAGGGTGATGGGAGACCATTAATATTTTATAGCGGTCTCTCCAATTTTAGGATTTGAATTGTCTACCTAACTTGTCATACAATTTCCTCTTAGGTTCCTTAAGGTAGAGATGGAAGTGTCAATAGGTCTTTTTCAAATTTAGCTTTACACTTTATGGCCTCCAAGTAGGCAACACTCCCAACTTCAAATGAACTAAAGTTGCAATTTAAGATTTCCATGGCTTGTTCTTCCATGTTTAGTATCATTTCCTCAAATTTGGCCTCCTAGACAATTATTGGGCTTAATTAAATGCATAGGCCCCATATCTCTTCCACATCAAGCTCTACTCTTTCTTTTTAAGGTTCCAACTCATAGTTGGCCACCTTTGAGCTGGGGGCCTCACTCACTTCGCTGCTCAGTTTTAAGTCGACCTTTAATTTTTCATTCGAACCAGTCCAACTCATAACCTCTAGGAGCATCCTTGTGTTTAACGATTGGTACCTTTGGGCCACTTCTTTGGAAAGTCTAACATTCAAGTCGCTGGGCCAATCTTGACTCATAATACTCTCTTCTCCTTTAACTTTCTCAACACTATTTTGTTTACCACAATGTGCAATGCTCCAAAGGAGATAGAAAAAGGTCTTACATTCCTTAAGCACGTATTCATCACAATTAGCCATACAATAAGAAAGAATAACAAAGAAAACAAAAGAAGTACTCACTAATCAAATCAAAAAGTGTGGACTACAAGTCCTAAATCAATTCAATACGCCTACTATTTCTGGCAACGATGCCCTTTTTTATGTTGCTCAACCCGACAACCCAAAGGCAGAAGGGGCAGTCATCATCAGCATATTACCCTACTTTAGAGGTTGGGGTCGAATTGCACAGGAGACAATGTGTTAGTGAATGAGTAAAGCAAGGACCTAAGGTTACTAGATATTGACTCGATAGGTGAGTACCAAGCAAAAATTCTTACTAAATTGTGGGGAAACTAATCTAACAACTACTCCTACTGAATCGATCCATCACACATAGCATCATATTAACCCTATGGTAGGCTAGATTACTTGTAATCACCCCGGCTTAGGGAATGATGTTTTGCTAGAGTCCACTATGGACTCTCACACGAGATGCTCAAAGACACGCTTGGCTTGAACACCAATCGGAAAACTCCCAAGACCTTAACTATAGAGTCCCTTTTGAGGCTCTCAACTTATAAACCCATCACTATCATGCAATCTTCCCCCACAACTTCACCCACTAGAGAAATAATTGAAGAACTAAGCTACATTTAAGGGCCTACTTCAAATCTAACTTATACAAGAAGATGTGCAAGAACCCACAAATCAACTCAAGAAATAAAAGTAATTTAGGAGAAACCTCTTGATTTGGCAAGTGAATAATCTACTAAGCATGAAAGCAAGAGAAACAATCAAGACCCATATATAAATCAACAACCAAGCTTCAATTTAATCTACAAATATAACATTCAAGAAAAAGGAAAGAAAGAGTGAGTGAATGATAAATACAATTGAAGCCCACACTCTTCAATCCGCTCAAGAATTTGTAGAAAACTATCTCTAAATCCTCACCAAAACTAAAAACCTACACTAAGGTGTGCTATTCTTCTTCAAGAATGTATTTCTCCCTTGTTGTGTATCAATTCTAGGAAGAATGTGGGTTAGGAGTGCATGTATATTGTGATTTTGGCAATAAAAATTGTGAATTTTAAAAATTGTTCTGATGCTGTCACTACAACATTCTGAGATTGTGCTCAGCATTTTGATATTGTGGAGGTTGTGTCTCCTTAATCTCCGTCTTCGCACTTGGGACTAGCTTGTTTGTGCTTCTCTGCAATGTTATGACTCCTTGATCATGGGCCTGAACGCCGCGTTTGTGGAGTGTATTTGCTGCCAGGTACCATTTTGTGTGTTTAGCTCCTTTTGGCTTCAATTCAACTCCAATTTTCAATTCTCCTTAGCCAAGCAAAATCTAAACCATAAGTACCTGTAACATACTCCATTCAAAGTATAACTAGCCTCAAGTTATAGAATTAAAAAATACTAAACCATAGCATAAGAGTAAGAAATGAGTGCAAGTTATCCACTCATCAAATGTGCAAATGGCGGACCACAAAATTCTCTCCACAGTAGTGACACGAAAGTTGTAGAGTCTCATCCTTTTTTTTCTTAAATGGGCTTTAATACTTCTACTCTTCATCTTCCTCACTCTCCCTCTTCTCACACACTCATTCTCCATACCTACCAATTGCACTCTAGTATTTTTATTTTTCAATTTTTTTCTTTTTACTGGAATCGATGTGTGTCCAACTTCACCATCCCCTCACGCTTCACCATTGCTTGAACATGAGCATCAGGTATGTGCTTTGTCTTACTAAACATGGTAATTGTTGTAAAAAATAGACATGAGGGACTTGAGAGACTATACCATTCGAGTTGAGATCTTTGAGAAATTGATATTCTTAATTCTGTGTAGCTACAGGGTTTGTAAATCTATGGAGTAACATCGGAGTAGCCATAATAGGGGGAGGTTTTCAGTGACTTGCACTTGTCGTATGATAGATTGGGTGACATCATTCTTAAGAGTAAGTCGTCATTTTTACTACTATTAAGCCTTGAAATAACGTTTTGATTGATTATTGGACAATGTGAAGTTCATCTTGTTCGCATGAGGGAAGTGAGGTACAGGTTGCCATTTTGAGTCGAAAGTGGTCAATTTGACCATTGATGACTACTCGGCGATACATCAATTATACGCATTCATCGGCCTTTTAGCAACCGTACTAATAACTGGTCTTTGTGATACTAGGCGATGGGAATTTCGATCGCCAATGCAAATCAATAATTCGCCAATCTATGTGAGGCATCACTCAATTTGTCAGCATCCCACTTTGTTGATACATATTACTTTTGGTGAAGGACATTTAGACCTCTATCTAGCTTAGTGATTTGTAGAGTCTGATTTGTGGGTTAAATAAACTTGCATGCCTAAATGTTTTTGTTGAAATTGATAACTGTTATCTATCCTTACAAGTTGCTAATCTTTTTGCACATGTTTGTTGTGATCGAAATATCCAATAAAGGTAGGGTGGGATGCGATTTGGGAAGAAAATAGGCATGTTATGCCCATAAATCCTTGTGCCTTTAGGGCCCCATGAATTCAAAAATAACATATCAATCACCAAAGGATCAACAAGGAATGTAACCTCCAGGGCTAATTAAAGGCAAAACATCAGTCCTAATAAACCAATAATAGGTTGGTTAAGAGCCGATCAAATATGAGTTAAGTAAAAATGGATAAAATACCCAACTTGACTTATATTTTAAATGGATAAAAATAAGTTTCGCAATGGGATAATATGGTAAATATGTATACCCATATTATAGTAAAGATCATGTTAAGAGTTTAAAAAACAAATCCTTTTATTGGTTTTACCGATAAACTTAACTGATAAATATGTTATTAATTTATTATTACTAGGTTATTAGATTATTGGTTCTTTAATGGTTTTGAAAAAGAAATTATTGGATTATCGGTTCAATGTCGATTTTTACTATTGGGTTATTGGTTACCCGATAACCTAGTAAGATTATAATAATTTACTATCTTATCACTTCATAAATAGTAAATATTAGTAATTTAACAGTAATAGGACACTATAAAAGTACTTTACCTATATTAATTATTACCTTCTTAAGTGGTTAGTTATCCACTTTGGTATTTAATCTTTAGTCTTTACTCTTTCGTACTCTATCTACTTTTATTAATGCAAATTTTCATTATCATCATTATCGGGTAAATTGAAAACCAAACCGTTATATAACTTGGAACGGAAAAATCGAAAAATTGATAAAAGTTATTTTATTGGTTTAGCATATCTAAAAATTAAAAAACAAAAAACTAAACAATGTTGCATAAAACCAAACCGAAACGATGGATGACACCCCTGCCCTCAAATGTTAATTTTTTTTTTGAATTTTTTCCCCTGCCAATAGAAAATTAATTTAATTTTTGTAAAACCTTACCCACCTCAACTTCTTCCAATAAAACATTCATTTACTAGTAGGAGTCTCTTTTACCTATATTACCCATTAAATTGCCTATTTTAAAATGGGTAAATATGAGTTTTTACCTATTTTTTATCCATCTTAAATGGATTGGGTACCCAACTCATTTAAAATGGGTAATTTTTTATAGGTACCAAAATAACTTACCTATTTTGCCACTCCCAGTTGAGGTGTAAATAATTATAAATAAATCATAATTTGGGTTGTAATAGAGTAATGTATATTTTTTTTTTTAATTTTTTTTTTATTTTTTTGTTGAATGGATGAATGATTGCTAATAATTTCCTAGAATTGAATCTTTGGCAAACCCCGTGCATAAATGACAAGAGTGCGAAGGTTATATCATGTCTGTAGTCCTTATCAATGAAAGCATTAATCTTCCATATCTTTGATTCGGATGGTACCACGAACGAGGAGCATGTACTCACTAATTAGTCTTTTCTTGATAAATTGAATAGATATGAGGAATCTTGAGTAGACTATGTGAGCAATTGAGCTTGGATACGCGATGATCGAAAAAATTGCAAGTGTGTTGCCATTGTTTGATTGCTAAGATCTTTCTTGTGTGGAAAGAGTATCTTGTTGAAATGCTTGTATTGCAACATCTGGAACTTGCCCAGTTTGTGTTGATTAGTAACTTGGTTAATTCTAGATTAGTAGAGGACCTTAGTCCTTCTTTGATTCCATTAGTCCAATTTGACCATATTGACATCCCTTGAAAGTTAAATGAATCCCTAGTGAAGCCCTTCTGAAGCTTGATCCCTTAAAAACCTTGTAACCTTGAGTCATGTTTGTGAAAGATAATTTTTTTTTGTTTCTTACCGATCCCTCCTTTACCTTGAAATGTGAAGCAATGGCCAAAGGCTAAGTGGGAGTAGAAAGAGGGAAGTGTCTCCCTTGAAAGAGTTGGAAAAAAGAGGGGCAAGAATGAAAGAAAGAGATCGAGGAGTCCTAGAAAGGAATGAAAAGAAAAATTGAGAAACGATGCTTGAAAATTAAGAACCCTCCAAAAAATGAAAAAAAGAGAAATTTTGTTTTGAAAAAAAGAATGCAAAAGAGAGATACTTAGGATCATGAATTAAAAGAAAAAAGACGTAAAAAATGAGACGAATGTAAAAGGAACCAAAATAACCTTTGTGGCTGAAAAGAACATGCAGAAATTAAGGATGGATGAGCCATTATTTACCATATGCTACCTTACCAGACTTTTAACCTACATTACATTCCTAGCAATGTCCTTTGGGATCCTAATCTGGAAGAAAATCAAGTGAACTCCAATTGAGAATAAGGGCAAGCCTATGGGTTGAACCTTACATCTATTTCTCATTTGGGAGAGTGAAAGTTGAAGAGATCCTCTAAAAGCAATATCATAATCTAGAGCTTTCAGGATCTTCTTTTGTCTGAGGCCAATTGGTGATAACTTTAGGCAGTGATTAGAAGCAACATGAGCAATTATGAGCAAAACCATGCTTTTATTATTCCTTAGTCATCTCTCGAGGCTTCAAGGTCACGTAAGTGATTTGTGGAAGTTCGAGAAGGGATGAAAAAGGTGAAGTTGTATGTGATGCTCCCTATGGCCCTATTTGCAAACACTGTATTTGATATATTGCTGCTTGATTTGATTTAGGGAAAACAAAGGCTTAAGTTAGGGGTGTTGACAAGTCCATATTTTGGACTCATTTTTGGGATAGATTGCAAGGAAATGTTTCGCTTTCAAACTTCTAATTAATATGCATGTGTTATGTCACAAAATGGGATTTAAAGTGCACAAATGGATAATACTTGGTGAAATATAAAAAAATAGCGGAAGTGCAGAAAGACAGAAAAGTGTTGTCGCAAACATGGTCGGTGATTCATCGAAAACACATGGAGAACGCCTATCATTACAGCAACCAAGTTTCCAGACCAGGTCAAAATAGCAGTCGAACTCAATATCCCACAGCATGTTCGTTGTACCACCGACTAGCATGAGAGATCGCTTAATATTGCAACACCCAAAGCCCCATAACACTGACAGGAGGGTGATACAATGGATATTTTGGTACACCTATGAATTGTATCGGGGATAAAAAGAGTCATCGCCTAATGTAGTAGAAAAAGAAACCTTATAAGATGCACAGAAAAGCAGTCAAGTGCGCATTCGACACATCGTTGGAGTGTTGGGAGATGGTCGACCTTGACCGACGAATGACATTTTGGAACATAAACTTTCACACATTTGCACAGAGTATATAAGTGATTCTAAAAAGGACATTGTACATCATTAATTCATACCATATCAGAACAATTAGCCTATAGGAGTAGTACAAAGATTCTTCCTCTTAGAGTACAAAAGGGAGCGACTGTTGTGAAGCTTTTGGAGAAGCAAATTGGAGAAGATTTGTTGGTAATAATCAACTAATTTGTACTCAATCTTGGTATCCATGACTTCTATTGCAATGTGTGGTGTCAAATCTTTAATTTCTAGCATGTGTAGCTAAAACCCCCATATTGGAGGTGTGCTATTGACATGGGTCTTTAATTTATTTATTGGGTCTTTAATATCTTGACTTATCTGTAGTTGATTTGGGTGTATTTATATTCATTCCTATGTTTAATCTATAATTTCAAGGTTGCAAACTTGGGGTTTTACTTTAGATCTTGATGGTTGCCTTAACCGGAACTATTAGAGTGTGGAATGAATATAATGGCTTGAAACATCTTGGGATTTCAGTTAACGTTTGCAACCATGGATTCAATGGCCAGGATATTATGCATTTTGGTGAAACTTCTTAGGCCAAGCGTTTCCTCGGCGATTCGCCTATGATGTCTTAGTTGATTCATGTGAAACACCCTTGTATCATAGCTGATATGGGTTACAACAACCTAGCCTATTCACTCAATATTAACTCACTTAGTCAATGTCACGACCCGGGGTCGGGGTCTAGATGTGACACGACGAATGGGGACCCGTAAGCCCCCAAACAAGCCTCAATTCTTATAGAAAACTAAAGACGAGTATCAAAAGGGAAGTTCTAAATCCAAGAAGAACATATTTTATAGATAACAAAATAACAAGTCTTTACATCACCCAATACATGCCTCTAAGGAGGGATGGGGGCCAGGATAGGTTCCGGGCTCACCCTCAGCAAAAATACAAATGTACATAAGGAATACAAGGAAGACGGGGCTCACCACAAAATAGCTGCGAAAAGGGGAACTACTCGCCCTACGGATGAGGCTCAAACTGCTCGGTCCTTGCATAGTAAAATCATGCAGGCATAGAGTATGGGTTAGTATTTTTGAATGTACTAAGTATGCGGGTATGCAATGCACGCGAATTACTGAACCTGCTTAATCATGTTAGATGACAAGGGCACGTAATATACAAGAATCATATAATCAAAGGAATTTAATATACAAGATGCCATGAGATGCATGGTGCGTGCAATGCGATAATGCCCCTATATACCTAACGGGGATGGACTTTAACCGACAACCAAATCCATGCGAGCTATTACATGGATTGGACCGATTTGGGCCTCCCACAGGTAGGGAGAGGATTACTTGCCAAAGGTAATCCACATCACACCTTACGGGGACACCCATTTCGGTGGATGGCCACCTTCCTTACGGGGACACCCATTTCGGAAGGGTTTACAGAATCATATCACAACATTATAACGACTAACCATCACACCTTACGGGCACTCCCATTTCGGTGGACGGCCACCTTCCTTACGGGGACACCCATTTCGAGAATGGTGATTGTTCCTATGTTGGCTCATAGTTCAAGGAAAGGGAGAGGGACCTTGGGGATATCCCTAACGCCCCCAATCCATCGCTGCTAAGTACACATCCCACTAGAATACTTATACATATACAGATGCTTATCAAGAGAGAGCTAACATCCATTTAAAAATGTAATTATACAAATAGGCTCAATTACCAAATCCCAATCTATGACCATAATGCGTATGCAAAGAATAGCTCACCTACCCATATAACATAATGGTGCAAGCACCCATGTTGCTCAAGGAGCCATAATCATAAACAAACCGGTGATCACCTTCTTGTCATATCCCATGTCTTACCAAAATTCACATTATAATCTCCCTTTTCGAACCAAAATTAGACTTAGCCCATATCTCCAAGATTTCCATGTATAAATGCCATGAGTATGTTGTAATGCAAAATGTAGGAACGGCATGGGTAATGTAGAATGTATCCAAAATTAGAAATATAATGTAAAGACTAGGAATTCCATAATAAAATTCATATGAAAGTGTAGTATAAATCACCCATGCAAAATAACATCTTAAAAGGGACATGCAAGCTTCATAGTTCATAGCTCAAGTAACTCACCATAGTTCAAACTTAACATAACTCAAATTTCTGAATATTAACTAGCTCATGCATGGTTCAAAATATCATGTTCAAGTAGTAAAATTCACATTTTAAGTAGACAAACTCATAAATAGTTTAAGAAGGAATTTGGGTCTTCTTGGTTGGAAGAGACCAAGAATCAACACCCACATACCTGATTGTAGACAAATTGAGAAGGAAAATAAACTCAAAATCTTGAACCCAAGCTTGAATGATCTAGAGAGATGTTGGAGAGTTCTTGATAAAAGAATTTTAGAGAGAGAGAGTTGAAGTGTAAAATGGCTGAAAAATGAGGGCGTTCACTTATATAGGGGCTTAGGAAGGGTGGGAAAAGACCAAATTTTCGTTGGAATAAACCAATATTTCAAAAATGCCATTAATGAAACAGAGCAGGAAATGGTCCGTCTGAGGCATACGGACCGGTAAACGGTCCGTCTGGGCTCACATGGGCCGTTTACTGGTCTGTGGCCCTTCCCTTAAACTTTTTGGAGGCAACATTTTTTTTGACTAAGTTGATCCACACTGTCCAGTTAACGGACCATCTAGTGTCACACGGGCCGTTTACTGGACCATCTCACCAGACTTAGAATTTTTCAGAGGCAAAAATTTTCTTTCGGACCAAGTGTCACCAAACGGTCCGGTAAACGGACCATTTAAGGTCACACGGACCGTGCAAGGGTCCGTATGAAGGCACCAAGAAAGTACACACACTTAGAAAACAATTTTGGCAAGAAATTTGTGGGCCAAAGCAGCCTCACGGACTGTTTGATGCCACACGGTCCGTGTGGCTGGCCGTGTGGCTTGCCTGCACGAACAGTCTGAACGAAAACTAGCATAACTCCTTGGTCCGAGCTCGGAATCAGGTGAAACCAGGTGCGTTAGAAAGCTAATTCAAAGAGTTTTAATTTGGTATGTCATGGGCCACTAAGTTCAATTTGAGCTAAGAGATATGCCCACTCAAAATTGACCCTCTTATTGGTACTTGAGAAGAGTTTAGCCAAGGGAATATTCACCTTTGCGGTCGTTAAACAAATTTCCGGGTCCTTACAGTCAAGTATCTAGACCTGACTAATAGATCGATATCCATATTTGCATATCCCCAAATCTTCCCATAATTGGTATTTAAATCATTATTTAGAACTCATTTAGTTGAATCTCTATTTTGATTATTGTAACCCCTAGAACCTACATTACTTGGTCCAATGAGTCACTTCCTCCTTGAACAATGATTTTTATGGGATTGACTCAAACCTCTGAAGTTGGGTTATTATGCTGATGATGACCACCCCTTCATCTTTTAGTAGTCGGGTTGAGCGACATCAACTACTTAGTTCTTGGGGATTTCTTTTCCTACTATTATAATCTTGTGATATTTGTGAAGAATTTAGATTTTGTGTTCATCCGTTCATTGCTATAAGTGTTTAATTACTCAAATCTATAACATGATTCTTTTATCTATAATGATCAAGAGTAACTAAATCCACAACTATAGTTGTCGGAAACATGAAGAAATAACAAAGTAAAGACCAGATAATTTCTGATCCTTTGAAACTGTGCATGCATGTTTTATTTATCGCTTCTTTTTGAACGCTTTTTAATGGTTGCAAACATTAGAACTCGCCTAATTTTTACTTTTTGGATCAAGGGGGTAATAAATTGGAAAAGAGGTAAAATAACAGGATTCAATGTGATTACACTCGTCTCATCAACTTGAATGGATCAAGGGATGGTTGTACTGGGACAAGGTAAGGGTTAGAAATGTGACACCCATAGTTAGATGAAGTCGCGTGCTAAAATTTGCCTAGTCCCTGGTTAAAAGGTCTAGGTGGACATCACTTACCAATTCTGCATGCTACACAGTAGAAAGGGTTATGATTATTTGGTTACACTGCGTTAGGAATTCATGGGGAACACAATACCCTAGTTACTTCTTTCATAGAATTTACAACATTTGCACTTGACTATTCGATAATAGTTTAGGTTTAATAATCACTTTTTTATCCACCCCCCCCCCTCTTTGGGAAATAAGTCAAGTAATTCATTCTAATTGCTTTCAATTATTCCAAGTCTAGACCATATTCCTCTTGGGATCAACCCTAACCATAGTTAGGTTCTATATTTGAACAATGACCACTTATACCTTAATAGGGAGATGTAGTTTAGGTTGATGAAATTTTGGCACTGTTGTTGGAAAATACGACTTTTAAATTTGGTTTAATTAGAGTAATTTAGGAGTTAATCCTTATTTTCTTTATTTTACATTTTTTGTTATTTTTCTTTATCATTCAGCTTACAACTCCTCTGACTCCATTTGATCCAGAGATCTATAGAACATTGCAAAGAATAGCCCACGATATTAAAACAATGCTATGAACATCACACTCAATCTAAATAATGAAGACCCACCGTGACCCGAAGATGTGAATCCACCACAAGCTCAACAAGTGGCCAAAAATAGGTGGAACCCTTACAGAATTGATCCTATGATGGTGGATGCTACAGGAATAATCGTGTTACCTCTCCCATTGGAAGATACCAAGTTTGTCATCTTGAGTGGTTACTATAGATGTTGCAGCATAGAGGGTTGTATTTGGGCCTATAGAGGATCTGCATAACCATCTGCACAATGTTGTCTTTGTTGGTAAGAGCATGATGGGAAATAAGAATTTTTCCATCGATACCGGTGAGTTCTTTGTCTTCCATTATCTCTCATAGGTGAAGCAATAGTATGGTTATCTGAACTTTCACAGAGTTCTATCACTACTTGGGCAGAAATGTAAGAAACATTTTTGGAGAGGTATTTTCCAAAATAAAAAAAGTTGAAGCTAAATGATCAGATTAACGACTTTGAACAGTTGCTTGGTGATTCTATAAGTGCTACTTGGGAGATGTTGAAAATGCTTCAGAAGGGTACTAGACATTAAACTTGTTGATTATTTCTTGGTGGAGATCTACTATCGGGCTTTAGATGACAGTTGCAAAGTTGTGGCTGACACCATACCTGGTGGCTTATTCTTGGAATGCTCTTTGTCTATTGTGGCTAAGCGACTGGAGATGGTAGCAAAGACAAACCATCCATGGGGAACAAGATATAAATCTATGACGAAGAGTTCCTTTTCAGACCGTACAAATTCAGAGAAGCTAAGATTAATGAAGATTTGATGCAAGAGATAGCATTTAACACCTCTCACGTACCTCGAAAAAATGTCCTATAGTGTAATATATAAAAATCCGTGCATGATTTAGCAAATCCAGCTACATATTCTTTTTTAGGGGGCAAAATTGTGTGGGAAATGGATGGTCTTCGATTTTTAGATGACCCGTAGTGAAAAAACAATTTCCCTATAGGGACTGAACCAAAAAGGGTATGGGACCTGTCCGCGTCTTGGACTTGTAGCACACTAGTGCAAAAATGGCCTAAACCTATTCATGGGCCATAACAGGGGAAAATTGAACTTCGCACAAAATTGTACTAGTCCGCTGCATGTCTGCATCGTGGACTAGTTCAATAGGTTCAGTATTTTTCTGTTTTCGCTTTAAGGCAATTGGGTAATAACTCAATGCATATATACACGGGAATACCTTACTCTTCAGCCATTTTCAATCCCTAGAACACTCAAAAACCCTCCAAAAAGTGCTCCTAATTCCTCACAATTCCCTCATCTAAATTCCAGATATCTCACGAACTTGTTTTGGATTTTAAGAACCCATTTGAAAGCCTCAAGCTTTTCCTCAAGAAAATCCAAGTTTAAGGTATGTGGGCTTCATTCATGGGGATTCTTCCACCCATGAAGCCAATCCTTCTCTCTTAATCAAATTTCATGATTTTGAGGTTGTATACTTTACGGGTAATTCGTATTATGCATTGTACACTCTATTTAAGTTTGAACTGTTCAAGTAATGATTTTATTATGCTTAAACATCATTGGGGTTTCATATTGTGATAGATTTTTTGATATAAAAGTTACATACTATATGATTCTATGAAAAGCTATGAAAGAACTTGTGTATTTTAGTTGGATTTCATGATACCCAAAATGAGGGTTTTACTACAATGTTGGTGGGTTGATTTATGACTTTAAAATGAATTGATTTTACTCCTCTCATGTTCTATACTTTTGAATGGCATGATCTCAAGCTTACGTGTATATTACCCACCACGTTTTGATTAAAGTATTTCACTAGATCCTACACGTTGACTAAAGTCTTATGGTGGGACATGCGAACTATAAATATTATATATTTTGGAGGGCTATTATGCATGATATGAGCTCATGAGAATGTTTTGGATGCTATAAATTATATGGAGCCCTTTGTTTGATATTACGATGTAATGGTTTGATACGCCACTTTTATGATACTACTATGAATTATGAAGCTTTGGATAATATGGCTATATATATTTGAGTATTCCTTGGAATTGTTGATCTAGCACCAAGAGGACCTTAGTTCAAGCCATTGTACCCTAATTATGTGCCACCATACGACATTTTCTAAAATCCTACCAAAAAGATTGCATCATAAGGTAAGGATGTTTCTCCTACCAAAAAAATTGTATCATAAGGTAAGGACATCTCTCCTACTGAAAAGATTGTACCGTAAGGTAAGTACACCTCTTAACTCCTACCAAAAAGATTGAATCATAAGGTACGGACATCTTATATCACCTATCGAAAAGGTCATGCCATAAGGTAGAATAATTCATAATTCCCACCGAAAAGGCTATGTCATAAGTTAATGACATCTTATATTACCTATATAAAAGGCCATATCGTAAGATAGGGATATTTGTTACACTCTCCGAAAAGATGGTATCTTAAGGTGAGTGGATGGTCTACGTTGGCAAAGTAGACCACTCTTTTATTCATTGTGGAGTGAACACTGAGATTCCAAGTAGTAGCTCGTTTGGTCTTATTTATTGCTTATGGTCCCTTCCCATCTATGTATTATATGTTTTGTTATTTGGAAATCCACATTCATGTTTTGACCTTGGCATTGAGCAATTATTTAGAAATCCACATCCATTGGCTATGATTATGCATATTATTTGATTATGGCTTATGTCCTTAATTGCATTGAACCCCGAATACTTAGTACATTCCAAGTATTAATGCATACTTATTTTTTCCTACATGATCTAACCATGTAGGGACTTGGTCTCCTTTCCATCCTTCTCCTAGTGGCTAGATTGCTTGTTCGAAGATTGCTATTGGTGAGTCCTCCATTTCGGGGACAACATCCACTTTCCTTTCATGCTTTGTTAAGACTTATTTACTTATAGATATTTATATTTTGAGGATGAGCCCGGGATATGTCTTGGCCCCCATTCTACTCATTTTAGAGGTGTTGTTAGATGTTTGACTATGTCTGTTATGATCTCGACTCCACTATGTTTTTGTGATTACGAAAGACTTTCCTTAGTCCTTATCCTCGTCTATGTGCTGATATTTGTCGATAATGTGATGGAAGTCCTAAGTCCCCTATTTTCCCCATAGCGTGAGTCATACTTACCCGCTCCTTAGACATTATTTGCGATTCATGCAAATCCTATTCCGTATAACATCCTCATAGTGTGATTCCAAAGTCCCGATTCCCCTTGAAATTGTTTGTTACTTGCTTGTTGTTTAATTATACTTCCGCAACCAAGGATGTGCGAAATCATCTGCTTAAGAGGATTGTTTGGGCTACCTATGGGTTTCCCATTCACCATGTCTGGTCTAGGTCCTAGGCTTGGGTTGTGACAAGCTTGGTATCAGAGCACTAGGTTTGTAGATGGTCATCGGAAATCCAAGACACCATGTCGAGTCGAGTGCTATACATGGTTGTGAAGCGCACCACAACTATGAATAGGAGGCTATGAGGTGTTTTAGGAAATAATTCACTTATTCCTGATCTATGTCATGTGTTAGAGCTAAATCTTCTAAGGTTTGTTTCTGACCCCTATCTGTTGTGTTTTAAAATATGTCACACACTCTTAAAAATGGTGGACTAGATGGTAACGATCCTTCCTTTGAGGATCAACATTGCAAAAATGACATATCCTATGTAGAGATAATATATTTTGGAGGGCTGTTGTGCATGATATGAGCTCATGAGAATGTTTTGGATGCTATAAAAAATATGGAGCCCTTTCTTTGATATTATGATGTAATAGTTTGATGCGCTACTCTTATGATACTTCCATGAATTATGAAGCTTTGGATACTATGGTTATGTATATAAATTAAGTATTCCATGGAATTGTTGATCTAGCACCAAGAGGACCTTCGTTCAAGCCATTGTACCCTAACTATATGCCACCATATGGCATTTTGTAAATCCTACCAAAAAGATTGCATCATAAGGTAAGGACGTCTCTCCTACCAAATAATTGTATCGTAAGGTAAGGACATCTCTCCTACTGAGAAAATTGTATCGTAAGATAAATACACCTCTTTACTCCTACCAAAAAGATTGTATCATAAGGTACGAACATCTTATAATACCTATCGAAAAGGTCATGTCATAAGGTAGAATAATTCCTAACTCCCACGGAAAAGGCTATGTCGTAAGGTAAGGATATCTTATATTACCTATATAAAAGCCATATCATAAGGTAGGGATATTTGTAACACTCTCTGAAAAGGTTATTATCTTAAGGTTAATGGATGGTCTACCTTGACAAAGTAGACCACTCCTTTATTCAGTGTGGAGTGAACATCGAGATTCTAAGTAGTAGCTCGCTTGGTCTTATTTATCAGTTATGGTCCTTTCCCATCTATGCATGATATGTTTTGTTCTTTGGAAATCCACATTCATGTTTGGACTAAGGCATTGAGCAATTATCCATATTGAGCTTATATTCATTGGCTATGATTCTGCATATTATTTAATTGTGGCTTATGTCCTTTGTTGTATTGAAACCCGAATACTTAGTACATTCCAAGTATTAACGCATACTTATTTTTGCCTACATGATCTAACCATGTAGGGACTAAGGCTCCTTTCCATCCTTCTCCTGGTGGCTAGATAGCTTGTTCGAAGATTGCTATTGGTGAGTCCTCCATTTTGGGGACAATATCCACTTTCCTTTCATGCTTTGTTAAGACTTATTTACTTATGGATATTTATCTTTTGAGCGTGAGCTCGGGGTATGTCTTGGCCCCCATTCTACTCATTTTAGAGGTGTCGTTGGATATTTGGCTAGGTTTGTTATGATCTTGACTCCACTATGTTTATATGTTTATGAAAGACTGTCCTTAGTCCTTATCCTCTTATATGTGCTCATATTTGTTGATGACGTAATGGAAGTCCTAAGTTCCCTATTTCCCCCATAGTGTGAGTCATACTTACCCGCCCCTTAGACATTATTTGTTATGTGATTCATGCAAATCCTCTTCCGTATAACATCCCCATAGTGTGATTCCAAAGTTCTGATTCCCCTTAAAATTATTTGTTACTTGCTTGTTGTTTAATTATACTTCCTCAACCAAGTGTATGCAATATCATATGCTTAAGAGGATTATTTCGGTTACCTTTGGGTTTCCCATTCGCCATGTCTCATCTAGGCCCTAGGCTTGCGTCGTAATGGAAGTCCTAAGTCCCCTATTGAGTCGATTCCAGTGGTTAATGAGTTTCTTAATGTCTTTCCCGATGAGCCTCCCAGTATTCCTCCCAAAAGGGAAATCTATTTTGGTATAGACCTCCTCCCTAATACACGATCCATTTCCATTCCCCTTTACTGTATGGCTCGATGGAGTTAATGGAGTTGGAGGAACAATTGAGAGATTTATTAGAGAAGGGTTTCATAAGGCCTAGCAAGTCACTTTAGGGTGCACCAGTGTTATTTGTAAGAAAGAAAGATGGCTCACTTAAAATGTGCATTGACTATCGGCAACTCAATAAGGTCACTATAAAGAACAAGTATCCTTTACCAAGGAAAGATAAACTATTTGATCAACTACAAGGGGCTAGTCATTTTTCTAAGATTGATTTTTGGTCTAGATACAACCAAATGAGGGCCAGGGAGTGTGCTATTCCCAAGACAAATTTTCGAACTAGATATGGGCATTTTTAATGTTGGTGAAGTCATTAGACCTAACTAGTGCACTGGTAATATTTATGGATCTCATGAATAGTATCTTTAAACCCTATATTGGCATGTTTGTGGTGGTGTGTTTTGATTTACTCCCGGAGTGAGGAAAGCATGTGAAACCTCTGAGGGGTAGCATTGCAAACCTTGAGGAAAGGAAGTTTGTTTGCTAAAACAAATGTGAGTTTGGTCAAAATGGAATTTGTAAGAAATTGACCTATACCTTGACCATGCTTTGTTAGAATTGAAGGCATTGGTGAAGGAGGGAAAGGTGGAGATTTTCTCCCAAGGGGGAGATGGTATCCTTAGGTATCAAGGTAGGTTGTGTATTTCCAATATTGATGAGTTACATAATTCACCCTATTCTATTCATCCCGGTTTTACAAAGATTTGTAGAGGTTTTAGGGAGATATCTTGGTGACGTTGGTGAGATAGCTTTGATTGGATCGATCTTGGTTATGGATACAACGGAGAAAGTGAGGCTTATAAGGGAAAGGTTGAGAATGGATCAAAGTAGACAAAAATTCTACTCCGATGTGAGGAGAAGAGATCTTGAGTTTTGTGTAGATGATTGGTATTTGAAGGTATCACCATGAAGGGTGTTGTTTGGTTTGGCAAGAAGGGCAAGTTGAGCCCAAGGTATGTAGGGCCTTATAGAATTTTGAGGAGAATTGTCAAGCTTTCCTATGGAGATAAGTATGGTTTATCTGGTTTTGCATGTATCCATGTTGAGGAAGTGTGTCGGCAACCCAATTTCTATAGTACCTTTGGAAGTTTTGGGTGTTGTCGAAGATAACTTGACCTATGAGGAGATCCCCATGGAAATATTAGATAGGCAAGTGAATAAGTTCAGAAACAAAGATGTGGCATCCATCAATAAGCAACAAGTCAAACTTACCACTTGGGAAGCTAAAGCATACATGAAGAAGTGATATCTGTACCTCTTTCACTCTATTAAAGCCTAAGATAACAAAGTAAATCTTATCTATGATGTCAAGTCTTAAGCTTCAGCCCGTATGTCATTTTTGCGAGCATACATCGTCATGACTATATGTTTAGGTGATTTTTGAAGTATATGATTGGAACTTTGAGAGCAGTGTTTAAGTGCATGGATTGAGTTCATGTTGGGTTGAAAGTTTTCTAATCACTCCACTAACTTACATTTCCTTTACATTCGGGGATGAATGTTCCCAAGGGGGAGATAATGTAACACCTCTCAAGAGCCTCAGAAAAATGCATTACAGTGTATTTCTTGAATATCTCAAAATCCATGCATAATTTTGCAAATTCGACTTCATATTCTTTGTCAGGGACAAAATTGATTGGAGATGTGTGGTTTTTGATTTTTAGATGATCCGTAAAGAAAAATATTTTTTCGCTACGGGGGCTGAACTAGAAAGGGTATGTGAGCAGTCTACGTTGCATACATGTCTCACACTAGTGCAAAAATGGCCTAAACCCATTCCTGAGAAAAAATAGGGGAAAAATATTGAACTTCGCACAAAAATGTACGAGTTTGCTGCGAGTCCGGCATCGCGGACTTATCGCGGACTAGTGAAACATGTTCTTTAATTTTCTATTTTCACTTAAGGGCAATTGGGTAATAATCCATGCCTATATATATATGAGAATACCTTATTCTTTAGACATTTTCAAGCCCTAGAACACTAAAAAACCCTCCAAAAATTCCTTCTATTTCCTCACAATTCCCTCATCTAAATTCAAGATATCTCAAGAACTTGCTTTGGATTTCAAGAACCCAATTCATTGCCTCAAGTCTTCCTCAAGCTTTTCTTCAAGAAACTCTAAGTTTAAGGTATGTGGGCTTCATTCATGGGGATTCTTCCACTCGTGAAGCCAATCCTTTTCTCTTTATCAAATTTCATGATTTTAAGTTTGTATACTTTATGGATAATTCCTATTATGCATTGTACAGTCTATTTAAGTTTGAATTCTTCAACTAATGATTTTATTAGGCTTAAACATCACTGGGGTTTGATATGGTGATGGATTTTATGATATAAAAGTTATGTACTATATGATTCTATGAAAAGCTATGAAAGAACTTATGGGTTTTAGTTGGATATGATGCAACGATATCCCCATCTTCTCCAATCTACTCAAGACTAAGGTATTAGGTTCTTTCTATTCCTAGTTGTCCTAATTCTTTCACTCATGAGTTCCATGGTATGACATTCATACGTATGCACAAAAATTAATTTTATTATGTTTTGAATCATTTGAATACGTTTTAATATGAGTTTTAATGACTGAATGATTTTAAAATGATGAATTATGCATTATATCTTGTGTTTGGATGTTTCATGTTCTAAGTCAAGTGTTTCAAGCATTGTTCTAGCACATTTGAGGATGAATATTCCCATGTGTGAGATGATATACGGACCCAGACTTTATATGACCTTACTGGAGCTTGAAAATTTTGTTCCGGAAAGTCTTCGACCAAGGTGACGTTTCAAGGAGACCTCCACGGCCCGTGTGAAGGTATATAGACCATGTAGAAGTGCCTTGAAGTAACCCTTTGCCTTGTGTGTGGTTTATTGGCTTTAATATGGAGTTTAAAACCAAGGTATGTCACACATGAACCCCACACGGTCCATGTGAGGCTTCATGGTCCGTGTGGTGTGTCGTGTAAAGGGCCTTGGCCTTGAAAATCCATGTTTTGGCAAAGGCATTTCACACATGGACCCTCTCATGGACTATATAGCATTTTACGATTTGTGAAGCCTTCCGTAGAGGCGTTCGAGTGAAAATGTTCTAAGTATTGGATCACTGTCTCAAAACTTTATCGTTGAAAAATTTTCTAAGTGAAGTTTCACGGAGGAGGCACATAGACCGTATACTTTGGTACGGGTTGTGGCGCCCTCCGTATGGATGGTGGTGTGCAATTTTTCTAAGTATGGAATTAACATCTCACACCTTCATCAAGAAGAATTCTTCCAAGTGTCGGATCTTTTCGCACATATGGATCGTCTCGTACATAGACCCCTGTGATCTTCTTTTTTCTACTCATTTCATTAATGGGATTTTTGTAATTATGTTTTCTCCTATGGATCTTTTGTGACTTTCTATGCTATCTAAAGACATTTAAATGACCTATACTCTATTTCTCTCATTCAAATTCACTCGTACACTTAGAATTATATTAAGCCCTCTTAAGAACTCCTCTCAAAGACACTAGTGGAGAATTATCTTGGGATTCAAGGAAGCACTTCAATCTTCATCAAATTCTTCTAACTTCTTCTTGGTGAATTTAGGTATGTGGCATTGATTGTTGGTCTCACTCAACCAAGAAGACCAAACTCTTTTACACTTAATTTTTGGAATTTAAGCTTACTTTATTCATGGGTTTTGAAGATTATTGTTTATTAAATTCAACTGAAGAGTGGGGTATGCGTTATTGTTACTTTTACCTTGATTTAAGCACTAATATGTTGAATTACATGAGTATTATGAAAATTTGAATATGCATTGTCCCTTTAAAGTTAGATCTAAGCATGGGTAATCAATATAATGATTTGGGAGTGGATTTTACTTATAGATTTACTTGACTTTCATATTATATTATTGATTCTAGATTGAATCTATATTGTCCATGCTAATCTCAATTCAATCATAGCATAAGCATTCATGAGCATTGATTTTTATGAAAATTATGAAGTGGGTTACGCCCAATTATGTTTATATATGATTTTGATAAGATTATGGTTATGACATGAATGTGATCACATAAATGTCTATGATATTGGCTCTTTGAGCGTATTTGGTGTTTACACCTCATTTGAAATTGTGAATGGGCTATTCCTGTTCATGAAAGGTATGATTCGAAATGAGATTTGTCTTTTGAACCCAATGATTATGAATGATGTTTGACTTTTAAGCCCAACTATGCATAGAAATGATTTGAAATGACGTTCATCTTTTTTCGAAGCATGTATATGTAGATGTACTCTTTTGGGATGATGAATTAGCACCAATGAGATTGGAGGCATCAGGGCTCTCCCCAAGGGTCCTCTTCCTTTCTCTTGAATTATGTGCCAGCATAGGTATATGTATATGGTAATCCTCACCTAAATGGGAGACCTGTAAGGTGCGGTTACAACATTGATATGATATGATATGCATTGTAAATCCTATCTGAAATGGGAGGCCCGTAAGGAAGATTACTTCTCCGAAATGGGAGCCTGGTAAGGAGAAGTATGGTTTACCTTTGGCAAGTAGACCACCTCTTTTTTGGTGTGGGAATAATATTGGGATTCTAAGTAATAGCTCGCTTGGTCTTATATGTCGATTCAGGTCATATCTCCTCTTTATATAAGCACTAAGCATTTCATGCATCATTGATTTCATGGCATATTGTTATATACTCTTCTTTGGATATGTATTCCTTTCTATATTATGTGCCCTTGTCATCTAACATTGAATGCATGTTTTTTAATTTATGTGCATCGCATGCCCGCATACTAAGTACATTTAAACGTAGGAATGCGTATTTTTTGCCTAAATGATCTAACTATGAAGGGACAAAAGATTACCTTCATCCACCATACGATGACTAGTTTTGACCTTGAAACACTTGTTATGGTGAGTTCTATCTTCAAATGACAAACCACCATACCTCTAGCTATGATATTTTGTATATGCTATTTACTTTGAGGATGAGCCCAATGATAACATGCAAAGCATAGATTGTCCAACACGAGTGCCATGTACCGATCATGAAAATTTACAAGGAGTCAAGCAAAAGATCCCCATGACCTACAAGAAATATTAACTAAAAAGGAAGCATTAGAGGAACTTGAGTGTCACTAAAGAAAGGCCTACAATGTGTGGAATGTCTACCAAGATGAGGACAAGGAAGAAAAGAGGCTATGTGTGCAAATGGCTATTATTTGAATTCAAGGATTTGAAAAGAAGGCAACCAAACAAGACCCTTACTCATTAAGGGTAAAATCTTAAAGAAAATGTCTTCTTTTATTTACTTAGTATATAAAAATGTCTTCTTTTATTTACTTAGTATATATAGTCATATTTTATTATTTTTGAACACTTAGACTATGTTGAATATTGAATCCTCAAATTGTAGTATCTTCTTAGTGAGTAATTAGGGAGAACTCTTAGAATTGTTAATTGACTTATTTGCTTGCTTGATTAAAGATTTGCCCATTTGTGGTTCTTGGTTTTGTTTAATTTTTCTTGTTAGGGTTTTATTTGAGTTGTTGAAATCAATTGGGAGGTGAGGGTTTTCATCCGTTGTTTCCCATAATTTCAAAAGTTTAAATTTAATTCACATATCTTTTTATTTTGTTTTCTTTTCGCTTTCTTTCTTGTTTTATCTTTATCATTTTGTATCAGAGTGTAGGTTTAGGTTTGTTTTCATAAATCTAGGTCTTGCAATTTTGATCTACGCAAAAATCCAAAAAACACCAAAATTATTTTTATTTGATTTGTTGTTTTTAACAATATAGTCTTGTTCTTTGGTATTTTTTTATCCTAAATCTCAAATTTCATTCAATTTGGAGTTGTGGAAGTGAATTTACTATTAAAGAGTTTTGAGCATTCAAACTTTTCAAATCTTGAAAGTGGGTTCTTTTGATTGAGAAGAAATTGAAGGTTAATGATCGTTGAGGTTTCTTCTCTATGTCAAGGGGAAGATAATCCTAAATTTTGAGCCTATTCCGAGTTGATTTGAGGATGTCGGGATTTTGTGTATGTTCTTCGTGTTCCAGGTGTTCTTGATGATCTTCAAGTGTTCTTGAAGAAGAAGAAGACCAAAAGGTACATTTGATCAACTTTTTTCAAGTCAAAGTTGTTCAAAAGTATTTGTTGGCGCTTAGTGAAAATTTACAAAAAATTAATTATTTTTTTTAAAAAAATCCACATCAGCGCCAACTCAGCACCAAATTAGCGCCAGTCAGCACCGCATTAACCTTCAATAGTGAGTCAGTTTCCTAGCTACTCTAGACGCGCCATGTGGTGTAGGCAAGTCAATTTCAGAGACTAAAATTGCAGGTTTTTGCTTAACACCCAAAAAATTTTAAAAGTATGGGAGGTTTTTTGGCATAAAATTTTTTCTAAGTGTTTAATAAACCTGATTCTTTTTTTTTTTTTTAATTTTTATACTTTGATTCTCCAACTATTAAGCAGTAATTAACATATTTAACTACTTTTTAACTAGGTTTAATCATCCAATCATCAAATCAAAACCCTTTGAAGTTATGAACACCTTAAGACTTCAAAAATTGTTTGAAGTGTCTGAACTCAATTCTTCTCCATTGTCACTCATTTTTTTACATTTCTTAACTATTTAACAACTAATTAACATCATTAATTACTTGTTAACTAATTTCTAAATATTAAATAATCTCTTTGATTCTTCAAATTAGGTAACAACAAGTAATTCTTCTACTTTTATTACTTAGTTTTTTTTTACTCAGATATTTCTTGTGCCTCTTTCTTCTAGTTTTCTTCTTTTTATTCATGTTCCTAATCTTTGTTTGAGTCGTCCTTCTTTCAAGAGTCGTAAAAATACACTCCAGCACAAAGGATAGGTGACCTTTTGATTGGGCGGAGCCAGTTCACTATCAATTTTAAGAAGACGGCATAGAAGGTGAGTTGAGAGTTACATACGAGTGACGTGAGCCTTTTGCTACTAATCTTGTTTGTGGAGTATCGTAGGAATCGTGTCTAATACAAGTCCAATTGGGGAAGGATCAGAGAACATCATAAAAATTCTTGCTTATATCTCCAAGCAAATAACAGATATGAATGGAAGGATGGGAGGTATGGAGGAGAGGTCAGCACAAGAGGAGAATGAGAATCGAAAGAAAGCCATTCAACCCGAAAATGAGGATATAAGTAGGGAGTCAATGCATTCCACCACCATTACCCCTGGATAAGCCCATAATATATGTTTTCCTCTACAAATCCTAACCCGAAGCTACCAACACCCCACATTCAAACGAACAACAATCCAAACCACCCAACACAAGCTACACCACACCCAAACCCACAACCCTATCACCCTTCACAAGAGAATCTTCCTTTTGTAGCAAAGTCCATTACTAAACTCCATTCCGAAATGCATCTTCTAATGAATGTTACCAATTACCTCTACCAAATGCACCACAAATTCCCTACTAAGATCACCAATACGTAAATCCTATGATAAAATGTATGGAGATCTCAACAATGATGAGTTTTTGAAGCATGGGGGTAGGGATACCTATTGAGTACAAAGGGAAGGAGTCCGACGTTGAGGGTTGGGGTGGAATCATGGCAAAGGAGGCTGAGATTATGGGTATAGAGGAAAAAGAACATGGAATAGAGGAGATGGGATATAGAGGAGATAGGATGGGAAATAGAGGAAATAAGTTTGAGGAGAGGATTGATCAAAATAGGGGCTTGAACACTATCAAAGTCACATTTCCAAGGTTTAAAGGAAGTAGTGACCCCGATGAGTTCTTGGAGTGGAGAATTCAAAGTGAGCAGATCTTTCTCATAGATAATCTCTCAGAAACTTTGAAGGCGAAGTACGCTCTCACACAATTTGAAGGGTACGCATCCATTTGGTAGGAGTCCAAGAGGAGGGAAAGGGAGAGCCATCACATCTACAATTTACTTATTTGGCAAGAGTCGATTGCACTTATAGAGTTGAGATACTGGACTCCAAACTACTACCAAGAGGTACTCAAGAAGGTGTTTATGTTGAGGCAACATACCAAAAGTGTTGAAGAGTATTATGATGAGTTTGAGACCTTGCAGATGAAGTCTAAAATTGAAGAGAACATGCAAAGTATGGTGATCTAATTTGTGACCAACTTGAGGTATGATATCTTTAAGCCGTTGAAGCTTAAGCACTATGAAACTCTTGAAGCGGCTTTCAGTGATGCCTCAAAGGTAGAAGTGGATTTGAAAGAAGAAAAGTCATACAAGGCCAAGGTTCCTCAACTTAAGCACATGACAAAGGTCGAGATAATTGGAAGACAACAACTTCTAGGGAGAAACCTAAAGGTGGTGGTCAAGCTTGAACAAATCCTAGGCAAGTGAGAAACCACAAGGACATAACTATGCTAAACCTAACTTTCCTCATCCCTCTATAATTCAATGCTTTAGATGTCAAGGGAGGGGACATGTTACTGGTGATTCTCTTAATTTGAGGATGTTTGTTGCTCTTCGGTATGGGTATAAGACTGAAGATGAGGAAGAGGGTGATGAAAGAAATGAGAGTGACGACGATAGAGGTGAGAGGGATACTTTGGGAAATGAAGAAGAGAGGTTAGCTGAGAGGGTTAATTTTGCCAGCTTCATGGAGAAAGGAAAATTTTTTCTTGATAATGATGAAGACATGAGGTGAATTCCAATTATTCATGTGTTGTGAGGATAATTATGGGAGCCCTTACCAAAGAAGGACTTGATCAAAGGAAGAATCTATTTTCATTCTAGGTGGGAATCTCTAGATAAAGTGTGTTCTTTAATCATTTATAGTGGAAGTTGCACTAATATGATGAGTAGGTCTTTGGAGCATATGCAAATTTAAACAACAAAGCATCCCAACCCTTACAAGCTACAATGTCTCAATGAGAGTGGAGAAATAATAGTCCTCAAACAAGTAAGCATTCGGTTCAGTGTGGGTAAGTACAATGATGAATTGAGTGGTGATGTTGTACCTATGTTGGCATGTCATATCTTGTTAGGGAGACCATGGAAATTTGATAGAGATGTTGTGCACCAAGGAAAATCTAACAAATATGCTTTTGTGATTGAAGGTAGAAAGTATATTCTTGCACTTCTCACTCCATACCAAGTGAGTGAGGATTATCAAGCTATGAAGGAGCTTCGGGAGAAAATAAAAGTGGAGGGAAAAGGTAATGGTGGTAGTTCAATTATTGTTCCAATTACAGGAGGTTCCTTGGCTAAAAATAGGAAGAATATGTGCATGATAGCAAAGACAAGAAAGTGTGTAAAGGGTGTGGATAAGGGACACTTTCTAGTATGCCTTGTCAACACCCATCTTTTATTCCATGATAACAAAAATACTAGCACTTTGCCTATTATTGTTCCTTCTCTTTTGCAAGACTTTGACGAGCAAGGCAAGAAAAATATGGTAGCGGATGCTCTATCAAGAAGATTTATGTTGGTGACTACCTTGGCTTCTAGAATGATGGGATTTTAAAGCTTAAATGAATTCTATTCTAGGATCCTGACTTCAAAGATACTTTTGATAATTTGACCTAAGGGAAGGGGATTTATAGCTTTCAATTGGATGATGGTTCTTTGTTCAAGGATCAATGAGTGGTGTTCCTATGAGCTCATGGAGAGAGATACTTGTTAAGGAGGCTCATAGTGGTGGTTTAATGGGACACTTTCGGGCACCCAAAACACTTGACATTCTAAACTATCAATTGTTTTTCCCCAAGATGAAGCATGATGTGGAGTGAATTCATTGACAATGTCTCAATTGTAAGCATTCCAAATCCATGACTTATCCCCAATGTAAGTATACCCATCTCCCTAATCGTAGTGACCCATGGATGGATATCTCTATAGATTTTGTGTTGCGTGTTCCTAGAACTAAAAGAAGACATGATAGCATCTTTGTGGTAGTGGATAAATTTTCTAAAATGACTCATTTTATTCCATGCCATAAATGTGATGATGCATTCCATGTATCATTTTTATTTGTCATCAATGTTCTTAAATAACATGGAGTCCCTCAAACCATTGTTAGTGATATGGATTCCAAATTTCTTAGTCACTTTTTGAAGAGTCTATGGGTTAGACATGGTACGAAACTTATGTTCTCTACTTCTTGCCACCATCAAATAGATTACAAACTGAAGTAGTCAATAGACTCCTAGAAGCATGCTTCCATGCATGATTAGAGGGACCCCAACTACTTGGGAAGAACATTTACCCTTGGTTGAATTTGCATATAATCGGTCTTTCCACTCCTTTATTAGAATGTCACCATTTGAGGCATGTTATAGCTTTAAACCATTCGAAAGAATTATGGGATAAAAGAAGTTATCTTAAATCCAAATGATTGGGTATATGTACATTTTTTAAAAGAGAAGTTTCAACATGTTCGAAAAGGAAACCTAAGGCCAAAGAACATGGACCTTTCAAAGTACTCAAGTGAATCAATGACAATGCCTACATGATTGACTTGCTGAGTGAGTATAATGTTCATAATGTTTTCATTGTTAGTTATTTATCTCCTTGTATCGTAGGTGATTCTTTAGATTTGAAGAAGAATCCTTTTCAAGATGGGGAGGATGATAACATGTAAAGCATTGATGACACTAACATGAGTAACATGTACCCTTTAAGACCATTCACAATGAGTCAAGAAAAAGATCTCCAAGACCTACAAGCAATGTTCATGAAAAATGAAGCATTAGAGGAGTTTGAGGGTTACCAAGGAAAGGCTCACAATGTGTGGAAGGTCAATCAAGGTGAGCAAAAGGAAGAAAAGAGGGCATGTGTTCAAATGGCTATTACTTGAATTCAAGAATTTGTAAAGAAGGCAACCAAACAGGGCCTTTATTGATTAAGGGTAAAACTCTAAAGAAAATTTCTTGTTTTGTTTACTTAGTATAAATATTCATATTTTATCATTTTTGAAGACTTAGACTATGTTGAATATTGAATCCTCAAATTGTAGTATCTTCTTAGTGATTAATTAGGTTGAACTCTTAGAATTTTTAGTTGACTTATTTGCTCGATTAATTAAAGTATTTCCCATTTGAGGTTCTTGGTTTCCTTCAGTTTTTCTTGCTAGGGTTTAGTCCCTTGTTGTCCATAATTGCAATAGTTTGAATTTAATCCATGCATCCATTTATTTTGTTCCCTTTTCCCTTTCTTTCTTGTTTGATCTTTATCACCCATGACATGTCCTGGATCTCGTCCTCTCTTATGATTTGAAGCATTGTTGGACATCTTGTAGACTCTTATATGGATATAGGTTGTTTTACCAATTAGAGTTTATAAGGATGGTTATCTATTGGGCATTGTTATTATGAATTGCTTATGAGTATTATGACATGGATTTATGATGTGAAAATGTGGATGATCCTAAGCCCCAAGTTGCCCCCATTGAGTGAGTCATAACACCCCCTCCCCCTAGTTTTTATGTGCTAATGTATTATATGAATCCATTTTAATCCCTATCCCTATGAAATCCAAATAGTGTGAGTCCTATTTTTCAATCCCTTAGAACTATGTGTTTACTATTTGTATACGCCTCCGAGTCAATGATGTGAATATGGATACTTTGCGGCTTATTTGGGGACTCTCGTGTTCTCATTCACTACGTCACTCCTAGAACCATGGTCCGAGTCATGATACCTATTCTACGAATTAGAGGCATTATTGGATGTTATATAAACTCTATGTACGGGCTTGTTATGTGTTATGCTATTTGCTCATTGAGACTATGATCATGTCTATCTGATGTTGTTGACGTTGTGATGATATATTCATAATGGTATGTGGAGATATGAAAAGTCCTGAGTTCATTCTATCCCCATAGCGTGAGTCATACTTATCCGCCCCTTATTCTTATATGTTATGTGCTATGTTAATCCATGCAAATCCTTATCCTTATGACATCCCCATAACATGAGTCATACTTACCTATCCTTTAGAACTATGTGCTCATTGTCTAATTAAGCTCTTACAAAATAATGATTATACGGATACTGTGAGGCTTGTTTGGGGTCTCTTGGGTTCCTATTCACCATGTTACTACTAGCCCCTAGGCCTTGGTCATGACAAACATAGTATCAGAGCAATAGGTTTATAAAGGATTATTAGCGTCCAATATGTCGCGGCGATTTGAGTCTCATTCATGGATGTGAAGTACACCATGCCTATGAGTGGGAGGCTATGATAGTGTTTTTAGGATTTACCTCACTTCTTCATGTCTTATGTCATTCTTTGAACCATGTCTTAATTCCTCCAAACTTTGATGATGTCCTTGATGCCTTACAAAAGATGCCTCTGAAAAGAGCCCCTCTATGGAGGAAGGCTCCAATTGATGAGGACCGAGTCCCTAAAGAAACTATGGGGGAGATAGTTACTCAGGATGAATTCTAGATTGCGTTTGCCATTTTTGACAAAGTGGTGACCAACCAGGCTAAGCAAGTCAATCTTCCTCCTCTTGCTCCTACTCAATCTTCTAGAGTAAGAGATTTTACCCATAAGAATCCTCTGGAGTTCTATGGGTCTAAAGCTAATATGGATGCCCAAGACTTTATTGATGAACTCTCCAACATATTGAATATCATGGGGGTAACTTCAGAAGAGAAAACTAAACTTGTCGCTTATCAGTTGAAGGATATGGCTCGAGTGTGGTACACCTAATGGTTAGTAGAAAGGGTTAGTAATGATGGGGTTAGTTAGGAAGAGTTTAAGTTTGCCTTTCTGGACCTTTTTATTCCTTTTGAGCTTAGGGAGGCAAAATGACAGAATTCATCAACCTCAAATAGGGTAGTATGAGTGTGAGGGAATACACCCTCAAATTTATAAAGCTCTCAAAGTATGCTCCTATACTAATGGCTGACCCCTGTGCAAGAATGCACATGTTTCTGAGATCTCTGATTTGATTGTGAAAGAATATCGTATGGCTATGCTTATTCAGGATATGGACATTTTAAGGCTTATGACATATGCTGAACAGATTGAAGGGGAAAACTTCAAGGAAAGGAGGGCTAATGATTCCAAGAGAGCCCATTATGATTGTGGGTTCTCCAATCCTAGGAGTGGTGGTGGAAATAGTAACTTTCAACATGGCCAAGGTTCCAATGCAAGGGTTGCCAACAATAGAGTCCCTCCTCCTATAGCACCGGTTATAGGTGGTCTAACACATCCTCTATGTGATAAGTGTGGATGAAATCTCTCGGGTACATGACTAAAAGATTAAGGTACTTCCTATGGTTGTGGTGATATGGGCCACAAGATTGCTAACTGCCCTAAAATTCCTAAGAAGGGTTATGGCCATATGACTCAGGGTGACCAAGGCCAGCTAAGAGTTCCACAAGGTGGTGGTCCTAGAAATAATAGGTTCTATGTCTTGCACGTTTGCCAGGATGTAGAGGAGACTCTGATGTAGTGATTAGTATGTTAAAACTCTTTGATTTTGATGCGGGTGCAAATTTATCTTTAGTGACTCCTCTTTTGGCTGTTACTTTTGGTTTGAGTCCTAATCTCTTGAGCGTACCTATTTCATTCTACACTCCCGTGGGTGAATCTATTGTTTCCCAAAGAGTCTATCAGGGTTATCTTGTTTGTGTCTTAAAAATAAAGTCCTTCCATTTGATCTTGTGGAACTTGAGATGTTTGATTTTTATAGAATTCTCAGGATTGATTGGTTACATACTTCAAATGCCTCTATTGACTGTAGAACCCACAAGGTCAAGTTTCAATTTCCAAATGAGCCTATTCTTGAACGGAAGGGTAGTGACTTTGTTTTTAAAGGTCAGTTTATTTCCTACCTCAAGGCCTAGAAAATGATTTCTAAAAGGTGTCTCTATCATATTGTTAGGGCCTGAGATGTGAAGTCTGAGTCACCTACACTTGAATCGGTTCCAGTGGTTAATAAGTTTCCATATGTGTACTTGAAGATTTGCCCGATATTTCTCTCTAAAGGAAGGTAGACTATGGCGTAGATTTCATTTGAGATACTCAGCCTATTTCTTTTTCTTCCTATCATATGGCACCGACTAAATTAAAGTAATTGAAGGATCTGTTGAAAGACTTGTTGGAGAAAGGCTTTATTAGGCGAAGTATATCACCTTGGGGTTCTCTTCAATTATTCTTGAGAAAGAAGGATGCATCACTTCGGATAAATATCCCTTGCCAAGAATCGACGATTGATTTGATCAACTTCAAGGGGCTACACATTTCTCAAAGATCAATCATTATTTGAGGTTCACGGAGTGTGATATTCTCAAAATGGCTTTTCAAACTAGATACGAGCATTTTGAGATTATGGTAATGTTCTTTTGTTTGATTAATGCTTCAGGTGTTTTTATGGATCTTATGAATTGGGTGTTCAACCCATTTCTTGATAGTTTTGTGGTTGCTTCATTGATGATATTCTAACTTATTCTCGACTTGAGTAGGAGAACATAGATCATTTGAGGTTGGTTTTTCAAACATTGAAGGAGAAACTATTGTTGGCTAAGTTCAATGAATGTGAGTTCTTGTTTGGTGTAGTAGCTTCTTTTGGTCATGTAGTATCTGGAAATGGCATTAAGGTTTACCCAAAGAAGATCGAGGCCGTGAATAAATTGGCCTAGATCCTTGACTCCTTCTGATATTTGGAAGTTTTTCAAGTTTGCTGGTTATTATCGGAGAATTGTAAAAGTTCTACCATCCATTGTATCTCTATTGACCAAGTTAACTCAAAAGAAGGAAGAGGTTATTTTGTTGTATAAGTCTAACAAGAGTTACCAGGCTTTGAAGGATCGGCTTACATCGGCTCCTATTTTGACCTTACCGGATGGCGTAGATAGGTTTGTGGTGTATTGTGATGCTTCTAGAATTTCATTGGGTTATGTGCTTATGGAACAGGGTAAGGTGAAGTTTTATGCATTTAGACAGCTGAAGTTGCATGAATAAAGTTACCTGACTCATGAACTTGAGTTTATGGCCATAGTGCTTTCTTTGAAGATTTGGAGACATTATTTACATAGGGTTCATGTTTATCTGTTCACCGATCACAAGGATTCAAAATATGTATTCACCCTAAGAGATCTTAACTTGAGGCAAATATGTTGGTTGGAACTTCGTAAAAATTACAACGTGAATATTCAATATCATCCGACAAGGCAAATGTTGCATCCAATGGGTAATGTAGCCCATGTTGATGATGGAAAGAATGACTTCATAAGATGTTCATCGCTTGGCTAGATTGGGTGTTAGATTGGTTTACTCCCATGTTAGTAGAATTCATGTACAGAATGGGGTTGAGTCCTCTGTGGTTATTGATGTCATGGAAATACAGGACATGGACCCGTCTTTAGTTGAGTTGAAGAAATCCGTTGATAAGAACAAGGTAGAGATTTTCTCCCAAGGGGGATATGGCGTGCATCAATATCAAGATTGGTTATGTGCTCGTGATGTTGATGGTCTTGGAGACAAGATCATGGGTTAAGCCGAGCACTCTTATTATTCTATACATCCTGTATCCACCAAAATGTCAACAAGTGAAGGTAGAACATCAAAGGCTAGATGGTTTGGCTCAAGATATTGGGATTCTCACTTGGACATGGGAAGATGTGAAAATGGACTTTGGGGTTGGTTTGCCCCGTATCTTGAAGCAATTCGATTTTATCTGGGTTATGTTAGGATAACCAAATCGGCTCTCATTTTCAACCAATCAAGACTACTTTCAATGCCGATGATTACTACGGTATGCCTATGTCTATTATATCAAATCATGGTACCCAATTTACTTCTCATGTTTGGAAATTGTTTCAAAAAGGGCTTGGCATTAAGGTGAAGTTAAGTACCGCTTTTCATCCTCAAACCGATGCACAAGCCGAAAAGACAATTGATGTTTTAGAGGGCATGTTGAGGGCTAGTGTGTTGGAGTCCAAGGGAAATTGGGATGATCATCTACCACTTATTGAGTTTGCTTATAACATTAGTTTTCATGCTAGTATTAGTATGACTCTGTTTGAGTCATTGTATGGGAGAAGGAATAGATCCCCAGTGGGATGGTTTGAGTTGGGTGAGATGGCAATGATTGGCTCGGATTTTGTGTCAGAGGCCATGAAAAAGGTGAAGTTTATTAGGGAAAGGTTGAAGATGGCTCAAAGTTACCAAAAGTCTTATTCGGATGTTAGAAAGAAGGATCTTGAGTTTCATGTTGCTTATTTGATATATGTGAAGGTTTCTCCTATGAAAGGTGTAATATGTTTCGGTAAAAATGGCAAGTATAGACCCCAATACATAGGCCCTTATGAGATACTTGAGCGGATTAGCAAGGTGACCTATAGATTTGATTTGCCTTTGAATATGAGTTATATTCACCCAGTTTTCAATGTGTCAATGTTCTGGAAATTGATTAGTTATCCTAGTTTGATTGTACCCGTGGAAGGTGTCAAGGTTGAGGAGAACTTGACTTATGAAGAAGTATTGGAGGAAATGTTGGATAGGCCTGTAGATCGACTTTGCAACAAGGATGTGGCTTCGATTAATATGCTTTGAAGGAATCAACATATATAGAGTGCTACATAGGAGACAAAGTTGGAAATGATAAGACGATATCCCTATCTTATCTAATTTACTCAAGTCTAAGCTAGTAGGTTCTTCTTACTCTAAAAGGTCCTAATTCTTTCACTCTTATGTTTTAGGACATGGAATGCATACATGTGCACCAACATGATTTAAATTACATTTTGACGTGAGTTTTCATGATTTGATTATTCCCAAGTGATGAGTTATGCATTGTGCTTTTATGTTAAAATGTTTCATGTTCAAGTCTAGATGTTAGCCTTGTACTAGCCCTTCCTTGCTTTAATTTAGCTTCAATTCCTTGATTCTTTGGCGAGCTAAATTGAGCTCACCATTATCTTAGGTGAGCCATCCTTAGGGGTAATCATATCTCTTTTTGTGTTAGCCTCAATCATGGTATGTTTTGGAGGAGTAGACGATGAACAATTTATCTCGCATTTCCTGATTGGTGACTCGCCAACCACCGACTCTCACATTCTTCTCATCTGTTGATCTTTTTCTAGAGTGTTTTGTGAGATCCAAGCTCATAATGCTCAACTACACCTCTATGATTTGAAGGGTAGGCAGTTAGTAGCAATATAAACCTAACTTTGTAAAAGTCAATGTCGATCCTATAGGGAATGGTATATAGGAATTTAGCCTTGATGTAATTAATTGACCTAGTTAATTCTGATTGCTATAAGAAATGACTTGGGTTACAATAAATTAAAATAGGTTCACAAATTTAAATAAGTAAGATATAATCAATGAATGGAGATATGTCAAGGGTGTGAATAGATGAATATAAGTCTAACTAATAAGTCTGAACTATTGAATTTCGTGGTCAATTAATTATGGGTAGACTAGAAAGCTTGTAACTACAATTAAGGTTAAGTGAATTGTAGTAGTTCTATGTGAATTGATTAAGACTTCACACACAATTTACATAAGAATGAAATGGAACTAATGTAAATAAGTCATGAAATAATCTAAAACCTTAGTAGGCCTAATCCAATTAGAACATTCAACACAAATACAAGTTACCCACGACTATTATGCCATTTTCCTACAGTAAATATTCATGTTAATGCAATACCTAGAGATCTAAATATGGATCAAAGTTCGCAACATAAGATTTATAATTGTATTTGAAGAAAAACATGAACTCACCAAAAATTAACATACAAATATTTAATATACTAATGACCCATTATAACAGCTCAGCATACACACCCACAACAATTGGCTTTTAGCCAATCATACTAAAAATAAAGATCAATATACTCCAAGTCTTATCAATAGCTTAGATTACATAGAATAAAAAGGAATTTAGTTTAGAAATCTTCTTTCCATCCCTCAATTTTAATCTCAAAATCACCAAGTACAAGCTTCCAAGTCTAGAAGAATAAAGTGCAAGAATGTGTGTTGTAAAAATATCAAGGAGCACTCTACTTTCTCTCCCTTTGGCTTTTTATTCTACACGTCAAACATATTCTACGTTAACATTCAATACACCATTTGGTAGTGAATGTCGGGATCACCGAATACATTCGACAATCTGCTCAATGGTAACCTCATGTACTGACATGATCAACATTTTCCTTCATGACATTTGTAACATTCGGTGATGCTTATTTACTCTATCAACATCATTCGGTGATCCACCAAATGTGATCTACATACGTCATCAATTTGAACCTCATTTTTTGCATTTTGACTCGCCATGTTCATTCAACTTTGGCGAAGTAAGTTTGACTACCAATGAACACTAGGAGATTAGTTGAATTATCACATCACCTCTTTTCTTGACATTGATTGAGGGGTTGAGTTCTATAACTCTAGGTTACATAATTTCCCATTTAGCAACCCACTTAATATGTTTGGCAATAAGACTTTTGTCTGCCTTTTGTGCTTTTTCGCTCTGTCTGACTTATTTTGCCTTGATTTATCCTTTTTCACCTTGTTCCTCATTTCTAAAATAAAACACACATTAGGTTAATTTTTAAGGTAACGTTGCACACTGAGGACAATATCTAAGGCAGTTCATACTCAGTATGAGTTCTAACTATAGATTCATGACAGGCTTGCATGGGCGATTCTTGGCAATTCCCTAAGTGAAAAAAGCAAGATTCAGGTCACTTTTCATCAATTTTGCTACTCTTTAATCCTTTTTCTTCCCTTTTCCTCTAGTTAATGTCTGACACCTTGCCTATTGGTATGAAAATCAAATTGCATTAATTAGTCCAAAGGGAGGAAAAATTTACCAGGTTTTAAAGGGACTTATGAAGGACTTTTATGGTCCGTAAAAGGGTCTATGAACTGTAGGAATGGTTCGTGAAATGATACACAAGTTTATTAAAAAACTTGTTCGTAAACTTTGAATTACGATGAACAAGACATGTCGTAGTTGTGTTTACGTATCATAGTTAGATTCATTGTTAGAGTCCTGAATGCTAAAATATTTACTAAGTGTTGGAGGAAACCACGAGGGATTTTTATGACATGTAGATTGGTCTATGAGCCTTTGACTGGTCTTTAAGAAACTTATCTCTGAAGATTTTAAAGGAGAATAGGACGACTTAAATCACCACTCCTGGTTTGGTCTATGGCCTGTATTAGGGGTTGTGGGTCATAATCTAGAAGTTATAATGAAGAATATTTTTGTCCATTCCTTGCTTCCTAGACTTAAAACTACACTGTTTTGGGATTCTTTAGCCCCAATATCAGACCAATACGCTCCAAAAACTCATATTTACTCCACTCTCATTCCCTTAAATTTCTCTAAGGCAAAGAGGTATCCAAGGCAAGAACACATACAAGGCAAGGTTAGGGTTTTGCTTCAAAGAATTTCCTTCTTCAACATTTCAAAACTTTTCCTTATGGTCATTCAATGGTATGTGAGTTTTACTTGTTGGTAGCTTTCACCCACAATGTCCCCCCATTAAATCCTTTTACCTTTTATTGAAGTTGTTGAAAATGTTAAGATACATGACCATAATTTTAGTGACATTTTTATATTATATTTATATGTATTTTGATCCAAATGATGTAGTATGATGATAAACGTTGAGGTTTCATGATTTTTTAAATCGATATGTATGATTTCCCAACCTAGGGTATTAGCAGTGAAGTGATGGAATGTTTAATATTAGCTTTAAAGATACATATTCCACCATGATTCATGCACTTTTTCACTAAGTCATGTGACTTCAGGTTAATGCATACGCACGTTATATGAATTTACTAATATTGATAATATAGGTATAAAGAATGTTTAAAAGTTAGTAATCTTATGAAAGATATAAGCATGTTGAAATTTCTGTTAAGATGGAAACTTAAGATGAAAGGGCAATTTTCACTTGGACGATTTCCAGAATTATCGAGCTACTACTATAAAATAGCTAATTATGATTCCATGTTACATTAACTGACTATGCTTATATCTTTTAAAGTATTTCATGTGATTGACTTAGCGCCAAATGAGGCATTGAGGTGAGGTTCGATAATGAAAGATTCATATTCAAGCGACGGAGTTCTGCCCGGAAAGTAGCCTCTCCATGCCAATGTAGGAGGTTATGTTGGATTCCACGTAGTAGCTCACATGGTCATATATGTAAGTAATTGTCCTTTTCCACAAAGTGTATGCTTTGATTTCTTCGATATATCACATGTGTTCATAGGATGCATTAGTTTACTCTTTGTTCATGCTTAAGCATTTTTAGTGACGACATTATATTTCCATGCATGGAGACTTCTATATTTAATGAATGATGGCAGACAATTTAGAATTTGCGTTGCATCTCACATAATTTCTACATTTCAATGTGGAAATTCATATTTTGCTACATGATGTCACCATTTAGGGACTGGCAGTCCACCTCCTCCATTGGCACGTGGTTAGCTTCTAACGACTAAGACTAGTGACTTGGGGAGCTCTTAATTTGGAGACACCACCTTCTTTTCTTCGTGATATGTAGTTGAGACTCTTTTGCATTTTGAATTGTGTATTGGAGACCTTTACTTTCTATATTATTCCCATGTCCTTTCTAATTAAGGGGAACCATTACCATGCTTCGGTCCCTACTAAATCTTATTTAGTTTGGCTGTTTGGACAATGATGTTTATTGGATGTATTTTGTCTAAAGCTTGAATGTTCTCCCTTAGGCTCGTTTCTCATTTTATTTTTCGCATTGTGTTGGCATTAACTTATGAATGCTTGATGTATGCTAAGATTACTGATAGCATCATACAAAGATCTACTCCATTGAAGGACAAGAATGAAAAGGATAAAGCTTTAGAAGATCAAAGGGGGCCCATCACAAGAACCCAGACCAAGGAGTTTAATGATAAGCTCAATAGGCTTCAATTGCTGATCTAGAGGTGTCTTGTTGGGGAAGAAGAGCTAAAGCCCAAGAAGGATGAATTGTCCAAATGCTACAATTATTTGGTTGCCCAAATTCAAGTACAAGAGGAAGAATTTTAGGGTTAAAATTTCGTGCAAATAAGATCAAGAAGAGTCCAAGAATCAGACACAACAAAAATTGCTTTCTGCCCAAATTTGGAGAGAAGAGTAGTCAAACTTTCTAAGATTATCAAGATTCTTTTCCTAGTTGGGTTTTACCGTATTTCCTTATTTATATATTGGTCATTAATGTTTTACTTATTCTATTTAAGGTATCCTAGTACCATTTAATGGTTTCCTAGAACAACGAGATCTATTCTTAGTTAAGGATACTCCTTGGGCCTAACCTAAGGAGTCTTGGACATCCAAGGACCCTATAATATACATAGGTGTCTTTTTTATTTCATAAAAGATAATTAGATTGATATTAATAATATTTGAGAGAGTTCTTTTGAACCTTTATGACTTGTTCTTTGAGAATTTATCCTTAAACCTTTAATAGTTTATAGTTTGAGGTATAAAGTAATTTCTTCTTGCGATATCTTTGATTTCTTTTTGGTATACTTTAGAAGGAGATTAATTTACATACTAATTATTGTCGTTAGTTACTCACAAAGCAGTCAAGATCCAAATCTACAGTTGGATTCATTTCCTCAAGTAAAGGCGTTAGATTTCTTCCATAAATCTTTACGTTATTACATGAATCTTGTCAAAACCTTAGAATCAATTCCTTTTTGGATCCTTCCTTTGAATTTCCCATATCTTTAATTAGTTTTTCTCTTTTCTTTTTTATTGTTGCATCGACATTCATTCACTCTATATTAGTGTTCCTTCTAACCTCGATTCGATCAAATGGTATCAGAGCGGTGCTATAAAGATTTCATTCTTGGTAAATCATGAGATTTCTTGAATATAAAGAGCAAAAAAAAATTAAAAAAATTAAAAAAAAAGGAGGAGATAACTTCCTCTCCAAGAAATATATTTACTTACCTCGAAATCTAGCATTAGTTGTTCCCAAAAAAAAAAAAGGAATTAAGAAGAGGGGAGTCTAAATATTTGAGGAGAAGAGAACTCTTTTTTCTTATTCTTATATATTTCTAAGTAAGTTCCTTTTTATTCGTGTTTTACTTCAACTAAATTATACTTGTTCTAGGACTAGTTCTTTACTTTCTTTTGTGCCCCAAAAAATCTATACTTTATTACTAAGAACTTGATACTTGTTTGGGTTTAATTATAAGTCTACAAAGTACTTTTATTCAAAGGTTATTTTAGGGGTAAAAGGCAAGTGTAAGTGAGTTTAAACAGAGGGTAAAAACCATATTAAGTGTGTGATACTTGATATTTTTTTAAGATGTCTAATTCAAGTGGTGATGAGGAAAGGACTCATTTAGAGGCCGAGATCGAAGGAAGGAATGACTTCACCCTTCAAGCTATGGATGAACAATTCGAGAGATGGAACCTTCAATGTCAAGAGATGAGGAATACAATTGCCAAAAAGAATGAGACCAAAGCTGCAATTAAGAGGGAGAATAATGTTGTACCACCCAATGATGTTAGAAATGTACCCCATGTCCCTTTTCTAAATCCTAAATATGATAATTATGGTTTTGATGGTGAATTTAATCTAGAAAGAACAGATAGGAGGGGACAAAGAGGTAGAGTAGAAGATGAAAATATAAAGTATAAAAATGAAGATGTTATCTTTCAAAGGGGACAAGGGACCCAGTGTTGTACCTTGATTGGGAGAGACGAGTTGAAGCCATCTTTGATTGTCATAACTACTTTGAAGGTAAGAAAGTTAAATTTGTTGTTGTTGAGTTTTCTGATTGTGCTGTTTCTTGGTGGATAAAGCTTGCTAGGGAAAGGTTGCAAAATGAGCTACCACCTATTGCAAGATGAGCTACCTTGGCAGACATGAAGAAGGTGATGAGAATAATGTTTGTGCCATCATATTTTCAAAGAGATCTATAGTCTCGCCTTCAACACTTGAAGCAAGGATCCATAGCAGTGGATGAGTACTTCAAAAGCGTGGATATGGCTATGATCCAAGCTAATTGCATGGAGGAAGAAGAAGGTACAATGGCTAGATTTTTAAATGGTTTAAATTCTTAAATAGTTGTAGTACAGATACAGCAGTACAACTTTAGATAAGTTAGTTGATTTGTCAATTAAAGGTGAAAAACAAATCAAGGAAAAGCAACGACTTAACTCATGGAGAAATCGGCCAAACTCCATCTCTAAGAAGCCATGGTCAAATCTAGAGGGAAAAGCTCCTTCCAAACCTCAAGAAGATAGAGGTAAAGGTAAAGTTGAGCAGGGAGGTAAAACCTTCAATCCCAGATCTTCTAAATCTTCTAGTTCTATTCAATGTCACAAATGTCATGGGAGGGATCATATGATGCATGAATGTCCAAGTAGAAGAAACATCACACTTAGAGAGAATGGAGAATGTGAGACTTAAAAAAGTGACGGAGGTAGTTAGGAAGATGATTTAGAACTGCCTAATGATGGTATAATTGGGGTAGTTAGGAGAATTATGACTATCAATTTGGGTAATAGTGATGAAGGATAGAGGGAGAATTTGTTCCATACTAGATGTGGGATATAGGGGAAGACTTATTCTATGATTATTGATGGAGGAAGTTGTGCAAATGTGGTGAGTTCATACTTGGTAGATAAGCTAGGAATCGCATGCATGAAACACTCTACCCCATATTTTAAGGACTCAGATTTTTTCAACAACTCTATCAGATCTCATACTGTGGCCCCAGGAGAAATTTGACTAAGAGTTGCTCCATGGGAGGCCCGCACGGCCAGTGTGAAGCCATACGGACTGTGTGGCCTCAAGTGGAGAGGTACTTGCCCATAATTTTGGTTACAGGGATCCAACATAGAGTTTCGTACCATGCGTGGGCACACGGTCCATGTGGTATGGTACGAGCCATGTGGCCCAACGTATAAGCTCGCGACGTGAAATTTCTCTAAGTACAAAATTACCGTCTTATAACTTTTTCATGCAATTTTTTTCTAAGTGTCTTCACATGGCTCTTGACATGACCTGTATAGTGTTACACGGGCTGTGTAGCCGTCCATATGGCACCTCTTTACTTAGGAAAAGTTCTAAGTGTTGAGCATTGCAAAAAAAAATAACTGTCACCTCACGGACACTGTTCATGGGCCGTGAAGCATCTCATGGACCGTGTAGGTGCAAATGACGCAATGATAGCCCATTTTCAATTCATTTCATTAATGGCTTTTACATAAATTTGACTTACTTTAATTGTGTTTTATGACCTTTCTACCTATTCTAGACCCCTAAATCAGTTGATACCCTTCCATTCTAATTCATTCTCATTGAAAACACTCTCACTCAAAAATCAATTCCTAAAATCCTCCCTAAGTTCTTCTCTCAAGACTAAAAGCTAGGGTTCAATTAAAGTTCAACTTCAAACTAGATTCTTCTCAATTTCAGCATTTCAATCAAGGTATGTGGGATTGATTCTTGATCCCTTTCAACCAAGAAGACCCAAATTCTTTTCAATTGAATTACATGAAATTAAGCTTATTTTAAATGTGAGTTTTCATTATTTGATTCTATCAAACTCATACTGATGTATGGGTTGTACTTTATTCATGTTTTAAAGTTATTTTAAGCCCTATTAAGATTATTTACATTGAGGTTATGAAGTTATGAAGATGCATGTCCCCTTTAAAGCTTGATTTATGCATGGGTGATCTATATTGTAGTTTAAATGTGGATTTAATTGTGGATTTACTTCAATTTCACATTATAAAGTTGTTTTAGCTTCAATATATATTACACATGCTATTCTCACCTCAAGCATTGCATTTTCAATCATGAATGGTCTTTATGAAAATTATGAAGTGGGTTAAGCCCAATTACGTTTTATGAAATGATTTTGATAAGATATTTGTTATGACAAGAATGTGATCACATATATGTCAATGTGTATGGCTTTTGAGCATTTTGGGTGTTTACACCATTCCGTATTTACTATTGAGCTAGTCCTACGTATGAGTATTATAATTACAAGCTATGATTTGGCATTTGAGCCTAAATGTGCATTGATCGGATTTGAAATGACTATTGCCTTTTTGAAAGTATGTATATATATACTATATGTATTCTCGTGGGATGTCGGCTTAGCACCGATGGATTGGGGCATCAGGGCTATCCCCAAGGGCCCTCTCCCTTTCCTTGAACTATTTGCCGAGCATATGTTATGAGAATCCTATTTGTACTTTATTCATGTTTTAAAGTTATTTTAAGCCCTATTAAGATTATTTACATTGAGGTTATGAAGTTATGAAGATGCATGTCCCCTTTAAAGCTTGATTTATGCATGGGTGATCTATATTGTAGTTTAAATGTGGATTTAATTGTGGATTTACTTCAATTTCACATTATAAAGTTGTTTTAGCTTCAATATATATTACACATGCTATTCTCACCTCATGCATTGCATTTTCAATCATGAATGGTCTTTATGAAAATTATGAAGTGGGTTAAGCCCAATTACGTTTTATGAAATGATTTTGATAAGATATTGGTTATGACAAGAATGTGATCACATATATGTCAATGTGTATGGCTTTTGAGCATTTTGGGTGTTTACACCATTCCGTATTTACTATTGAGCTAGTCCTACGTATGAGTATTATAATTACAAGCTATGATTTGGCATTTGAGCCTAAATGTGCATTGATCGGATTTGAAATGACTATTGCCTTTTTGAAAGTATGTATATATATACTATATGTATTCTCGTGGGATGTCGGCTTAGCACCGATGGATTGGGGCATCAGGGCTATCCCCAAGGGCCCTTTCCCTTTCCTTGAACTATTTGCCGAGCATATGTTATGAGAATCCTATCCAAAATTGGAGTTCCCGTAAGGAAGATTACTTCATATGAAATGGGAGATGTTCCTGTAAGGTGAAGTATTATGTTATGATATGAAAATCCTTTCTGAAATGGGAGATGTTCCCTTAAGGGGGTTGCTTCATACGAAATAGGAGTGGATCCCATTAGGTGAAGTATGGTTTACCTTTGGCAAGTAGACCACCTCTGTACCGGTGAGGGGATTTCATCGGGATTCCAAGTACTACCTCACTTGTTCTTACTCATGTCGGTTGAGGTCAAATCCCCGCTAAATATGAACATCATTGTATTCGTGCATCACGAATTTCATGGCATATCGTATACTACTCTTCCTTAGATATATGATTATTTCTATATTATGTGTTGTTGTCATCTAACATTGAAATGCAGGTTGTTAAGTTATATGCATTGTATGCCCGCATACTTAGTACATTCAAATGTACTAACACATACTCTATGAATACATTATTTTACCATGAAGGGGCCGAGCGCTACGACTATCCACCGCTTGACGAGTAGCTCAATTGGGGAAGTTGAACTTGTGGTGAGTCCCATCCTCCAAGGACAAGCAACCTTCCTTCTACCTATGTTATCTTATGTTTACTTTCTTATTTGAGAGTGAGCCTGGGACATGTCTTGGCTCCCATTCCATCTTATGACTAGAAGCATTGTTGGACATCTTGTAGACTTTATATTTCCTATGTGTTGTATTTGGAGCTTATGTTTTCAGTTGTCATTTGGAAATTGCCATTATGGATTGATTATGGAATTGTGATATGTTTGCATGGTTGGTGTGGAAATATGGAAGTTCGTAAGCCCCGTTTGCCCCTAGAGAGTGAGTCTTACATACCCACCTCTTAGTTCTTATATGCTATGTACTAGGTGAATCCGTATAAAACCCTTTCCCCTTAATCTCCCCATAGCGGTTCTACTTACCCACCCCTTAGTATTATGTGTTTATTATTTGTTTGTGCTTCCGAACTGATGATGTGGATTTGGATACTTCGAGGCTTGGTCGGGGACTCTGAGGTTCCTATTTGTCGTGTCATATCTACACCCTAATCTCGGGTCGTGACAAAAGATGGTATCAGACCCCTAGGTTTATAAATGGTCCTTGAAAAGTCCAACATGCTGCTTCAAGTAGAGTCCTATTCTTGGATGTGGAGTGCACCATGCCTATGAGTGGGAGGCTACGAAGGCGTTCTAGGAATTTTCTCACTTCTTCATGCCTTACATCGTGCTATGACTTATATATTTGGTCTCCTTATCTTGACAGTGTCGTTGCTCCATTTCAAAAGATGCCTCGAGGAAGACCTCACCCACAAAGGTCAGCTCCGGCTGATGAGGATCAGGCACCTGAAGAGCCTGTGGATAAACCCATATGTAATGGTGAATTCTGTACAACCTTTGCTATACTTGCCCAGGCGGTGACATCTCAGACTAGGAAGGCTAATCTGCCATAGGATCCTATACCAGCTTCTAGGGTGAGGGGTTTCACCCCGATGAATCCTTTGGAGTTCCATGGGTCGAAGGCTGATGAAGTTGCTCAGGAGTTCATTGATGAGGTCACTAAAATATTGAACATTATGGGTGTCACTTCTGAGAAGAAGGCTCAATTGGTTGCCTATTAACTGAAAGATGTGGTTCAAGTGTGGTACACCTAATGGTCTATAAACAAGGCTTGTAGTGGTGATGTCAATTGGGAAGAGTTCAAACTTGCTTTCCTGGATCGTTTTTTCCCACTCGAGCTTAGGGAGTTCAAAATGACCGAATTTATCAACCTCAAGCAAGGAGGTATGAGTGTAAGAGACTATCCCCTCAAATTCACAAAACTCTCCAAGTATGCTCCGTTACTTGTGGCTGACCCTCGTACAAGGATGCACAAGTTCGTTTCTGGTATCTCTGATTTTCTTGTAAAGGAATATTGTACTGCCATGCTCATATGAGATATAGGTATTTCTAGACTCATGGTATATGATGAACAGATCGAAGGGGAGAAACTCAAGGAGAGGAGGGCACAAGATCCAAAGAGGGCCCATTTTCATGATGGATTCTCTGGTTCTCGGAGTGGTGGCTTTGGTCGCTTCCAAAAGGGCCAAGGTTGTGGTGCTAGGGTACATCCTCCTAGGGTACGTGTTGGTAGTGGATAGGGGAATCCTCTGTGTGGCAAGTGTTGGAAGCCCCTCACGGGTGCTTGTTGGAGGGAATCGAGTGTTTTATAGGGGTATGGTGATAAAAACCACAAGATTTCTTATTGTCCTAAGAATGGTCATAGACGCCAAGGTCAGGCGGCTCAAGGCTGTCAAGGCCAACAATAAGCTCCCCAAGGTGTTGCTCCCAGGAACAACAGATCCTATGCACTCCATGCCCATCAAGTGGTTGAGGAAGCTCTGGATGTCGTGACTGGTATGTTAAAAGTCTTTCATTTTGATGCTTATGTTTTGCTTAACCCGGGTGCAAAATTTTCTTTTGTGACTCCTCTAGTGGTTGTTAAGTTTGGTTTGAGTCCCAAGATTTTGAAGGACCCTTTTTATCGGTTTATACACCGGTGGGTGAATCCTTTATTGCACATTGAGTCTATCATGGTTTTTTGGTTTTTGTGTTGCACAAAGTTTTTCCCTGTGAGCTTGTGAAGCTTGAGATGTTCGATTTTGACGTGATTCTTGGGATGGATTGGTTGCATGCATCATCTACCTCTATAGATTGTAGAACCCAGAAGGTCAAGTTCCAACCTCCCGGTGAGCCCGTTCATGGAAGGAAGGGTAGTGACTCCTCTATTAAAGGTCATTTTTTATTCCCTACCTCAAGGCCTGGAAAAAGATTTTCAAGGGATGTACTTATCATATGGTGAGGTCAAGCATATGGAGTTCAAAACACCTACCCTTGAGTCGGTTCAAGTGGTAAATGAGTTTTCGGATGTGTTTCCGGAAGACATGCCTGGTATTCCTCCCGAAAGAGAGGTAGACTTTGGCATAGATCTTCTCCCGGATTCTAGACCTATCTCTTTTCCTCCTTATAATACGGCGCCGGTGAAGTTGAAATAGCTAACGGATCAATTAAAGGACTTATTTGGAGAAATGTTTCATTAGGCCAGGTATATCGCCATGGGGTGCTCTAGTGTTATTTGTGAGAAAGAAGGACGGATCTCTTTGAATGTGTATTGATTACACCCAACTGAGTAAAGTGACCATTAGAAATAAGTATTCATTGCCAAGGATTGATGACTTGTTCGACTAGGTTCAAGGGGCTACTAACATATTAAACATTGATCTTCATTTTGGGTATCATCAGTTGAAGGTTGGAGAGTGTGACATTCCCAAGACGGCCTTTCGAATAAGGTATGGGATCTTTGAGTTTGCGGTGATGTCGTTCAGCTTAACAAATGATCCAGCCGTGTTCATGGATCTGATAAATTAGGTGTTCAAGCCATTTCTTGACAATTTTGTGGTGGTCTTCATTAATGACATTCTCATTTACTCCCGAATTAAGCAGAAGCATAGGGATCATTTAAGAATGGTTCTACGAACCATGAGGGAGAAGAAGTTGTATGCCAAGTTTAGCAAATGTGAATTTTGGTTGGGTGAAGTGGTCTTTCTTGGTCACGTGGTGTCAAGTGACAGTATCAAGGTGGATCCAAAGAAGATCGAGGCCGTGAAAAATTGGCCTAGGCCGTTAACTCCTTCAGATATTCGAAGCTTTCTACGGTTGGCTAGGCTATTATAGGAGGTTCATTGAGGGGTTCTCATCCATTGCATCTCCATTGACTAAATTGACCCAAAAAAGGCTAAGTTTATGTGGTTAGATAAATGTGAACAAAGTTTCCAAACCTTGAAGGATCAGGTTACGTCGCCTCCCGTCTTGACTTTACCAAATGGCTTGGAGGGAGTTGTAGTGTACTGTGATGCCTCAGGGTTTAGGATGGGTTGTGTGCTTATGCAACATGGTAAGGTAATAGTGTATGCATAAATCTAGGTTAAGGTGCATGAGCGTAATTACCCAACGCGTGATCTTGAGTTGGCGGTGGTAGTCTTTGCCTTGAAGATTTGGAGGCACTATTTGTATGGGGTTCTTGTTGTTGTGTTCATTGATCACAAGAGTTTGCAATATGTATTCACTCAAAGGGATCCCAACTCGAGGCAAAGAAGATGGTTGGGACTCCTAAAGCAGTACGACATGAGTATCCAATACCATTCTGACAAGGCCAATGTTGTAGTCGATGCTCTCAGTAGGCTATCTATGGGTAGTGTGACACATGTTAAAGAAGAAAGGAATGAGTTAGCAAAGGATGTTCACCGCTTAGCTAGGTTGGCTGTTAGGTTGGCCAACTCAAATGATGGTGGTATCCATGTTCAAAGCGGGGCAGAATCATCCATGATGGTTAATTTAAAAGCCAAGTAGCAAGATTTAAATCCATCGTTGCTTGAATTGGAGGAGTTGGTTGGCGAAAAGAAGATCAAGGTGTTCTCCCAAGGGGGAGATGGTATGCTCCGATACCAAGACCGGCTTTGTGTTCTAGATATGGATGATCTTAGAAGGGTGATAATGAGTGAGGCTCAAAAATCTCGTTACTCTATTCACCAGGGGTCTACCAAGATGTATCGAGATTTGTGGTTGGTTTGCCTCGGACACGAAGGCAATTTGACTCCATTTGGGTCATCGTTGATCGAATGACTAAGTCAGCTCATTTTCTATTGGTCAAGACTACCTATAGCACGAAGGATTATGCATGATTGTACATCTAAGAATCGGTGAGATTGCATGGTGTGCCCAGGTCCATCATATCGGATCATGGCACCTACTTCACTTCCCACTTTTGGAGATCATTTCACTAGGGACTTGGAACTAAGATTAAGTTGAGCACCACTTTTCATCCTCAAAACGATGGGAAAGTTGAGAGGACTATTCAAACCTTGGAGGATATGTTGAGGGCTTGCATGTTGGAATTCAAGGGTAATTTGGATGATCACCTTCCACTCATTGAGTTTTCCTATAATAATAGTTTCCATGCTAGCAATTCGTAAGGCACCATTTGAGGCCTTGCATGGGAGAAGGTGTAGGTCACCGGTGGGGTGCTTTGAATTGGGAGAAATGGCATTGATTGGCCCTGATTTAGTGTTGGAGGCTATGGAAAAGGTGAAGGTGATTAGAGAAAGGTTGAAGACGACACAGAGTCGCCAAAAGCCTATTCGGATGTTAGGAGAAGGGATCTTGAATTTCATGTTGGTGATTGGGTGAGTGTGAAGGTTTCACCTATGAAGGGTGTGATACATTTTGTAAGAAGGGCAAGCTAAGCCCCCGGTTTGTTGGCCCTTATGAGACCATTGAGCAAATTAGGAGCGTGGCTTATAGGATGGAATTGCCTCAGGACTTGAGTTTCATTCACCCCGTCTTCCATGTATCTATGTTGAGAAAGTTAGTAGGTGATCCTAGCACTTTTGTGCCTTTGAGGGAATAGAGGTTGAGGAGAATCCATCTTATGAGGAAATCTCGATAGAGATTTTGGATAGACATATGAAGCGACTTCCCAACAAGGATGTGGCTTCGGTAAAGGTACTTTGGAGAAATAAACACATGGAGAGTGCTACATGGGAGGTGGAGTTGGACATGATGAAGCGGTATTCATATCTTTTCCAATCCACTCAAGCCTAAGGTACTAGGTTATTCCTCTTCTAAATAGTCCTAATTCTTTCACTCTTGATTTTCATGACATGACATCCATACATGGGCACAAAAATAATTTTTCATGATGTTTCGAATGTTTTGGGTATACTTTGATATGGGTTTTGAAGAATTAATGATTTTCAAATGATGAACTGCATTGCACCTTGTGTTTGGATGTTCTATGTCCTAAGTCAAACTTTCAAGCCTTGTCCTTGCATATTTCGGGACGAATGTTCCTAAGGGGGAGATGATGAAAGGACCTAGATTTTTTGAACAACTTTATTGGATCTCATAATGTTTCCTTGGGAGAACATTTGACTAAGTGTTGCTCTATGGGAGGCCCACACAGCCAGTGTGAAGCCACACAGACCGTGTGGCCTCCAGTAGAAAGGCACTTGGCCAAAATTTTTATTACAGGGATTCGATAAAGAGTTTCAGACCAAGTGTGGGAACATGGCCGCTCACACAGTCCATGCGGTGTGGTACAAGCTTTGTGGCCCACTATATATGCTCGCGACGTGAAATTTTTCTAAGTACAAAATTACCGTCTTGTAACTTTTTTGTGCAATTTTTTTTCCAAGTGTCATCACATTGCTCTTGACACGATACGTGTAGTGTCACACGGGCCGTACAGCCGTCCGTATGGCTCCCCTTTACTTCGGAAAAATTCCATTGCAAAATTTTGATTAAGTGTCACCTCACGGGCACGGGCCCTAAAGTATCTCATGGACCATGTAGGTGCAAGTGACGCCGTGACAACCCATTTTTCATTCATTTCATTAATGGCTTTTACGTAAATTCGACTTATTTTAATTGTATTTTATTACCTTTATACCTATCCTAGACCCCTAAATTAGCTGATACCCTTCAATTCTAATTCATTCTCATTGAAAACACTCTCACTCAAAAATCAATTCCTATAATCCTCCCTAAGTTCTTCTCTCAAGACTAAAAGCTAGGGTTCAATTAAGGTTCAACTCAAACTAGATTCTTCTCAATTTCAGCATTTCAATCAAGGTATGTGGGATTGATTCTTAATCCCTTTCAACCAAGAAGACCCAAACTCTTTTCAATTGATTTATATGAAATTAAGCTTACTTTAAATGTGGGTTTTCTTTATTTGATTCTATCAAATTCAATTGTTGTATGGGTTGTACATTATTTATGATATTAAGTTATTTTAAGCCCTATTATGATAATTTACATTTAGGTTATGAAGTTATGAAGATGCATGTTCCCTTTAAAGCTTGATTTATGTATGGGTGATCTATATTGTGATTTAAATATGGATTTAATTATGGATTTACTTTAATTTCATATTATAAAGTTGATTTTAGCTTAAATGTATATTACCCATGCTATTCTCACCTCATGCATTGCATTTGCATTCATGAAAATTGGTCTTTGTGGAAATTATGAAGTGGGTTAAGCCCAATTACGTTTTATGAAATGATTTTGATAAGATATTGGTTATGACAATAATGTGATCACATCTATGTCAATAAGTATGTCTTCTGAGCATTTTGGGTGTTTGCACAATTCTATATTTGTAATCGAGCTAGTCCTACGTATGAATATTATAATTACAAGCTATGATTTGGCATTTGAGCTTAAATGTGCATTGATAGGATTTTAAATGACTATTGCCTTTTTGAAAGTACGTGTATATATATACTATATGTATTCTCGTGCGATGTTGGCTTAGCGCCGATGGATTGGGGGCGTCCGGGCTATCCCAAAGGGCCCTATCCTTTTCCTCAAACTATGTGCCTAGCATATGTTATGAGAATCCTATCCGAAATTTGTTGTTCCTGTTGTAAGGAAGGTTGCTTCATACGAAATGGGAGATGTTCTTGTAAGGTGAAGTATTATGTTATGATATGAAAATCCTTTCTGAAATGGGAGATGTTCCCGTAAAGGGGTTGCTTCAAATGAAATGGGAGTGGTTCCTGTAAGGTGAAGTATGGTTTACCTTTGGCAAGTAGACCACCTCTTTACTGGTGAGGGGTTCTCATCGAGATTCCATGTACTAGCTCATTTGGTCTTACTCATGTCGATTGGTGTCGTATCCCCACTAAATATGAACATCATTGCATTAATATGCATCACGAATTTCATGGAATATCGTATACTACTCTTCCTTGGATATTTGATTTTTTCTATCTTATGTGCCCTTGTCATCTAATATTGAAATGTGGGTTGTTAAGTTATATGCATTGCATTCTCGCGTACTAAGTACATTCAAACGTACTAACGCATACTCTATGCCTACATGATTTTACCATGTAGGGGCCGACTGCTACGACTATCTACAATTTGCCGAGTAGTTCAATTCAGAAAGTTGAACTTGACGTGAGTCCTATATTCCAAGTACAAGCCACCATCCTTTTACCCATGTTATCCTATGTTTACTTTCTTATTTGAGGATGAGCCCAGGACATGTGTTGGCCCCTGCTCCATATTCTGAATAGAGGCATTTTTGGATAACTTGTAGACTCTCGTAGACTTTATATATGCTATTTGTTGTATTTGGAGCTAATGTTTTCGGTTATCTATTGGAAATGGCCATTATGTATCAATTATGGAATTGTGATATATACGCATGGTTGGTATTGATATGTGGAAGGTCCTAAGCCCCGTTTTCCCCCATAGAGTGAGTCCTACTTACCCGCCCCTTAGTTCTTATATGTGATGTGCTATGTGAATCCATGTAAATCCCTTTCCCCTCGACGTCCCCATAGCATGAGGTCCTACTTACCCATCCTTTAGTATTATGTGTTTATCATTTGTTTGCGCTTCTGAACTGATGATGTGGATTTGGATACTCTGAGGCTTGTTTGGGGACTCTCGGGTTTCCATTCGCTGTGTCACATCCAGGTCCTAATCTCGGGTCATGACACATATAGGCTCCAATGGTTTACTGATAGTGGACGGGTAAAAATAAACAAATAATGCATGATTTCATTAAATGTTGGTAGGTATGAAAATGAAATTCTTTGTGATGTAGTTCCTATGCAAGCATATCATGTTTTACTTGGCCAACCTTGGTAATACGATAGGGATACTACTCATCATTGGAGAAAGGATAGGTATAGTCTTTTGCATAATGGTACGAAATTTACTCTTGCACCATTATCTCCTTCACAAGTCTTTGAAGATCAGAAACGATTGAGGGAAACAATGGGAAAGCAAAGGGGAGAGATATAAAGTGAGCTTTTGGGAAAAGAAAAGGGCTGGGAGATAGAAAAAAAAGAGATATGGTTGTGAAAAAGAGAGAGAGGGCAGCAAACAAAGTAAAGAGGTTAAAGGGGAGGTTTACCAAAAGAGAGAGAGGACAACAAACAAGGTAAAGAGGTTAAAGGGGAGGTTTGAGTGATAAAATAAAAAGTTTTGGTGAGAGGAAAGAGGCTAAGGAAAAGAAAAAAAAGAGTCTTTATGTAAAAGCAAAAGAGTGTTTGAATGCTAGAAAAAGGGGCTGCCCATTGTACTACTGACTTACAAAGAAGTGTTAATTTTGGACAACTAAATCCTTTGACAAATAGTGTTTTTTCTGAAGATTTTTTCCCTGATGATACTACAAAGGGATTTTGATAGGATCGAGGTTAGAAGGATCACTAATCATAGAGTGAATACTAGAATACGGGAGCAACAACAAAAAAGAAAGAGAAAAACTAATTAAAGATATGGGAAATTCAAAGGAAAGATCCCAGAATTCCCAAGGAATTGATATTCTAAGGCCCTAACAAGGTCCAAGTAACAACGTAAAGATTTATGAAAGAAATCTAACACCTTTACTTTAGAAAATGAATCAAACCGTAGATTCGGATCTAAAGTGCTTTATGTGTAACTAAGGACAATAATTAGTATGTAAACTAATTGCCTTCTAAAGAATAGCAAAAAGAAATCAGAGATATCACAAGAAGAAATTACTTTATACCTCAAACTATGAACTCGTAAAGATTTAAAGACAAATTCTCAAAGAACAAGTCACAAAGGTTCAAAAGAACTTCTCAAATATTATTAATATCAATCTCATTGTCTTTTACGAAAGAAAAAAAGACTCCTCTATATATTATAGGGTTCTTGGACGTCCAAGACTCCTTAGGTTAGATTTAAGGAGTATCCAAAACCTAGGAAAAAATTATAAGGTAAAATCCTACTTTAGCAAGGAAACAAAGTAACCTTAACTAGGAATAAACCTAGTAGTTCTAGGAAAGAGTTAAATGGTACTAAGGAAACCATAAATAGAATAATGAAAGAATTAATAACCTATATATAAATAAGTAAATAAGGTAAAACCAAACTAGGAAAAGAATCTAGACAATCTAGGAAAGTTTGACTAGTCTTCTCTCGAAACTTTGGCAGAAAGCAACCTTTATTGTGGCTGATTCTTGGAATCTTCTTGGACTTATTTGAACGAAATTTAACCCTAAAATTCTCCCCTCTTGGACTTGAATTTGAGGTACCAAATAGTTGTTGCATTTGGACAATTCATCCTCCTTGGGCTTTAGCCCTTCTTCCCCAACAAGAAACATTTACATCTGCAATTGAAGCCCATTGAGCTTATCATTAAACTCCTTGGTTTGAAATATTGTTTTGGGCCTCCTTTGATTTTCTAAAGCTTCATCCTTTTCATGCTTTTCCTTCAATGTAGTAGACCTTCATATGTTGCTATCATTCCCCTTCTTTTCAATAGAATTCATCCTTGAATTCAAGTCTGCATCAAAATGGGAAAGATCAGAAACATTAAAAGTAGCACTAACTTAGAACTCACCAGGAAGATCAAGTTTATAAGCATTGTCTCCAATCCTTTCAAGGACTTTGTATGGACCACTTCCTCTAGGATATTGCTTGGTCTTTATTTTTGAAGGAAATCTTTCCTTTCTCCTATGCACCCAAACCAAGTCCCCAAGTTTAAACACAACATGTTTTCTTCCTTTATTCCTTCGCAATGCAACTTCCTTATTTTCCTTTTCAATTGCAAGTCATGTTTGTTCATGAATCTTCTAAATCATGTTAGGATTCGCTTTACCATCAAGATTAGAAAAATCAGTAGTAGTAAATCAAGAGGGGTAAGGGGGTTGAATCCATATACAATTTAAAATGTTGTCTTACCAGTACAAGAATGAAAGGTCCTATTGTAAGTAAATTCCACAATAGGTAAGTAATCTTCCCAAGAAGTCGACTTTCCTTTCAAAACAGCCCTCAACATATTCCCCTAAGTTCTAATAAACACTTTTGTTTGCCCATCAGTTTATGGGTGACTAGATGTGAAAAATAACAATTTAGTCCCTAACTTTCCCCAAAAAATTCTCCCAAAGTGACTTAAAAACTTGGCATCCCTATCACTAACAATAGTTCTAGGTATTGCATGCAATTTAACCACTTCTTTTACAAACAAATCAGACACATGAGATGCATCATTAGTCTTTTTACATGAATAAAATGAGCTATTTTAGAAAATTGGTCTACTAAAACAAATAAACTATCCTTACCATATTTAGTCCTTGGAAGCCCTAATATGAAGTCCATAGAATATCAATCAAAGGAGAACTAGAAACCGGTAAAGGAGAATAAAGACCATGCGGCAATATTCTAGACTTAGCTTATTTACATTCAAGACAATGAGAACATACTTTTTCAACATCTTTTCTCATACTAAGGCCAATAAAAATATTCATAAAGTATTTCCAGAGTTTTAGAAACTCCAAAATGTCCCATTAGCCATCCATAATGTGCTTCCCTAACAAATAGTGCACGCAAAGAGCAGTTAGGTACACAACTTATCTTCCTTAAATAGAAATTCATCTTGAAAATTATATTTCTCAAAAGGACCCAACTTACACTCATAAATTTTTTTTACCAAAATCAGAATCATTAGCATAGGGTAACTTAATTTGGTCAAAACCTAATAACTTTGAAGTAAGAGTAGAGATCAAAGCATACCTTCTTGAGAGTGCATCAGCAACCACATTATATTTTCCTTGTTTATAGGAAATTACATAAAGAGAAGTTTCAATAAACTCCACCCATTTAGCATGCCTACGAATAAGTTTACCTTGGCTCTTCAAGTACTTCAATGACTCATGATCAGTGTTGATCACAAATTCTCAAGGCCACAAGTAGTGCTACCATGTAGCTAATGCTCTTAGCAAGGCATATAACTCTGTATCATAAGTTGAGTAGTTCTGAAACACCCGACAAAATTATCAAAATACCCCTATGAGAGAGAAGTGCACATAATGCATCTTCCAATGCTTGTATAGAAAATCAGAGGCTGAATTTGTGATCAGCACAAAAAATTGAGTGAGAAAATGGTCTCAGTCGATATTTAGGGTGACCGAATCAAAAGATAATTTTTTGACCCGAAATGAAAAAACAGTGTTTATGCACGACAGAGGTGCCTCATGCTTCTATAGAAGACTTACACTTTGATTGTTTTTAATTTTTTTCGACGGGATTGGGGAAACGCGTTCATAAACGTTTTGGAGAAAATACACAGAGCGCAACCATTCTGCGTCGCAGACTAGGCTATCCTAAAGTTGAAAAATTTCTAAAATTTTGTGAGGGAGATTCCGGTCAATTCCCAACCTCTTTTAAACTCTATACACACAATATAATTAGGTTGTTTTGACATTAAAAGGGTCTAAATCCCCATTCTAAGCCCTTCCAAAATAATTGAACAAGACAAGGGCTTGAGAGAAGAGAAGGAGAATGAAAGATTGAAGGATCCAAGGGGGGATTCTTGATGGTTTTGTTGATAGATTTATCCCAAGTATGCAAGGCTAAACTAAAAGCATAAGATTGTTCTCTCATGTGCCTAATAGATGGTCATAGATGAGTTGAAAGTCTAATAAGTCTACATGCATAATTCTTGATGGGTTTTCTTATGAAATATATTAATTCTATGTATTTTCCTATGTTGATGATCATCATAAACTTGTTTTCTTGAATTAAATATTTTCATGAGATATTATATAACCCTACATGGTTATTTTTGAAAGCATGCATGATTGGACCTAAGAATTGAGTCTAGAGCCTTGATATGAGAATGTCGATTGTGATTGTCATTCTGATGACAGAATGATGAGTTGATAGAACTTGATAATCCAATGAGTCTCCATCAATGAACTCCACTGATTTGTCTATTTGATTGTTCCCTTACGATTGTTCTAAATCTTGAGTCGTTGATTGAAATGTTCCTTGATGAGAGGGTTAGAACCTCTATGAGATTGATTGATGATAGGGTTAAAAATCTCTATGATTTGATTGGTTTGATTAGATTGATTGTCTTATGCGAATTGAGTCATGGGAGAAATATCGAGCACCCAGAGAGTAAGAGTTAGTCTGATTTGAACTCGTCAAATAACGTCACGATACGTAGGTGAGGCATAGAACCATCACATTATATTGTGGTTCCCTCTTAAGTACAAGTCCCTGAAAGCAATAGAGAACTTGTTGATTATTTGTCTCCATTTTGGTTTATACATTATGGTTTTAATTCGTTCCCTACTTGGCAAGTTTGGAACTGTTGTGGCAACATCAACATGATTGTTGTACAATCACTGGCTCAGAAGTGATTGTTGTCAGATAAGAGAAACTCCCAAAAAGTTCCTATCTTGAGTACTTTGAGTCGAGTTGATTGATGAGGTCGATTGGTTGATGGGTCACTTGTCTAATCTGTAACACTCCACATCTTACATGTACTAGTCCTATGCATATGAAACATGATATAGCGGGGTCAAATCAGCACACATTTTTAAAAATGCTTGAGTTTCAAATTGAAGGGCTATATGTACATATAACGCTCAAGATGACCGAGTGTATACAAGTTTTAGGTCAAATTGAAGAGACCGGGCGTTAAATGAAGTTAAAGAAGTGAAGTGCTTGTGGGACTTAGGAAGCTAGCAGGTGAGTAATCTACGTGCTTAGCTTAACTAGGCTAGGTAGACGAAGTCGAGGCCCAACACCGAATTTATTCAAGTCCAATAAAGAATAAACTCCAAGTTAAGGGTGTAATTTGGGCCCATGGGTTAGCATCATAAAGGGAAAATATTTGAAGCCCATGATTAATAGGAAAAGGGCCAAATTATAATCACAACCCACTTCACAAATAAGGCCCACACTAAGTGAAAGGAAAAGATAAAAATTGGCAGCAAAGCCCATCATATTGAAACCCAATAAGGACCAAGTGAAAGTGCCAAGTAGGTGCATCACCACCTTGATAAAATGTGGCTGAAATCTGAGGAGAATATCAGCCAAGAGTGGCCCTATAAAAAGCGTTAGAAACAAGCAAATCCAAGTCATTAAATGTAGACAAAAAATAGATTTTCAAAATTTTTTCTCCTTGCTCTCTCTTCACTTTGTAAAGAAGCCAAGACACACCTTTAGGGTTGTTGAAGAGAACCTGATCCTTGAGGGCTAGTAAGCAAAAATACCTATGGTTTAGTATAATTTTTTCCATGAAAAACATGAGGAGTATGTTGGTTATGCTTGTGCAGGAATTTAGACAACATGTGTTCCAAAGATTGTTGTACACTATTCTTGTTTATTATGAGGATTTTCTCTTCTTGGATGGCTAGATTATCAACTAATATTTATGTTTTTGCATAGGTTTTGTTCTCTAGTGATGTAAGAAGGCTACTGCACCATTTTTATCTTCCGCAAAAATGAGTGCTTGTATGATATGTTAATGGTGCTCTTGGTAGGAACTTTTGGGCGGATAATTGGAGATTGTTGTCTCACGTTTTCCCTCTACTTTGGGACTGTTTTTGGAATGTTTTAAGACTGGTTTTATATGTAAATATGTTGAGGACAGTGTGGTTGAGGTTGAAACATATTTGGAATTGTTGATGTCGAAATGTAGCTAGAGGACGTAATGTTACACTGCCTACTTGCGTGTTGTATAGAGTTGCTGTATGTTGTACTTTATGAGCTGTTGTATGCCTGTTATGTAAATAAAACAAGCTGGATGTAACATTTATTCAATGCATGCAAAATAAAAATATGATTAGAGGTGGAAAGGTTTGAAGAATACTCGTGGATTAATAGTTAAAAGCTTGCTGCCCAAGTGGTTTTTTATGAAATTGGACTACCAAGATACATGAGTTCCTTTTTACAAAGTAAAGTCCATGTGTTGTTTAATCTCCTACGCATTTCATTAGTTGTGTAACTCTCATTTCATTGTGGTAATGTCTTGCGTGATCATTTATACGTCACATGTTATGTCTACAGTCCTACAACTCTAAATTTTATGACCACTAAATGAATCATCTCAAAAGTAAATAAAAGATGACTAAAAGTTGCTTCTTAATGGGTGGTATCCCAGGGGTGAAAGAATCACCTAGCATGGGTCAATCCCATATTACGGGGGGTATTCTAGGGATGATAGGAAAGCCTCTCATGGGTCGATCTCGATATTGATTTACCATTGATCAGCTAATCTTATATGATATAATGCGCACAAATTATACAGTAAAGAAAGGTACCATAATAAAAAGGACACAAAGTACATGATTCCATAGTGTGATTAAAGGTGGTCTTTTATCCTTACACACTAGTGTATGATTTTATTTGTGTTCTTATTTAATGTATAGTAGTTCCTTCCTTATATATTTAGTGCATTATCTCGTACGGACGTCCCTTACAGGGGTCTTGCATTTCATTTTGCTGGTACAGGAGCTACTAGATCTCTCCGGTAGTCGTACAGGACATCCAACTGTTGTTACCGAGCTCCATGTTGCTTCGGGGCTTTGTATGTGTAGCGCTTATACTTTTGTATTGTATAGTTGGTCATGAGGCGGGGCCTGTCCCAAACTATATAGATACTGCTCCTTATCTAGAGGCTTTGTAGACTATCTAAAGTAAAGTGTGGTCATGTATCGTACTTCAGACATTGTGGCTCCAACGGCCTACTCATATGCATTTTCTTTTGGCTTGTTATTACTGTGTACTTTCTTGAAAGCATGTTGAATTTGGAAACCCCTTATAATGTTCATAGAAAGTGTATGGTTATATGTTGGTTCTCCTGAGCCTTGTCGGCAACAATTGCCAGTCTACCTAAATAGGACTTAGGGCATGACAAAAGTTGTATCAGAGCGAGTCATCCTAGGGAGTCTACAAAGCGGTGTCTATGTAGAGTCTTGTTTATGGATGTGTTGTGCACCACATTTATAAGCAGGAGGCTACGTGAAATTCAGGAGTTGTCACTTTCTTTTCATTCTTTAGATCGTGCTATTGAGCCACGTGTTGTAGGTGGATTTTTTCTAACCTCTAAATTGTTTTGTACATCAAGCATGCCAAAAACAAGGAAAAGTAAAGGCAAAGGGAAGGAAGTATAAGTGGTAGTTGGTGTACCCAATTAGGTGAGATAACGAAATGAGGCCCAAGATGAGTCTGTCAAAAACATCTCCAACTCCTCCAGCTCCTTATGAACCAGGGAGTAGAGAAACTCCCCCAGAACCACCTATTGATGCTATCATGCAGGATCTAAGAAATGCAGTTCAACTATTGACCCATATAGTTTCTAGTCAAGGTCAAAGACTAGAAGGCCCAGTTGTAGGTGCACATGTTACGAATAGGGCAGATAGCACGAGGATACGAGATTTTCTTAATTTAGGCCCTCCATCTTTTACAGGGTTAGATCCTAATGAAGATCCCCAAGACTTCATCGATAAGATCCAACACACTTTGGATGTTATGCACGTAAGTGGTATAGAAGCTATGGAGTTGACAACATATAGATTGAAGGGTGTGGCTATACTATGGTATGAATCTTGGAAGCAAAGGGTATAGGTGCATCTCCAACTACCTGGAAGGAGTTCAAAGAGGCATTTCTTGACCATTACTTTCCATTACTGATCTGGGAGGCTCGTGCAGACCAGTTTCTGAATCTCCACCAAGGGAATATGAGCGTGAGGGAGTATAACCATCAATTTAATTCCCTTGCCAGGTATGCTCCTAATATAGTTGCTACTATGGCAGATAGAGTTCATCGATGTGTGGATAGGTTGGATTCGTATCTAGTGAGAGACTATACCATTGCCTATTTGAATAAAGTCATGGATATAACGAGGATGCAAGCATTTGCACAAAAACTGGAGGATCAGAGGAAAAGAAGGACACAAGATTTAGAAAGGGGGCAGTCCAAGAGAGCCAGATCTATGGGGCAATTTAGACTATCCCAAGGTGATTTGAGGCCTCCGTTTTCTGATAAACCACCTAGGCCATCATCCTCCTACCCCGCAGTTAGTGTTCCACCACAACTTCAAGGGTCTAAAGGTAATCAGTTTAGTCAAAGAAGTGAGGACTAAGGTGCACAGACAACAAGATATTCGGCAAGCCAGCAAATTCCTCCTAGGCAGCCTTGCAAACAATGTGGGAGGAGTCATTGAAGTACATGTAGTGTTGGGACAGCTACTTGTTATTGGTGTAGTGTACTAGGGCATATGATGAGAGATTGCCCGAGAAGACATATGGGTGATACAGCACAACCTACTGGGTCAGCTGTTGCATCATCATTAGTTCCTCAATTAGGTAGGGGCCAGCAAATACCTGCAGGTCGTGGTAGAGGTGTTAGAGGGGCAGCTAACTCTAGTGGAGCCCAGAATTGCAGTTACACTCTAGCGAGTCGACAAAATTTGGAGGCTTCACCCGGGTGGTCATAGGTACAATGGTCATCTTTTTACATAATGTGTATCTATTAATATACCTTGGTTCTACATTATCATATATCACTCCACTAGTTGCTGGGAAGCTTAAGAGAACATCGAAATTATTGAACAAGCCATTTGAAGTGTCTACACTAACTGGTGAATCTATTATAGCTAGAAGGGTCTATTATAATTGTGTAGTAACTATATGTGACCATGACATATTGGCTTACCTTGTTGAGCTGGAAATGGTAGAAGTTGATGGTATAATGGGTATGGATTGGTTAGCTTCTTGCTATGCCACTGTGGATTGTTAAACTAAGAGAGTGTATTTCCATTTTACAAATGAGGCGGTCCTTGAATGGGAAGGCAATATTGGGGCACCAAAGGGTAAGTTTGTTTGCTATTTTAAGGCAAGAAAGATGATGTCAAAAGGTTATATATGTCATATAGTTAGAGTAAGGGATATGGAGGAAGAATCACCAACTCTTCAATCTGTTCTAGTAGTAAATGAATTTGTTGATGTGTTTCCTGAAGAGTTTCTGGGTTTACCTCAAGAACGAGAAGTAGATTTTGGTATTGACTTACGTCCGGGCACTCAACCTATTTCTATCCCTCCATATAGAATGGCCCCGGCGAAATTACGTGAATTAAAGGAGAAATTAAAAGACTTGCTAGAGAAGGATTTTATAACACCTAGTGTGTCCCCTTGGTGTGCACCAATATTATTTGTACGCAAAAAGGATGGCACCTTGAGAATGCGCATTGATACCGGCAATTTAATAGGGTAACTATTAAGAACAAATACCCCCTCCACAAGATAAATGATTTATTTGATCAGTTACAGGTTGCCAAATGCTTTTCGAAAATTGATTTGAGATCAGGTTATAACCAAGTAAGTGTGAAGGAGAATGATATACCTAAGACAGCCTTTAGGACACGCTATGGTCACTTTGAATTTCTTGTTATGTCATTTGGGCTAACAAATGCACCAGCAGTTTTTATGGATTTAATGAACAGGATATTCGAGCCATTCTTGGATGTATTCGTGATAGTATTTATAGATGATATTTTTGTATATTCAAGATCAGAAGAGGACCATGCAAATCACTTAATACAGGTATTACAAGTTCTTCGTTATCGACAATTATACGCCAAGTTTTCTGAATGTGAATTTATGTTAAAATCAGTGGAATTCTTGGGTCATATTGTATCTGATGAAGAAATGAGGGTTGATTCACAAAATATAGAGGCGGTGAAAGATTGGCCAAGACCAACAACACCCACAAAAGTTTGAAGCTTCCTAGGGTTGGCAAGTTATTACAAAAGGTTTGTTGAGGGTTTTTCTTCTATTTTTGCACCTCTAACAAAGTTGACACATAAGGCGACCAAGTTTCAATGGATGATGCATGTGAAAGAAGTTTCCAAAAGTTGAAAAGCAGGCTAACTTCTGCATCTGTGCTAATGCTTTCAAAAGACACGAAATGGTATATGGTGTATTGTGATGCTTCAGGAGTTCGGTTAGGGTGTGTACAACACAACATAGTAGGGTAATTGCTTATGCCTTGAGAAAACTATGACCGCATGAGAGAAACTACCCAACACATGACCTTGAGCTAACAACTTTTCTGTTTGCCTTGAAAATATGGCACCACTATTTGTATGGAGTTCTTGTTGACATATATACTGATCATAAGAGCCCATAGTACATCTTTAAGCAGAAAGACCTAAATTTAGGACTACGGAGGTGGTTGGAGCTAATAAAGAATTACGACGTTGATATACTATACCATCCAGGGAAAGCAACTGTGGTAGCCGATGCTCTGAGTCTTAAGGCAATCATAAATATTGGTGATCAGATTGTGGTAAGTCAAGGAGTGTCTAAGGATCTATGTCCACTAGCCAATTTGGGAGTTTGCCTCCTTGAAACTCCAAAGAAAGGGGTTGTTGTGCATAGTGCTGCAGAGTATTCATTAGTAATGGAGGTAAGAGAAAATCAGTTCGAGGATCCTGTTCTACAATGACTTAAGGAGAAGGTGAGTCAAGGTACGATGAAGGGCTTTGAACTTACGCAAAATGGAGTACTTTATTGCAAAAATAGATTATGTGTTCCTAATATTAATGGACTAAGGAAGATTATGGAAGAAGCCCACCATTCAAGATATTCCATCCATCCAGGATCAACTAAGATGTATCATGACCTGAAGGGAATGTTTTGGTGGGGAGGCGTGAAAAAGGACCTTGCAGAATTTATGGCTCGATGTCCAAATTGACAACAAGTAGAGCACCAAAAGCCGAGAGGTTATATGCAATGTATAGAGCTTCCAACGTGGAAGTGGGATATGACTAATATGGATTTCGTTACTGGGTTGCCTCGCTCATTTACGAAGTTTGACTCCATATGGGTAGTAGTTGATAGACTCACAAAGTCAGTACACTTCTTGCTAGTTAAGAGTGACTATATAACTAAAGAGTATGCAAAGTTATACCTCAAAGAGATAGTTAGGCTACATGGGGTCCCAATCTCCATTATATCTTATCAGGGAGCTCAATTCACTGCAAGGTTTTTGAAATCCTTCCAAAGGAGCTTAGGGATACAAGTGAATTTAAAGTATAACTTTCCACCCTCAAATAGATGGTCAAGCAGAAAGCACCATTCCAGCACTTGAAGATATGTTGCGAGCTTGTGCATTGGACTTCAAAGGTAGTTGGGTGGACCATTTTCAACTTATTGAATTTGCCTATAATAATAGCTACCATTCAAGCATCAAGATGGCACCTTATGAAGCTTTGTATGGAAGGAAATGTATGTCGCCAATCGGATTGTTTGAAGTGGGTGAAGCCACCTTGCTCTGTCCAGAACAAGCCATGGAAAAGGTCAAGGTAATACGACAGCAGCTAGAAACAACCCATAGTCATCACAAATCAGTAGGAGAGTGGGTATTCTTAAAGGTGTCCCCAATGAAAAGAGTTTATGAGATTTGGTAAGAAAGGAAAACTAATCCCACATTACATAGTGCCATATGAGGTTATTAAAAGGTTTGGACTAGTTGCGTATGAACTGGAGCTACCCCAGGAACTTTCATGTCTCAATGCTTCGAAAATGCATACGTGACCCATCTCATATCACTCCTATTGAAGATATGTAGGATACAAGAGATCTCACCTATGAAGAGGTACCTATTGCTATCCTAAATCGTCAAGTGAAAAAGCTAAGAAATAAAGAAATACCTTTAGTAAAGATGACCGAGTGTATTTAAGTTTTAGATCAAATTAAGGAGATCGTGGCCTTAAATAAAGTGAAAGAAGTGAGGTGCTTGTGGGACTTAGAAAGCTTGTAGGTGAGTAACCTACATGCTTAGCTTAACTAGGCTAGGTAGACAAAGACGAGACCCAACACCGAGTTTGTTCAAGTTCGATAAAGAATAAACCCCAAGTTAAGGGTGTAATTTAGGCCCCTGGTTTAGCATCATGAAGGGACAATATTTTTAGCCCAAGATGAATAGGTAAAGGGCCAAATTACATTCACAACCCACTTCACAAATAAGGCCCAAACTAAGTGAAAGGAGAAGATAAAAATTTGCAGCAAAGCCCATCAAATTAAAACCCAATAAGGCCCAAGTGAAAGGGCCAAGTAAGTGCATCACCACCTCAATAAAATGTGGCTAAAATCTAAGGAGAAATTCAGCGAAGAGTGGCCCTACAAAAAGGGTTAGGAACAAGCAAATCCAAGTCATTAAACATAGAAAAAAAAACAGATTTTCCAAAGTTTTTCTCCTTGCTCTCTCTTCACTTTGTAAAGCAGCCAAGGCACACCTTTAGGGTTCTTGAGGAGATCCTGATCCTTGAGGGCTAAGGTAAGTAAAAATACCTATGGTTTAGTATAATTTTTCCATGAAAAACATGGGGAGTATGCTGGTTATGCTTGTTAAGGAATTTGGATAGCATGTGCTACAATGATTGTTGTACCTTTTCTTGTTTATTATGAGGCTTTTCTCTACTTGGTTGGCTGGATTATGAAGTAACATTTATGTTTTTAACAAGGTTTGGTTCTATAGTGATGTAAGAAGTCTGCTATACCATTTTTATCTTCCTAAAAAATGAGTTCCTATATGATATCTTAATGGTGCTCTTGGTAGGAACTTGTGAGCAGATAATTGGAGATTGTTGTCTCATGTGACCCCTCTACTTTGGGACTGTTTTTGATGTTTTAAGACTGTTTTTATATGTAAATATGTTGAGGACAGTTTGGTTGAGGTTGAAACAGATTTATAATTGTTGACGTGAAAATATATCCAAAGGATGTAATGTTACATTGCGTACTTGCATGTTATGTAGAGTTGTTGTATGTTGTACTTTATGAGCTGTTGTAATCCTGTTATGTGAATAAAACTAGCTGGATGTAACATGTATATGAGGATGTCTGCAAAATAAAAATATCATTAGAGGTGGAAAGGTTGAAAGAATACTCGTGGATTAATAGTTAAAAGGTTGCTGCCCGAGTTTTTTTTTTATGAGATTGGACTGCCAAGACGTGTTTATTAGCTGATAATAGTAGTTTTATCACCTACTATATTGTAGATAAGTATTTGGTGGAAAATGAGACTACTTCGAGGTAATAACAATGTAGTGAGGTATGTAAGGCTACTTGATTTCCTATTATTTGGCATGAAATCTAGGTTCTTCCTTGGCACATACAGGCACTTACCAACTCCGACATAACTAATAACTGTATCTCCACTATTTACCATGTTCATATATTCCCATACATAGCCATTTTCAAATCTGCGTACATACTTGGATACCAATGATATGTGAGTTCCTTTTTACCAAGTAAAGTGCTTGTGTTGTTTAATCTCCTACGTATTTCATTAGTTGGGTAACTCTCATTTCATTGTGGTACTATCTTGCATGATTGTTTATATGTCACATGTTATGTCTAGTCGTACAACTCTAAATGTCATGACCACCAAATGAAACATCTCAAAAGTAAATAAAAGGTGAATTAAAGTTGCTTATTAATGGGTGGTATCTCAGGGGTGGAAGAATTAACTAGCATGGGTCGATCTCGATATTGATTTACCACTGATCAACTAGTCTTTTATATGATACACTGCAGACAGATGATACAGTTAAGAAAGGTACAATAATAAAAAGGACACAAAAGTACATGATTCCACAGTATGACTAAAGGCGCTCTTTTATCACAACAGTGTATGATTTCATTCGAGTTCTTATTTCATGTATAGTACTTCTGGCCTTACATATTCTATACATTATCTCGTACTAACGTCTCTTATAGGGGACCTGCATTTCATGCTGCAGGTACATGAGATACTAGATCTCCCTGGTAGGCGTATAGGACATCCAGTTGTTGTTACTAAGCTACAGGTTGCTTCGGAGCTTTGCGTGTCTAGAGCTTATAATTTTGTATGGTATAGTTAGTCATGAGGCGGGGCCTGTCCTGATCCATATAGATACTGCTCCTTATCTAGAGGCTTTGTAGACTATGTAAAGTAAAGTGTGGTCATATATCGTACTTCAGAGATCGTGGCTCCAACGGCCTAGTCATATGCATTTCTTTTTGGCTTGTTATTACTGTCTACTTTCTTGAAAGCATGATGAATGTGGAAACCCCTTATAATGTTCATAGAAAGTGTATGGTTATATGTTGATTCTCCCAAGTCTTGTCAACAACGGGTTCCAGTCCGCCTTAATGGTACTTAGGGAGTGACATAATCTTTACCCTTTCTTTAGATAGACATGTAACGTTCTGATTTGGTTATTATTCTGAGTTGATGTTATTTCCATATTATTCTACTTGTTTTTGTTTTATTAAGATATTTTACATACCGTGCATTCCATATACAGATGCCACTCAGCGCTGCATCATTTCATGATGCAGATACAGGGATTAGAGGTCATCAACAAGCGTATCATTGAGGATCTTAGCAGTTCAGCTTATTGGTGAGCCTCTCCTACTTCGGAGGATCCCCTATTATTCATTTCATCTTGCTTTAGATTTAGAATTAATTTAGCTTTATTTTGAATGAGGTAGCCATGGGTCTGTCCTTTGCACCACTTGATTAGTGGTAGAGGCTTCATAGATGATAGTTGAATGTTGATGCTGAGATTGTTGAGCTAGTTCTATCTATTGGTGAGCTTCTACTGCTTTCGCTGATCTGTAGAGTTGTTGGATTGAATGGATGTGATGAGGCTAAGTGGTTCGCTGTCTTGGTACCCTCCCGAGGCATGACAAGTTCAATGTTGCTCCACTTAGCCTTTCACTAAAGTAGGCAATTGGCTTGGAATCTTGCATCAAAACAACACGTATGCCCTTACCAGAGGCATCACATTGAACTTCGAAAGACTTGGAAAAATCAGTTAATTGCAAAAGAGCAGCTAAACACAATTTTTCTTTTAGCAAAGTTAAATGCATCATCTTGTTCCTTTCCAATGTAAAAACCTTATCCTTTTTAATAACTTCAGTTAAAGTAAAAGCAATAGATCTACAGTCCCTCACAAACCTCCTATAAAAACTAGCATGTCCATGGAAACGCCTAACTTCAGTTATAATATTAGGTCTAGGCCATTCTTTAATTGCTTTGATTTTGTCACCATCTACTTCAACTCCCTTAAAACTGACCACAAAACCTAAGATAACCATGTGATCCACACAGAAAGTACACTTTTTGAGATTAGCAAATAAGTGCTGATTTCTAAGGACTTCAAAAACTTGTTTGAGGTGTTCATCTAGATTTTGAGAAAAGATCAAGATGTCATCAAAATACACCACAACAAATTCCATAAAAATATTTAAAAACATGATTCACTAGTCTCATAAATGTGCTTGGTGCATTTGTTAAGCCAAAATGCATGACTAACCACTCATAAAGTACATATTTTGTTTTAAAAGCATTTTTCCATTCATCTCCAGGATTCATACAAATCTGATGGTAACCACTTTTTAGATCAATTTTAGAAAAGATTTTGGATCCGTATAGTTGATCCAACATATCATCAAGATGAGCGATGGGATGGTGATACTTTACTGTTATCGTGTTGATGGCTCTACAATCCCCACACATCCTCCATGTCCCATACTTTTTGGGTACCAATAGGGAAGGAATATAAAATGGGTTAATGCTCTCTAGAACAAAACCATTTTAAGCAATTCTTCAACTTGGCTTTGTAATTCGTAGGTCTATTCAACACTACTCCTATAGGCAGGCCTATTAGGTAGTTGCGACCCAGGAACAGTCTATTTGATGCTCAATCCCTCTCAAAGGTGGCAATCCCTCTAGAGTATCATTAGGGAAAACATCTTCAAAACTCTATAAAAGAGAAGAAATAATAATTGGCAAAGAAGGAATTAGTTTTTCAAGGTTAATCAAAACTTCTTTGTAAGTAAGTAGTACTATGGGCAACCCCTCTTTGTAGAATTCAAACACTCTTTGGCTTTTACATGAAGACTCTCTTTTTTTTTCCTTAGCCTCTTTCCTCTCACCAAAACTTTTTATTTTTTCACTTTGTTTGCTGCCCTCTCTCTCTTTTTCTCTGCCATATCTCTTTTTTTCTATCTCTTGGCCCTTCTCTTTTCCCTCAAGCTCACTTTTATCTCTCCTATTTGCTTTCCCATTGTTTCCGTCAATCGCTCCTGATCTTCAAACAGTTGTGAGGCAGATAATGGTGCAAGAGTAAATTTATTACCATTATGCAGAAGACTATACCTATTCTTTCTCCCATGATGAGTAGTAACCCTACCATATTGCCAAGGTCGGCCAAGTAAAACATGACATGCTTGCCTTGGAAATACAATCACCAAGAATGTCATCTTCATACCTACCAACATTGAATGAAATCATGCATTACTTTTTTACTTTTAACTCTCCACTATCATTCAACATTGGAGCCCATATGGGTAGAGTATTTTACATGCAACTCTTTGCTTATCTACCAAGTATGAACTCACCACATTTGCATAACTTTCCCCATCAATAATGATAGAATAAGTCTTCCCCTTTATCCCACAACTAGTATGGAATAAATTTTCCCTCTATCCTTCATCACCACTACCCAAAATAATAGTCATAATTCCCCTAACTACCCCAATTATACCATGATTAGACAGTTCTAAATCATCTTCCTCACTTACACCTCCTCCCTCTTCTTCTTTCCTGTCACTTTTTTCACTCTGATATTCTCTATTCTCTCTAAGTATGATGTTTCTTCTACTTGAACATTCAAGCATCATATGACCTGTCACGACCCAGGACTAGGGCGTAGAAGTGACACGATGAATGGGTACGTGAGAATCCCCAAACAAGCCTCAAGTATCGATACCCATATCATCGGTTCAAGAAAAACATTCAAATAGTAACACATAGTTCTAAGGAACGTGGGTAATAGGACTCACGCTATGGGGAAAAGTGGGGCCTTGGGACTTTCCACAATACCACCCATAAACAGATGATCAGAATACGAGATTTTCCATAAATAAATTCATAAAGATACGTAAACCAAATATTTCACATAGCAATAAGACTTTAAGGAGTCTACATGATGTCCAACAAATGCCTCAAGTCAGATGGAATGGGGAACAGGACAAGTTCCGGGCTCACCCTCAAATAAGGAAGAACATTCTGAAATAACATAAAAGGAAGCCACTTAGCTCATCCTTGGAAGATGGGACTCACCACAGTGTACTCCTTGATGGGACTATTCATTTAATGGTTTGTAATCAAAGTGCTCGGCCCCTACATGGAAAAATCATGTAGGCATAGAGTATGTGTTGATACGTTTGAATGTACTAAGTATGCGGCCATGCAATGTATATGACTTACCAAACCTGCATTCCAATGCTAGATGACAAAGGCACATAATATAGAAGGAACCATACATTCAATGGAAATCTATACAAGATGCCATGAAATTTATAGTGCGTGAAATGGAACAAGGCTCATATATAGTAGGGATGGACTATAATCGACATATCAAACTCATACGAGCTATAACATGAATTAGACTGATTGGAACCTCCCACTGGTAGGGAGAAGATTACTTGCCAAAGGCAATCTACATCACACCTTACGACCATGCTTTCAAAAGGATTTTTTCATAATAATATCATATCATAAACAAACAAATAACCATTATTTACGAGCCGATCTTTTCGGTAATGGCTAACGTTCCTATGTTGGCACATAGTTCAAGGAAAGGGAGAGGGCCCTTAGGGATAGCCCTAATTCCCCTAGTCTATTGGTACTAACTCATCAACATCCCACATGAATACTTATATATATACGTGCTTTCAAGAGATAAAATGCTCACTTCAAATAGTTCAATGCACATTTAGGCTCAAATGCCAAATCATAAATCATAATCATAATGCTCATACAAGGAATAGCTCATTTATACAGAATGATGCAAGCACCCAAAATGCTCAAAGAGCCATAGTTAGAGACATGTATGTGATCACATTCTTGTCATAACCAATTCCTTACCAAAATCATTTCATAAAAACATAATTGGGCTTAATTCACTCCACGATTTTCATATAACTCAACGTGCATGAATGCAAATGCAATGCATGGTGTGGGGTTGGCATAGGTAACATAGACTTAAGTAAAAATTAAATAAATAACGTTATATTGAGCCAATCCATAACAACATCTTAAACATAGTATAAATTTTCCATACATAAATCAACTATAAAAGGAGACATGCATGTTCATAACTTCATAACTCAACGTAAAACCTCATAATGGTGATCAAAGTGATTTGAAATTATAGGTAGAATACAACCCGTACATCAATTGGATTTAAGTAAATCAAGAAGTAAAAATTCACATTTAATGTAGACTAAATACATGTAATGAATTGAAAGATTGTTGTGTCTTCTTGGTTGAAAGGGACCAAGAATCAATCCCACATACCTTGATTGAGGAGCTGAATTTGAGGGATGAACTTAGCTTAAATTGGACTTCAATTGAACCCTAGCCTATGAGAGGGGAGAGTAGAGAGGAATTGGGAGGTGATCTTATGAGGGGTAGAAGGTTTTAGGAGAATCAATTAAGAGGGGAGGGGTATCAACTAAATTAGGGGTTTAGGATATGTAAAAGGTCATAATTCATAATTAAAATAAATCGGAATTACATGAACTCCATTAATGAAACGAGCGAAAATTTGAACCGCCAGGTCTACACGGACCGTCAAAGGCGCCCATGAACCATCACTTAGAAATTTCGCAGTGGGAATTTATTCGAAGTTAAGAGGTACCACACGGACGACTACACGGTCCGTGTGATTCCACACTGACCATGACACTGACCGTGTTTCAGCACTTGAAATAATTTCTGCACGATAAAATTATGAGATGGTACTTCCATACTTAGAGATATTTTACTTAGTGGGTTACACGGAGGGTCACACGGCCCGTGACACATCACACGGACCATGTGAATGGCCGTTCGCCCTAACTTAGTCCAAAATCTCTACTAACTCAGATTGCCCCTGTCATGAATTGGACCAAGTGTCCCTCCACGGGAGGCCACACGGTCCATGTAGCTTCACACGGCCCATGTGGGCCTTCGGTGGTGCGATGCCTGGATGTTCACTTGGGATAGTACCAAGAGATCGGTAAAGCCGCTCGAAAAAAAATCTAGGTCCTTACATCGTCTCCCCCTTGGGAATATTCGTCCCTGAACGTGCAAAAACAAGGCTTGAAAGGTTTGACTTAGAACACAAAACATCCGAACATAAGGTACATAGTTCATTATTTGAAAAAATATCATGAAGCCTCTAAACTCATAACAAAAATTGTATTCAAGTCATTCAAAGCATTATAAAAATCCTTTTTCGTGCACATGTACGCATGTCATGCCATGAAACTCAAGAGGGCAAGAAATGGGACCATTAGAAAAAGGGAGAACCTAGTACCCTATGCTTGAGTAGATTTGACAAGATGAGGATATCGCTTCACCATGTCCAGCTCTGCCTCCCAGGTAGCACTCTCCACATGGTGATTCCTCCAAAGCACCTTCACCGAAGCCACGTCCTTGTTACAAAGCCGCATTACTTGCCTATCCGATGTTTCCACTGAAACATCCTCATAAGACAAATCTTCTTCAACCTCAATCCCTTCCAAGGGTAAAATAGTGCTAGGATCACCAATTAGCTTCCTCAACATAGACACATGAAAGACCAGGTGAATGGAACTCAAGTCCGGAGGCAACTCCAACCTCTAAGCCACGCCTCCAACCCGCTAAACGATATCATAAAGGCCAACATACCTGGGGCTTAGCTTGCCTTTTTTACCAAAACACATTACACCCTTCACTTGCGAAACCTTCATATATACCCACTCACAGACATGAAATTCAAGATCCCTCCTCCTAACATTTGAATAAGACATTTGAGGACTTTGTGCCATTTTCAACCTTTCCCTAATCACTTTCGCCTTTTTCATGGCCTCCATCACTAGATCCGGGCCAACTTACTCCCAGCTCAAACCACCCCACTGGTGATTTGCACCTTCTCCTATATAAGGCCTCAAAAGGTGCCATACCAATGTTGGCATGGTAGGTATTATTATAAGTCAACTCAATGAGTGGAAGGTGGTCATCCCAGTTTCCCTTAAACTCAAACACACAATCCCTCAACATATCCTTCAAGGTTTGAATAATCCTCTCAGCTTGTCCATCAATGTGAGGATAAAAAGCGGTGCCCACCTTAATCTTGGTTCCAAGCCCCTTCTGAAAGGATCTCCAAAACTGGAAAGTGAATTGGGTACCACAATCCGATATGATGGACCTAGGCACACCATGCAACCTCACCAACTCTCGGATATACAACCTTGCATAATCCTTGATGTCGAAGGTAGTCTTGACAGGTAGGAAATGAGCTGACTTTGTCATCAGATCCACGACACCCTAGATGGAATCAAATTGCCTTCGGGTTTTAGGCAACCCAACAAAAAAATCCATTTTCACATCTTCCCATTTCCATGTGGGAATCTCAATGTCATGGGCCAAGCCTTTGGGTCTTTGGTGCTCTACCTTTACTTGTTGACAACTCGAGCATTCATATACGAACTTAGAGATGTCTTTCTTCATACCATGCCACCAATAAACTTCTTTCAAATCCTGATACATTTTGGTAGACTCTGGGAGAATAGAATAATGAGAGTTGTGAGCCTCACTTATAAACACCCTTCTAACATCATCACATTTGGAACACAAAGCCGGTCTTGGTACCAGAGCACACCATCTCCCCCTTGAGAGAACACCTCGATCTCCTTTTCGGCAACCAACTTCTTCAATTCAAGTAACGATGGGTCTAAATCATGCTTAGCCTTTACATCACTCACCGTGGAAGATTCTGCATCGCTTTGAACATGGATACCACCCTTGCTCGAATCAACCTGATACCCAACCTAGCTAACCGTTGAACATCTTTTGCTAACTCCTTCCTTTCATCTACCACACCGTACCAAACACCCAACTCTTTCCAACACACCAACGGGTGAGGCCTTCCGCACTTGTCAAACACAAGATACCCCTGACCGCCACCAACCAGTGCCCTGGGAGGAGGTACCCAATCATTAGCAACTCAAGTACCAGAACCTTTTCCTTGTTGGAAGCGACCAAAACCACCACTCCAAGAACCAGAGAATCCACCATGAAAATAGGCCCTCTTAGGATCGTGAACCCTTCTCTCCTTGAGTTTCTCCCCTTCGATCTATTCTACATATATCATGCGCCTGGCAATATCCATATCCCGTATGAGCATAGTAGTACAATATTCCTTTACAAGCAAATCAGAGATACCCGAAACAAACTTGTGCATCCTTGCACGGGGGTCATCCACAAGCAATGGAGCATACTTGGAGAGCTTTGTGAATTTGAGGGCATAGCCCATCACATTCATACCTCCTTGCTTGAGATTGATAAACTCGGTTATTTTGGCCTCCCTAAGTTCAAGCGGAAAGAAGCGATCAAGGAAAGCAAATCTGAACTCTTCCCAAATGACATCACCATCGCAAACTCTCTCCATAGACCATTGAGTATACCACACCTGAGCCACATCTTTTAGTTGGTAGGCAGCCAATTCAGCCTTCTCTTCGGAAGTGGCACCCATGATATTCAGTATCTTGGTAAGCTCATCAACGAACTATTGAGCATCCTCATCAGCCTTTCACCAATGAAACTCTGGAGGATTCGTCCGAGTGAAATCCCTCACCCTATAAGCAAGCGTATGATCATTTGGCAAGTTAGCCTACCTTGTTTGAGAGGTCACCACCTGGGCAAGCATTGCGAAGGTTGTGCGAGACTCACTGTTTGAGATAGGTTCATCCATAGGCCCTTGAGGAGCCTGTTCCTCATTAGCCAGAGACGGCTTTAGTAGGAGGGGTCTTCCTCGAGGCATCTTCAAATATGGATTAACAACACAGTTAAGATCAGGGAACTAAACATACTATAGCACGACTTAAGACATAAAGAAGTGAGGCGATTCCTAGAACACCTTTGTAGCCTCCTACACATAGGCATGGTGCACTTCACACGCATGAATAGGACTCTACATGACGCGGCATGTTGGACTCCGATGACCATTTATAAATCTAGGGCTTTGATACCATCTTTTGTCATGACCCTAGACTAGGGCAAGGGCCTAGATGTGACACGACAAATGGGATCCTGAGAGTCCCCAAATAGGCCTCAAGCATCGATATGCACATCATCGGTTCAAGAAAAATATTCAAATAGCAACACATAGTTCTAAGGGACGGGGGAATTATGACTCATGTTATGGGGCAAAGCGGGGACTTGGGACTTTCCACAGTACCACCCATAAACAGATGATCAAAATACGAGATTTTCCATAAATAAATTTATAGAGATACATAAACCAAATATTTCGCATAGCAATAAGACTTTAAGGAGTCTACATAATGTCCAACAAATGCCTCTAGTCAGACATAATGTGGACTGACAAGTCCCGGACTCGCCCTCAAATAAGGAAGAACATTCTGAAATAACATTAAAGGAAGCCAGTTGTCCCGTCCTTGGAAGATGGGACTCATCATAGTGTACTCCTGGATGGGACTATTCGTCAAACGGTTGTTAATCAAAGTGCTCGGCCCCTACATGGTAAAATCATGTAGGAATGGAGTATGCGTTAGTACGTTTGAATGTACTAAGTATGTGGGCATGCAATGCATATGACTTACCAAACCACATTTCAATGTTAGATGACAAGGGCATAAAATATAGAAGGAACCATATATTCCTCGGAAATATATACAAGATTCCATGAAATTTATGATGCATGAAATGCAACAATGTTCATATATAGTGGGGGATGAACTATAACTACAAATCAAACTCATGCGAGCTATTACATGAATTAGACCGATTGGGACCTCCCACCGATAGGGTGAAGATTATTTGCCAAAGGTATTCTACATAATAACTTACGACCACACTTTTCAGTGGATAGTCACCTTCCGTACGACCCACTTTTTCGAAGGATTTTTCATAATCATATCATATCATATCATAAACATAATAAACAAATAACCATTCCTTTTGACCTGGTCTTTTCGGTAATGGCTAACGTTCCTGTAACACCCCAAATCTTACATGTACTAGTCCTATGCATATGAAACATGATGTGGTGGGGTCAAATCAGCACACATTTTTAAAAGTGATCGAATTTCAGATTAGAGGGCTATATGTATGTCTAACGTTCAAGAGGACCGAGTGTATATAGGTTTTAAGTCAAGTTGAGGAGGTTGTGGCCTTAAATGATGTGAAGGAAGTGAGGTGCTTATGAGACTTAGGAAGCTAACAGGTGAGTCACCTACGTGCTTAGCTTAAATAGGCTCAGTAGACGGAGAGGAGGCCCAACATCGAATTTGTTCAAGTCCGATAAAGAATAAACCCCGAGTTAAGGATGTTATTTGGGCCCATGGTTTTGAATAATAAAGGGACAACATTTGCAGCCCAAGATGAATATAAAAAGGGCCAAATTATATTCACAACTCAATTCACAAATTAGGCCCAAACTAAGTGAGTGTAAAAGAGAAATATTTGCAGCAAAGCCTATCCAATTGAAGCCCAATAAGGCCCAAGTGAAAGGGTCAAGTTGCTGCATCACCACCTTAATAAAATAAGGCTTGAAATTCAAAAGAAAGTGGGCCAAAAGTGGCCCTATAAAAGGGATCAAAAGCCAGCAATTTCAAGTCATTTATACAAAGCCAAAAATCAGATTTCTTTCCAAGTTTATCCTTGCTCTCTCTTTACTTTGTAAAGCAGCCAAGGCACACATTTAGGGTTCTTGAAGAGCACCTAATCCTTGAGGGCTAAGTAAAATAACTATGTTTTGGTATAATATGTCCATGAAAAACATGAAGAGTATGCTGGTTGTACTTGTGCAGGAATTTGGCACAGCATATGTTCCAAATATTGTTGTCCACTTTCCTTGTTTATTAAGAGGCTTTTCTCTTATTGGTTGGCTGGATTATGAAGTAATATTTATGTTTTTAACAAGGCTTGATGTAAGAAGGATGCTGGACCATTTTTATCTTCCGCAAAAATGTGTTCTTATATGATATCTTAATTGCACTCTTAGTAAGAATTTGTGGACTGAATATTAGGAATTGTTGCCTCATGTTTTCCATCTACTTGGGGACTGTTTTAAGACTATTTTAGGAGTGCTTTTGTGTGTAAATAAGTTGAGGACAGTTTGGTTGAGGATTGAAACAGATTGGGAATGGTTGACACCGAAATGTAGCGAAAGGACGTAATGTTACGTTGCCTACTTGTGTGTTGTGTAGAATTGTTGTATGTTGTACTTTATGAGCTGTTGTAACACTGTTATGGGACTAAACCAAGCTGGATATGATATGTATATGAGAATGTGTATTAGAAAATACGATTAGGAGTGGGAATGTTGAAAGAATACTCTTTGGTTGCTGCCCGGATATTATTTTTGGGTGGAATTGGACTACCAAGATGTGTTTATTAGCTGCTAATACTAGTTTTATGACATACTATATTGTAGATAAGTATTTAGAGTTAAAGGATACTACTCCGAGGTAATAACGACATAGTAGAACGGGGTATGTAAGGCAACTTGATTTCCTATTACTTGGCATAAAATCTAGGTTCTTCCCTGGTACATAAAGGCATTAACCAACTCCGACATAGCTAATAACTGTGTCTCCACTCTTTACAATGTTCATATGTTCCTATACATAGCCATTGTCAAATCTGCATATGTACTTGGATTCCAAAGAAACATGAGTTCCTTTTTACCAAATATAGTCCATGTGTTGTTTAATCTTTTACATATTTCATTAATTGTGTAACTCTCTTTTCATTATGGTAATATCTTGTATGGTTGTTTATATGTCACATGTCATGTCTATATTCCTATAGCTCTAAATGTTACGATCACCAAAAGAATCATCTCAAAAGTAAATAAAAGATAACTCAGAGTTGCTTATTAATGGGTGGTATCACAGGGGTGGAAGAATCACCTAGCATGGGTCGATCCCATATTACGGGGGGTATCCCAGGGGTGAAAGGAAAGCCTAGCTTGGGTCAATCCCGATATTGATTTACCACTGATTAGCTGGTCATTTACATGATATATTGTGCGCAGAATATACAGTATAGAAAGGTAAAGTAATAAAAAGGACATAAAGTACATGATTCACAGTATGACTAAAGGTGGTCTTTTATCCTTACACACCAGTGTATGATTTCATTTGAGTTCTTATTTCATATACAGTACTTCTTGCCTTATATATTCAGTACATTATCTCGTACTGAAGACCCTTATGGTGGACCTGCATTTCATGATGCAGGTACAGGAGCTACTAGATCTCCCCAGTAGGAGTACAGGACTTCCAGCTGCTATTACTGAGCTCCAGGTTGCTTCGGGGCTTTGCGTGTCTAGAGCTAATATTTTGTATTGTATAGTTGGTCATGAGGCGGGGTCTGTCCTGACCCATATAGATATTATTCCTTACGTAGAGGCTTTGTAGACTATGTAAAGTAAAGTGTGGTCAAGTATCGTACTTTAGACATCGTGGCTCCAACGGCCTAGTCTTACGCATTTTCATTTGGCTTGTTAATACTGTTCACTATTTTTGAAAGCATGTTGAATATCGAAACCTCTTTTAATGTTCATAGAAAGTGTAAGGATATATGTTGGTTCTCGCAAGCCTTGTCGGCAATGGGTGCTAGTCTGCCTTAATGGGACTTAGGGCGTGACAGTTCCTATATTGGCACATAGTTCAAGGAAAGGGAGAGGGCCCTTGGGGATAGCAGTGACGCCCCCAGTCCATCAGTAGTAAGTCATCAACATCCCACATGAATACTTATATATATACTTGCTTTCAAGAGATAAAATGCTCACTTCAAACCGTTCAATGCACATTTTGGCTCAAATGTCAAATCATAAATTATAATCATAATGTTCATGCAAGCAATAGCTCATCTACATATATGGAATGGAGCAAGCACCCAAAATCCTCAAAGAACCATAATCATAGATATATATGTGTTAACATTCTTGTCATATCCAATGCCTTATCAAAATCATATAAAAATCATTTCATAAAAACATAATTAGGCTTAATCCACTTCATAATTTCCATATAACCCAATGTGCATAAATGCAAATCCAATGCATGGTGTGAGGTTGGCATCTGTAACATAGATTAAAGTAAGAATTCAATGTCATAACGACTAATTGAGCCAATCCGTAATTAAATCAACATCTAAAACATGGTATAAATTACCAATGAATAAATCAACTTTAAATGAGGACATACATGTTCATAAACTTATAAGTCAATTTAAATCATCATAATAGTGATCAAAGTAATTTGAAATCATAGGTAGAATACAGAAAATACATCAATTGGATTTAAGTAAATAAGGAAAAAAATTCATATTTAAAGTAGACTAAATTCATAAAATCAATTGAAAGATTGCGCCTTCTTGATTGAAAGGGACCAAGAATTAATCCCACATACCTTGATTGAGGAGCTGAATTTGAGAAAAGAACTTAGCTTGAATTTTGGACTACAATTGAACCCTAGCCTCACCTATGATGGGGGAGAGTAGAGAGGAATTGGGAGGTGATCTTATGAGGGGTAGAAGGTTTTAGGAGAATAAATTAAGAGGGGAGGGGTATCAGCTAAATTAGGGGTTTAGGATAGGTAAAAGGTCATAATTCATAATTAAAATAAATCGGAATTACATAAACGCCATTAATGAAATTGACAAATATTGGAACCGTCAGGTCTACATGGTCCATAAGATGTTACACGAACCGTGAACCATCACTTAGAAACTTCGCAGAGGGAATTTATTTGAAGATAAGGGGTATCGCACGAACGACTACACGGTCTGTTAATTCCACACAGTCCATGACACCGACCGTGTGTTAGTACCTCAAATAATTTTAGCATGACAAAGTTACGAGATGGTACTTCTATACTTAGAAATATTTTACGTATTGAGTTACATAGAGGGTCACATGGCCCGTGACACATTACACGAACCGTGTGAGTGGTCGTCTGCCCTCACTTAGTCCAAAATCTCCTCCGTCTTAGATTGCTTCTACCATGAACTGGACCAAGTGTCCCTCCACGGGAGGCCACGCAGTGTGTGTAGCTTCACACGGCCCGTGTGGGTTTTCCTTGGTGCAATGCCTGGCAGTTCACTCGGGACAACACCAAGAGATCTGGTAAAACTGCTCGAAAAAAAATCTGGGTCCTTATATTACCCCTCCCATGAAATTTGTTACATTGAATAGAACTAGAAGTTTTAGAAGATCTAGGATTGAAGGTTTTACCTCCCTCTTCAATTTTACATATACATTTACATTTATCTTCTTGAGCTTTACAAGGAGCATTTCCCTCTTGATTTGACTATGGCTTCTTAAAGATGGAGTTTGGCCGAATTCTCCATGAGTTAGGTTGCTACTTTTTCGTGATTTATTTTTCTACTTTAATAGGCAAATCAACTAATTCATCTAAAGTTACATACTGTTGTATCTCTACTATATCAGCTATTTCAGAATTTAAACCATTTCAAAATCTAACCAATGTATCTTCTTCCTCCATTCAATTAGCTTGGATCATAGCCATATCCATGCTTTTGAAGTACTCATCATCCAACATAGAACCTTTCTTCAAGTGTTGAAGGCAAAATTGCAGATCTCTTTGAAAGTATGATAGCACAAACCTTTTCCTCATCACCATCTTCATCTCTGCCCAGGTAGCGATAGGTAGTAGCTCATCTTGCAATATGTCCCTAGCAAGATTGATAGGAACACGCACCCTACAATTATTGCCTAGTCGTTGGAACAGGTAAATAAGACGTGTTTCAAGGATACAGAAATACTTGGACACAGCAATTTTACGTGGAAAACCCTCGGCTCAAAAAGGGTAAAAAACCACGACCTGTGCTCCACATGATTTAACTTCAACTTCACTAAATCACCAGAGCCTTCAACAACAATTACAAACTTAGTTAGATCTTTAGCCCAATCGCCCTAAGATCCAACGAATTCAAGAACGAAAATAAAACAACTTTGTTTGCAGTAATCTCTCTTTGTAACCTAAGCTGTTTTCTTTTCAATGCTCACTCTTTTTCTCTCGTGCTCAACACACCTTCTACCCGATGCAGCTTCCCCCTTTATAGTTGTTTTTCCATAGTCCTAGTCGAAGTCCTCTTCTTTTTAGGATAAGTCTTCTTAGCACAATCCTTTTCATATTAGTAGACTTCTTCCTCTTCTCTTTAACCTTTAATTTCTTTATTCGTTTGAAGTCTTCTTGCAGTAGGTAACCTACTCCTGCTTTTCCTGATCTCGCGCCTTATCTTCAGTACTTCTAGTGTATGTTCAGGGAACCGTTAGATGAAACTGGTTCAAGCTATTTGTCAATCATTTAGATGAAACTGGTTCAAGCTATTTGTCAATCATTAAAACTTTAATACACTGGTGCGCCCCAACAGATTCCCCCTTTTTGATGATGACAAACTTCTGGATAATAGACCTGTTTCTCAAGCTTGAACATACATTAGTTAAAACAAAGGTTAAAACAGGGGTTATAAATATTGCATGACTTATCCTTTACTTACGAACATTTTGAAAAGTCTTCCCCCTTTTGACATCATCGAAAATCAATGAATATGCAGATGTAAGGCAAAGTTATAACGAACTTAATAACAGCATGAAGAAAAACGAGGATTGTATTAATAAGAACATAGGATATGGTGCCCTTCGTACACAAAGACATAGATGGAGAAGGGCTTAACACAAGCAACCAGCAAAGTAGCACAACACAAACAACCACAGACCAAGACTAGCACCCTAACCATAACAAGGGTGGACAACTGACACAGACCAGACAAACAGGATATGGGTTTAAGGGATCAACATGGTGAGTTTTCGAACAACCTCCGCATGCTCTGCTCTTTCTTTCTGAAGGGTTTCCTCAAGAACAGTGATTCTGGAAGAAAGGACGTCTCGTTCCATTTTGAAGCACTGTTGGGCCAGGGATAGTTCAACAGTTTTGGCATCCAGATCAAGTTGGAGACGATGCAGAGGAGTACCAGTACGCTGCATTGACCTAGGTAAAAGCGCATGGTTCACCTGTCCAATGACATCCTTGGTGGTCTGCAGGGTCCAGACATGGACTGGGACAGAGTAAGCTTCAAATATTTGTCCCAGCCAAAACCCGTAGGGAAGAGCATGACCATTCCTATCCTGTATGAGAACCCGTTGAATATGTTTCAGGAGAAGACACGGCAAGTTTATGGGAACATTGGAATCTAGGAGTTCCATCAATGTGAGATCCAGGAAACTTGCTTCAGAACGACGCTCTTGTCGAGGAAGGAGAATTTTGTGGACGACATCGAAGTAAAGACGATGAAGGGGTGACATCTCCCTACGCTGAACTCGCCTGTGGTGAGTCAAGTTGAGCTTCCCGGAGAACTTTCTGGTGATATCTAGAGCAGAGGGGAGATTGTCCAACGGAGGCCATTCATGGCGCATATAGTGATCCCACCCAGCATTTGGGATCCCCAAAATTCTTGAGAAATCAGAGGCTGCCAGAGTCAAGGGCACACCTCGAACAGAAGTAGAGAGAACCAGATTGCGAACACGACCATTAGCATAGAACTCATACATCTCAGGTCTCGCCATTTTTCTCTGAGACTGTTGTTGAAGGAACAGGTCAGACCAACCCTGATGAGCAATTTTGGACAATAAGGTGTCCATATCAGGGCCCCCAAAGCCAGTGATCACTCGTCCCCGAATGAGGGAACGTTTCTGGAAATGATCAAGAGATGCGGAGGACGTTTCTGGAGTAAGGGGAGTAGGAGTAGCAGGCATATCCCCCGATGTATTTGGTGGAGGTGGAGCAGATTGAGGAACCTGGTGCTTCTTGGTCGGCCTTTTGGGCGCGGAAGAACTTGGGGTGGTAGAGGTCTTGGTGGGTCTTTCTGGTGAGGAGGCGGACATAGATGAGGAGGAGGAGGATGTAGTGAACCCAGACATATAAGAGCTCTCAGAAGATGAGGATGAAGGAAGAGTGCGGGGAGCTTTTGGAAAGATATGTTTTCGTCTGGTCCCACGAACCTGGTGAGGCAAAGGGTTTCTTGAGGGAGTAGACACAGACCCAGATCTTGGTTTCTTACTTTGTTGCATGGCTTGTTGAAGAGCAAGATCAGCTTGGCGTTTACGACTCCGTGTGTGAGGGGTTCTGATTGAACTAGATGGAGGGACCCGTTCAGGAGAAGAAAGGTCGTCTGAAATGTCAACGGGTGCCACTGCACTGTTTTGGGTTTGACGACGAACGGAGGGAGGGTTTGGACGGTTGTCATGGTCTTCCGTCGTCGGAGAGTTTCCGGTTGCCCTTGGGAAGGGAAAGATGGTGAATGGCGAAGAAGAACCGGGAAAGCCAGGAAAACGGTTTGAAAAGCCTCCCCAAGAAGCGAGGTCAGAGAGATTTATGCGAAGGGGTGGAGGAATGTTTGCTGTAGGATGAACAATTATGGCTTGAGAGGTCGAAGTAGGAGCAGTTTGGGCGGAGGTATTTGGTGAGTTGCTTGGGGATGCCATGGGAGCGGGTGTGAGGGATGGTTTCAGAAATGATGAAGGAGGGAAAGAAGAAAACCATCCTTTTAAAAGGAGTGTGGAATTCGAAGAGTTTCTGGTTTCATTTAAGGCGGAAGGCGTATGATGAGTGGTTCTCTGAACCTGTCAGGAGGAGTGACTCTTGAAAAGACTATAGGCGGCAAGGAGGGGAAGTGGGGAGTGTCAGCATAGCCCAGTAAGGGACAGGTTAAGGTACCTGGTCTATAGATCAGTATTGAAAGTGAAATACATAATTACTGATACCTGGTTAAGGAGACCTGTTCCAAATGTCTTTGCATGTAAGAAAACCAATCCTGCACACATAGTCACACACCATGTTAATCCAAATGATAATTATTAGGTCGTTTTAACAAAGTACCTCAGCATCCGTTATTGCATTGAAGTCTAGTCAATTATCCAAGGGAGTTCATGCAATCTTAATCATCCCCAAGTCTAACCTAAGTTTTTCAAACCTTTCTCTGCTTAAGGCTTTGGTGAAAATATCAGCTATCTGATCCTCCGTGGAACAGAACATTATAGATACAAGACCCCTTTCCACAGAATCACGAAGGAAATGATGTCGTATGTCAATATGCTTTGTTCGTTTATGTTGTACAGGGTTCTTTGCTATGTTAATAGCACTAGTGTTGTCACATAGAATAGGAACACAACCCAGATCTACACCAAAATCCTGAAGTTGCTGTTTTATCCAAAGTAGTTGAGCACAACATGAACCAGCTGCAACGTACTCTGCTTCTGCTGTTGATAGAGCCACAGTGTTCTGTTTCTTTTGTGGACCATGAGATCAGACTTGATCCAAGAAAATGAGCCATACCTGAAGTGCTTTTTCTGTCCACCAAGTAACCTGCATAGTCAGCATCTGTGTAGCCAACAAGATTGAAGTTGCTGCCTTTGGAGTACCATAGTCCCAAGTCCTGGGTCCCTTTGAGATATCTGAGTATTCTCTTTACTGCCTTGAGGTGTGATTCCTTGGGATTTGCTTGAAATCTAGCGCAGAGTCCCACACTGAACACTATATCTGGTCTACTAGCTGTGAGATACAGAAGAGAACCAATCATACCTCGATAGAGTTTTTGTTCCACAGCTACCCCTCTTTCATCCAGTTCCAATTTTGTTGCAGTGGCAATTGGAGTGTCACTTTCTTTGGAGTCTTCCATATTGTATCGCTTGAGGAGTTCCTTAACATACTTGCTTTGATGAATTAGCGTCCCTGACGGTGTTTGTTTAAATTGTAGCCCCAGGAAGAAGGTTAGTTCTCCCATCATACTCATCTCGAATTCTCCATTCATCAAGGTGGCAAACTCTTGGGTCATGAGAGCATTTGTAGACCCAAAGATGATGTCGTCTACATATACTTGAACAATCAACAGGTCCTTTCCTTGAGATTTAAGGAACAAGGTATTGTCGATTTTTCCCCTTGTATGCCCATGGTTCAGAAGAAATTTAGACAGCCTCTCGTACCATGCCCTGGGGGCTTGTTTCAACCCATACAAGGCCTTGTCGAGCTTGAACACATGATTTGGAAAATCAGGATTTTCGAAACCAGGTGGCTGTCTTACGTAGACATCTTCTTTTAAGTACCCATTAAGGAATGCACTCTTCACGTCCATCTGATATAGGGTGAACTCCTTGAATACAACGAATGAAACGAGCAATCTGATAGCCTCAAGTCGTGCAACTGGTGCAAATGTTTCATCGTAGTCTATCCCTTCCTCCTGATTGTATCCTTGAACCACTAGTCTCGCCTTGTTCCTTGTAACAGTTCCATGTTCATCCAGTTTATTGCGGAACACCCATTTTGTGCCAATGATGGTCCTAGCTTCAGGCTTAGGAACCAAGTGCAAGACTTTGCATCTTTCAAACTGGTTCAGTTCTTCCTGCATAGCTAGAATCCATTCTTCATCTTGCAGTGCTTCACCTATCTTCTTTGGTTCCATCATGGATACAAACGCATGGAATGCACATAGGTTCTTCATCCCTGATCTGGTGGTGATCCCAGATGTCAGATCTGTAAGGACATTATCAAGCGGATGCGAGTCCTGGTATTTGTATTTCTTGATCACCAGTTCATGGGGTTGAGCTTCTTGTGCTGAAGGAGAATAATTAGGCCCAGAGACTGAATATTGCACCTCAGCATCACCTGTTCCCCCTGACTGTGTGCCCTCTTCTTGAATAGTGTGTGGATCAAGTGAACAGATCTGTTCCTCTGGTCTGTGCTCCTTGTCATATGCATCCTGCAGATCATTCTCAAAAACACCACTGGTTTCATCAAAAATAACATGAATGCTTTCTTCAACACAGTTTGTTCGTTTATTCAGTACTCTATATGCCTTACTATGTGAAGAATAACCTAAGAAGATTCCCTCATCACTTCTAGCATCAAATTTTCCCAAATTATCTTTCCCATTATTGTGAACATAGCATTTGCATCCAAATGTTCGGAAATGAGAGATATTTGGTTTTCTGCCTTTGAGTAATTCATAAGGAGTCTTATTGAGTATTGGTCTAAGCATGCATCTGTTAAGAGTGTAAGCTGCTGTGTTAATAGCTTCAGCCCAAAGATTTCTTGCCAAGTTATTGGCAATCATCATTGTCCTGGCCATGTCTTCTAAGGTCCTGTTTTTTCTTTCTACTACTCCATTTTGTTGAGGTGTTCTTGGAGCTGAGAAGTTGTGATCTATTCCATGTGTTGAACAGAACTCAAGAAAGTTTGCATTTTCAAATTCTGTCCCATGGTCAGATCTTATGGAAACTAGAGAAGTCTTCAACTTCTTCTCAATTTTCTTGATGAAGATAGAGAAGGCGTTGTAAGATTCATCCTTAGAAGTCAAAAACAGGGTCCATGTAAATCTAGAGTAATCATCAACTATGACAAACATGTACCTTTTTCCTCCTCTGCTTTTTACTCTCATTGGTCCACACAGATCCAGATGTACTAGTTCCAGGCACTTGGAGGTACTTACCTGGTTCTTTGATTTGAATGCAGTTCTGACTTGTTTCCCCCTGACACATGCACTACATACCTTGTCATCCTTGAAATTGGTTTTGGGTAGACCTATGACCATGTCCTTAGATGCCAAAATGTTCAGTTGTTTGGAGCTTGCATGTCCAAGTCTTTTGTGCCAGAGTAGTGAGTCATTTGTCATGGCACTTAAGCATTTCAGCTGGGTTCCAGCCATGCCCACAATATCAGCTTTATAAACATTTTTGTGTCTGTTTGCTGTTAGCACTACTTCCTTTGTCTCTAGTCTTTCGACCTTACAACCATTAGAGGTAAAAGTCACTTTGTTGCCTTTGTCACAAAGTTGAGATATACTTAGGAGGTTGTGCTTCAATCCATCCACATGGTAAACTTCATCTATGGCATTTGAGTCTTTTCGTCCAATCTTTCCAATTCCCACAACAGTCCCCTTCTTTCCGTCTCCGAAGGAAACCTTTCCTCCTTTGAAAGGTGCAAGTGAAAGGAACCTGGTTCCATCTCCTGTCATATGCCTTGAGCAAGCACTATCCATGTACCAGTGCTTACTCCCCTTCACTGCAACCTGCAAAAACAGATTAGAGGTTAGTTTTAGGAACCCAGACTAGCTTGGGTCCTTTTTTGTTGAAAAATGGATGAATGAGATCTTTTCTTGCCCAGTAAGGCAGCACAATTTTTGATCTGTTTCTCTTAATCTGTTCCTGTTTTAGTTTGTGCATGTGGGCACCATTTCTGTTTTTAGCAGCTAAGGCAATTGGACATTCAGTGGTTGGATGCCCCATCTTGCCGCACAGGTAGCACAAATCATTGGAAGAACCATTTTCATGAAAAAAACCTATTCCAGCCTTTTCATTATGGCTCCTGTCACCTAGGTGATTTACAATTCTAGATGACTTGGTCCATCTAGTGGCTTTCTCTAGATCAAATCTCAAGGTTGAGATTTCTTGATTTAGATTTCTTACCTTCTCCTTCTCGCACAGGAAGTCAATGTTACATTTTTTCAGTTCAGATTCCATCTTCAGATATTTTTCCCTAGATTCACTTTTCTCTTTATCACCAAGGGTTAGTTTTAGCACTTCTGATTTCAAATTCAGAATAAGAGACTCAAGCTGTTCAACCTGTTTTCTTAACCTACTGTTTCTCTCATTAGCCTCATCTAAGCAATTTTGTAATTCAAGATTTTCAAATTTCTGGTCAGAAAAGTCTTTTATTAATTGAGTCTTTTCATTTTCTATTTCTTGAGAGTCATTTAACAAGCCAGTAATGAGAGAGATCAGTTTTTTATTTGAGAGGAGATGCAGTTTTTCTTTGAATTCTGAGCTACTTACCTCAAATTTGGATTCTTCTTCATTATCTGATTCTCCAACAGCCATAAATGCAGTTTCATCAAATTCCTCTATGTCAGAGTCCTCCAATCCTGATCCCCATGCTACTACCATGGCACAGTTTCCTCTTTCCTTTTGCTTGGCTCCCTTTTCTTTAATTTCTTTCTCAGCCCTTTCCTTTCTCCACTCGATTTCCCACTGGGGACATTGCTTGATATGGTGATCAGTCTTTCCGCACTTGTAACAACCAGAGGTGTTTCTGTCATCAGACCACCTTTTGTTACCTGTTTCATCAGTCCCTCTCCTGTTGCCTGTTTCTTTTTTGTCCTTGCTCTTCCTTTTCATGAATTTTTTAAAATGTTTTGTTAGAAAGGCCATCTGATCATCATCCAAGTCTGATCCTTCATCATCTGAGGCTGCCTTGAGGGCAAGTGACCTATCCTCCAGGCCAACTCCCTTTTTCTGACCTTCCATGTTCATCTCATACGTTCTGAGGTTTCCTACCAGTTCATCCAGAGTCATTGTCTCAATGTCTTTGGCTTCCCTGATAGCTGTAACCTTTACATCCCACTTTGATTTAGGAAGAATCCTCAGGACTTTGTCAACTTGTTCCTCAGAAGTGAGTACTTTTCCTAAGGAGGCTAGCTCATTGATGAGCAAGGTGAGTCTAGCTATCATTTCGTGCAAAGTCTCATTCTCCTTCATCTTGAAGGTCTCATACTCTGTGAAGAGCATAGCTATCCTGAATTTCTTAACTTGAGCTGTTCCTTCATGGGCAACAGTGAGAGCATCCCAGATCTGCTTAGCCGTAGTGCAGCTTGATATTCTATTGTACTCCTCAGGGCCTAGACCACATACCAGTATATTTTTTGCCTTAGCATTTTTCTTCATGGCAAGCAGGTCCTCAGCATTGAAATCCCTTCTTTCCTTGGGGACCTGGTGGCCATCCACCGTTTGCATAGGAATAGTAGGTCCTATGATGATTCTATCCCAGAGCTCGTAGTCCTCTCCTTGGATAAAATCTTCCATCCTGGCTTTCCACCATCCGAAGTGTGTTCCATTAAACAAAGGGGGTCGAACTGATGACTGTCCTTCTCCGTGACCTAGCGGTGGTGCAATGTTCATGATGATAGGTTCTTAGGTATTAGCCTTTAATAAGAACACCTTGCTCTGATACCAATTGATAGGAACACGCACCCTACAATTATTGCCTAGTCGTTGGAACAGGTAAATAAGACGTGTTTCAAGGATACAGAAATACTTGGACACAGCAGTTTTACGTGGAAAACCCTCGGCTCAAAAAGGGTTAAAAACCACGACCTGTGCTCCACATGATTTAACTTCAACTTCACTAAATCACCAGAGCCTTCAACAACAATTACAAACTTAGTTAGATCTTTAGCCCAATCGCCCTAAGATCCAACGAATTCAAGAACGAAAATAAAACAACTTTGTTTGCAGTAATCTCTCTTTGTAACCTAAGCTGTTTTCTTTTCAATGCTCACTCTTTTTCTCTCGTGCTCAACACACCTTCTACCCGATGCAGCTTCCCCCTTTATAGTTGTTTTTCTATAGTCCTAGTCGAAGTCCTCTTCTTTTTAGGATAAGTCTTCTTAGCACAATCCTTTTCATATTAGTAGACTTCTTCCTCTTCTCTTTAACCTTTAATTTCTTTATTCGTTTGAAGTCTTCTTGCAGTAGGTAACCTACTCCTGCTTTTCCTGATCTCGCGCCTTATCTTCAGTACTTCTAGTGTATGTTCAGGGAACCGTTAGATGAAACTGGTTCAAGCTATTTGTCAATCATTTAGATGAAACTGGTTCAAGCTATTTGTCAATCATTAAAACTTTAATACACTGCTGCGCCCCAACAAAGTTTATCCACCAAGAAGCATCATAATCAGAAAACTCAACAACAACAAGTTTAACTTTCTTACCCTCAGAGTGGTTATGGCAATCAAAGATGGCTTCAACTCATCTCTCCCAACCAAGGTACAAGTCTGGGTCCCTTGTCCCCTTGAAAGATGGCATCTTCATTTTTATACTATTTATATTATCATCTTCTACTCTACCTCTTTTTTTCAAATTAAATTCACCATCAAAATCATCATTATCCTATTCAAGATTTACAAAAGCAACATGCGGTACATTTCTTCTAACTTGGGGTCTAACACTATTGGGTGGTACAACATTATTCTCCCTCCTAGTTGCGGCTATGGTCTCATTCTGCTCGATAATCATATTCTTCATCTCTTGAAATTGAAGCTTCCATCTCTCAAATTGTTAGTGCATAGCTTGAAGGGTGAAGTCATTCCTTCCTTTGATCTAGACTTCTAAACGAGTCCTTTCCTCATCAACACCTAAATTAGACATCTTAGAAAAATATCAAGTATCACATACTGAATATGGCTTTTACCCTCTATTAAACTCACCCACACTTGCCTTTTTCCCCTAAAATAACCTTTGAAAAAAAGTACTTTGTAGATTTATAATTTAACCCAAAGAAGTATCATGTTCTTAGTTATAAAGTATGGATTTTTCGGGCACAAAAGAAAGTAAAGAGCTAGTCCTAGAAACCGTAGGATGTAGTTGAAACAAAACACGCATAAAAAGGAACTTACTTAGAATTATATAAGAATAAGAAGAAAAATGCTCTTTTCCACAAAGCTTTAGACTCCTTTCTTCTTAATTCCTTTTTGTTTGGGAACAACTAATTCATGATTTCGAGGGTAAGTAAATAGATTTATTGGAGAGCAAGTTATCTTTTTTCAAAAAACTTTTTTGCTCTTTATGTTTAATAAATCCCAGGATTTACCAAGAACGGAATCTTGATAGAACCGCTCTGATACCACTATATAGGATCAAGGTTAGAAGGAACACTAATATGGAGTGAATACTAAAATGCGGAAGCAAAAACAAAAAAGAAAAGACAAAAATTAATTAAAGATATAGAAAATTCAAAGGAAAGATCCAAGAATTTCCAAGGAATTGATATTCTAAGGCCTTGATATGATCCAAATAAAAACATTAAGATTTATGGAAGAAATATAAGCCTTTACTTGAGAAAATGAATCAAACTGTAGATTCGGATCTTGACTGCTTTATGATTAACTAAAGACAATAATTAGTATTTAAACTAATCACGTTCTAAATAATATCAAAAAGAAATCAATGATATCACAAGAAGAAATTACTTTATACCTCAAACTATGAAGGAGTAAAAGTTTTAAGATAAATTCTCAAAGAACAAGTCATAAAGGTTCAAAAGAACTCTCTCAAATATTATTAATATTAGTGTAACTGTCTTTTATGAAAGAAAAAAAGACTCCTATATATATTATAGGATCCTTGGACATCCAAGACTCCTTATTTTAGGCCTAAGGAGTATCCAAAATCTAAAAAATAAAATTACAAGATAAATCCTACTCTAGAAAGGAAATAAAATAACCTTAAGTAGGAATAGACCTAGTAGTTCTAGGAAAGGATTGAATGGTACTAGGAAAACCATATATAAAATAAGGAAAACATTAATAACCTATATGTAAATAAAGAAATATGATAAAACCCAACTAGGAAAAGAATCTTGATAATCTTGGAAAGTTTGACTAGTCTTCTCTCCAAACTTGGGCAGAAGCAACCTTTGTTGTGGCTGATTCTTGGACTCTTGTTGGCCTTATTTGCACGAAATTTAACCCTAAAATTCTCCCTCTTGGACTTGAATTTGGGCCACAAAATAGATGTGCATTTGGACAATTCATCCTCCTTGGGCTTTAGCTCTTCTTCCCCAACAAGACACCTTTGGATCTGCAATTGAAGCCCATTGGCCTTATCATTAAACTCCTTGGTTTGAGATCTTGTTTTGGGCATCCCTTGATCTTCTAAAGCTTTATCCCTTTCATCCTTGTCCTTCAATGTAGTAGATTTTTGTATGATGCTATCAGATTGCCACCCTTGAGAGGGATTGAGATCCAAATAGACTTGTCCCTGGTTTTAAACTACCTAATAGGCCTGCGTATAGGAATAGTCCTGAAGAGACCAAAGAATTACAAAGCCAAATTAAAGAATTGATTAAAAAGAGTTTTGGTTGAGAGAGCATGAGCCCATGTTCTATTCCTGCCCTATTGGTACCCCAAAAGGATGGAATATGGATAATGTGTGTGGATTATAGAGCCATAAAAAAGATAACGGTAAATTATCGCAATCCTATCTGTCGTCTTGATGATATGTTAGATCAACTATATGGATCAAAAATCTTTTCTAAAATTGATCTAAAAAGTTGTTACCATCAGATTTATATGAATCCTGGAGATGAATGGAGAACTGCTCTTAAGACCAAATATGGACTTCATAAGTGGTTAGTTATGCTTTTTGGCTTAACAAATGCACCCACCACATTTATGAGACTAATGAATCATGTTTGTAAAGATTTTCATGGAAAGTTTGTTATAATGTATTTTGATGACATCTTGATCTTTTCTTAACATCTAGATGAACACCTAGAGAACCTAAAACATGTTTTTGAAGTCCTTGAAATTAACGCTTATTTGCTAATCTCAAAAAGTGTACTTTCTGTGTGGATCATATGGTTTTCTTATGTTTTGTGGTCGGTTCTAAGGGAGTTGAAGTAGATGGTGATAAAATCAAAAAAATTAAAGAATGGCCTAGACCTAATAGTGTAACTTAAGTTAGGAGTTTCCATGGACTTGCTAGTTTTTTATAGGAGGTTTGAGAGGGACTTTAGCACCATTGCTTCTCCTTTAAATGAAGTTATTAAGAAGGATAAGGTTTTTACACAGGGAAAGGAACAAGATGATGAACTTAACTTGCTAAAATAAAAATTGTGTTCTGCTCCTCTTTTGCAATTACATGATTTTTCTAAGTCTTTTAAAGTTAAGTGTGATGCCTCTGGTAAGGGCATAGGTGTTGTTTTGATGCAAGACTCCAAGCCAATTGCCTACTTTAGTGAAAAGCTAAGTAGAGAAGCATTGAACTACTCAACTTATGATAAGGAGTTATATGCCTTGGTAAGGGCGTTTGCTACATGGCAGCACTACTTGTGGCCTCGAGAATCCATGGTCAAGAATGATCATGAGTCATTGATATACTTGAGGAACCAAGTTTAACTTAGTCTTAGGTATGCTAAATAGGTGGAGTTTATTGAAACTTTTCCTTATGTAATTTCCTACAAACAAGGAGAGGAGAATGTTGTTGTTGATGCGCTCTCGAGAAGGTATATTTTGACCTCTACTCTTACTTCAATGTTTTTAGGTTTTGACCAAATTAAGTTACTCTATGCTAATGGTTCTGATTTTTGTAAAAACATTTATGGATGTAAGTTAGGTTCTTTTGAGAAATTCAATCTTCAACATGAATTTCTATTTAAGGAAAATAAGTTGTGGGTGCCTAACTGCTCTTTGCGTGAAATATTTGTTAGCGAAGCACATTGTGGAGGGCTAATGAGACATTTTGGAGTGCCTAAAACTTTAGAAGTACTTTCTGAACATTTTTGTTGGGAAAACAGAAGTGGTTAATAGAACTTCAGGGAATATGTTGAGGGTTGTTTTGAATGTAATGTTGACTTATTGGGAAGATTACTTACCAATTGTCTAATTTGCTTATAATAGGACCTTTTATTCTTGTACTCGTTAGACTCCTTTTGAAGTTGTATGTGGATTCAACCCCCTTACCCCTCTTGATTTACTCCCTTTTCCTACTAATGATTTTTCTAATCTTGATGGTAAAAAGAAGGCTAACATGATGAAGAAGATTCATGAACTAATAAGACTTGCAATTGAAAAGAAAAATAAGGACTGTATTACGAAGGAATAAAGGAAGAAAATATGTTGTGTTTAAACCTGGGGACTTGGTTTGGGTGCATATGAGAAAGGGAAGGTGTCCTTCCAAAAGAAAGACCAAGCTATATCCAAGAGTAAGTGGTCCATACAAAGTCTTTGAAAGGATTGGAGACAATGCTTATAAACTTGATCTTTCTAGTGAGTTCCAAGTTAGTGCTACTTTTAATGTTTCTGATCTTTCCCATTTTGATGCAGACTTGAATTCGAGGACGAATTCTCTTTAAGAAAAGGGGGATGATAGCATCATACGAAGCTCTACTTTATTGAAAAACAAAGATTAAAAGAAGATCAAAGGGGCCCAAAACAAGATCCCTAACCAAGGAATTTAATAATAAGCTCAATGGACTTTAATTGTTGATCCAAAGGTTTCTTGTTGGGGAAGAAGAGCTAAATCCCAAGGAGGATGAATTGTCCAAATGCTATAATTATTTGGTGTCCTAAATTCAAGTCCATGAGGAAGAATTTTAGGGTTAAATTTCGTGTGAATAAGGCCAAGAAGAGTCCAAGAATCAGCCACAACAAAGGTTTCTTTCTGCGAAGGTTCGGAGAGAAGACTAGTCAAACTTTTCAAGATTGTCAAGAATCTTTTCCTAGTTGGGTTTTACCCTATTTCCTTATTTATGTATAATCTTCTTCTTGTTCTATTTAAGGTCTCCTAGTACCATTTAATGCTTTCCTAGAACTACTTGATCTATTCATAGTTAAGGTTACTTTATTTCCTTTCTAGAGTAGGATTTACCTTGTAATTGTCTTTCTAGGTTTTGGATACTCCTTGGGCCTAACCTAAGGAGTCTTGGACGTCCAAGGACCCTATAATATATATAGGAGTCTTTTTTCTTTCATAAAAGACAATTAGATTGATATTAAAAATATTTGAGAGAGTTCTTTTAAACCTTTGTAACTTGTTCTTTGAGAATTTATCTTTACACCTTCACTAGTTTTTAGTTTAAGATATAAAGTAATTTCTTCTTGTGATATCTTTAATTTATTTTTGGTATTCTTTATAAGGTGATTAGTTTACATACTAATTATTGTCTTTAGTTATTCATAAAGTGAGCAAGATCTGAATCTTAGGTTTGATTCATTTTCTCAAGTAAAGGCATTAGATTTTTTCAATAAATCATTACGTTGTTACTTGGATCTTGTCAAGGCCTTAGAATATCAATTCCTTGGAAATTCTTGGATTTTTCCTTTGAATTTCCCATATCATTAATTAGTTTTTCTCTTTTCTTTTTTGTTGTTGCTTCCGCATTCTAGTATTCACTCCATATTTGTGTTCCTTCAAACCTCGATCCTATAAATGGCTTGGGTGAGGTACCTGTGGGTTTGTCATTCGCCGTATTACGACTAGGACCTATGGTTGGGTCATGATAAATTTGGTATCATAGCACAAGATTTTAAAATGTTCCCAGGATGTATAACAAACCACATCACGTAGAATCTAATTCAAGGTTATGAAGTGCGCCATAATCATGAATAAGAGGCTATGAGACATTTAGGAAACTTTTCCTTTTTTAGGATCATATCGTGCCTTTAGAGTTTTTGTGGGATTTTCTTCTATGTAACAACAATCTTTTTTTTGTCATTTCTATATCATGTCACCAAGGAGAGCACCACCTAGGGATGTAAACGAAGAACAAGCCCCTCCTCCAACACCTAGAGAGGTGAATCAGGATCAAGCTTCTTCGATATGACAAGAAGGAGTCACACATGCGGAGTTCTGAGCCGCCTTTGCAATGTTGGCCCAAGTCTTTGAAGCGAAGCCAATAGGGACCTGGTGAAATTCATTGAGGAGTCATATATATTTGTCGCCGTGATGGCGGTGTCGATGGAGGAGAAGCTCAAGCTATTTCCTTACAAACACAATGGTGTGGCAAAAGTTTTTTAAGACCATGAGTTGTCTAAAGGGACGAAGGAATGGGCTGAGTTGTATGGGAATAGTTCAAAGGAGCATTGTTATATAGGTCCTTCCTGTTGGAGCTAAGGGAAGCGAAGGTGCAAGAATTTAATAACTTAAAGCTAGGGAACAAGTATGTGAGTAAATACTCCTACTGCCTCAATGAAATCAATATAATAGTAACAAGACAGCTTAAGAGAGCTTCAATTTTACAAAGCTTTCCAAATATGAACCATTCATGGTTGTGGATTCATGAGCTAGGATGAGCAAATTCACCTCTAGGGTGTTAAATGTGGTGTCTAATGAATGTAAGAGCACATTTCCTGTAAAAGAGATGTACATAGACCGCTTGATGACATATGTTGAGCAAATTGAGGAGGAAAATTAAGGGAGCATTCGAGGGAATAAAAAAGGGCTCAAATAGATGTTGGTTGATTTTATCACAAAAGGAGTAGTGGCTATAGCAAATTTCATGGTATCCAAAAGCATGTGGGCTAAGGGCCAACCAGCACTCCTCCTCAATTCAACAAAGACAGGGGGATAAGGCCTAAGCCATAAAATCACAATTGTCCTAAGTATGGAGGGCTTCACTGTTATGACCTAAAATCGGATCGCAACTAAAGAAAATAATGTAAAGCGGAAACAATAACAACTTTACATAAGCAATCCAAAAACCTTGAGTCGTGAGTAGAAAAACATCTAAAGTGGAACAATAGAGTAAATACAATTGTTTCGAATGGAATACAAAGCTTATAATATCTAATACAAAGTCTGGAAAGAAAATAATAAAAGAAGTCTCAAAGATGCATGAGGACTCAAAGTTTGAGCCTCACCGATAAGATATGGATAGGTGCAGAAAAGATTAATTAGAATTAATAAACAACCATGTGTGGGTCCCTATGCTCAATCTGCAGGGAGTATATAAAGTGGGAGCGAGTACACCAAAATCCACCCAGTAGGTTGGCTGCCTGGGTAAGAGAAATCGAACAAGTAGGTGATAACAAAGAATACTATCCCTACATCCTAAAATGTTAGTGCATTGTAAGAATCATACACAATGATAATCTAAGACATCATGAATAACCCATTGTACCATACAATAATATATGTGAATATGATACACAAACTCATCAGACCATATAACAAATGTTTCACAACTTTTCGACCTGCCCTGGTAAATGAAATATCAGAACGCCTCAACCTCGGCGCCTACCCATGGTTATGGTATTTCATAACGTGTCATCCTTGCAACCTTCCTGTGGTCAAGTGACTTATGGAGTGAATATCTCACCCTTGCATCCTTCCCAGGTCAAGTGGTTATACAAATGTGGGGCGTATTACCCTTGCCTCCAACCCAGGTCAGGGGATAACACAATGCAATATGAAATAAATGGAAGTCAATGATACAACTTAGATATGCATTAAATATGTAAAATAGCATCATGACAAGAATATCGATGCATGAATCTCATATAGTCGTAGAATAGAGAGAATAATATACAGTGTCGCAGCTAGTGCCAAATTCATTAACATGTCTCATATCACCATAATTATATCAATATCCAAGTATTAAAACTATACCGGACCTCACTCATTAAAGATACGCAGGTGTAACACACATTACCTGTCCTCACTTGTCCCAAAATTATACATATAATCCTCGAAAGTAACTCAATAGTCATCATTTGCCACATAATTACCCAAACAGTATCAGAAGTCTTATGGTATCCTATTATTATCCCCAATTATCTCAATTCAAAAGATTTCATCTCAAATTTATCAATAAGATCACAAATTAATCATAATTCAGCACAACTACGATCATAGTTCCATCTATCATATCAACACAATTACTCATGAATCGGCCTTGATTTCATAATTACCACATAAACATGATCAATAACTCAACGGCCTTGATTTCATAATTACCACATAAACATGATCAATAACTCAAATCCGATCCCAAAAAGGTTAGCCGAACATACCTCAATGTAGAAACCACACTCAGACAAGCTTTCAATCCACTCAATCCTCAAAGCAATTTACGAATCGATCAATCATTATCCAAAATAGATACTATGCATCAAGAGATGAATTTTGATACCCACATTGGCACCTTAGGGACAAAATGGTCAATTTTAGGGCTAAAATTTAAAGTTCCCTAATCTGGAAGATAACTTTAAAAGAATGTTCTATACAAAAAAATGGAGTTCGTGGATGAGAATCCCACTAAAACCAAGTAAGAATGAAGGTGAAATCGCCATTTAAAGATTTAAATCAAAGATAAAAATCCCTAATTTTAGATATTCAAAAATAATGAAATTCAAGAAAAAATCAAATTAGAACTCTTTGAAAATAATTTATATAGTGTTAGAATCACTTACCCTAAACAATCCTCTAAAAATTCTCTTTCAAAATCTCCCCAAAAGCTTGACAAGTTTGAAAATGGAATAAAAATGATGTTACCCAATTTTAAAACTTTTCAGTTAACAAAAATACTAAATGAACGTGGAGGGGAACATATACTACATATCTGCGAACGCAGAGGTCAAATCCACGAACACATAGAAGAGGATTGTAACACCCCACAGTTGATGTGTACTAGTCCTATGCATATGGAACATCATATGATTTGGTAGAAGGGTCACCAACTCTAAAAGTGCCTAACTTTTAGACTAGAGGGCCATATTTACGTCTAATTCTTAAGACAAGTAAGTGTATATAAGTTCTATGCCGAATTGAGGAGATTGTGGCCTTAAAAGAAGGGAAAAAAGTGAGGTGCTTGTAAGGATTAGGAAGCTAATAGGTGAGTCAACTATGTGCTTAGCTTAAATAGGTTAGGTAGACGGAAACGAGGCCTAACACCGAATCTGTTCAAGTCCAATAATGAATAAAGCCCACGTTAACAGTGTAATTTTACCCATTATATAGCATTATAAACTGACACTATTTTCAGCCCAAGATTAATAATAAAAAGGCCCAAGTACATTCATAACCCACTTGACGATTTGGGCCCAAACTATGTGAAGGAAAAAGAGAAAAATGGCCAGCCAAGTCCCATCCAATTGTAGCCATTAAAGTTCTATTTAATGGGCCAAGCAAGTGCATCACCACCTTACTAAAGTGTGTCTTCAATTGAAGGAGAAATTCGGCCAAGAGTGTCCTTTTAAAAGGGATTAAAAACCAGCTCATTAGGCCATTCTACACTTGGAAATAATTGAGCATTTTTACAAAATTTCTTTTTTTACTCTTTCTTGACTTTACAAAGGAGCCGCAAGAAACTTTTAGGGTTCTTGGAGAAGTCCTACTTCTTGAAGATTAAGGTGTGTAATAATACTTATGTATTTAGTATGATTTTTCCATGAAAAACAAGAGAAATATGCTAGTTATGCTTGTGTTGAAGTTTTGGACAGCATGTGTTCTAAAACTTGCTACACACTTTTCTTGTGTATTAAGAGTCTTTTCTTTTCTTAATTTGCTTAATTATGAAGGGAGATTGATGTTTTTAACAAGGTTAAGGTCAGAAATGGTGGTAAGGTCGTTGCACTATTGTATTTTACTTAAACCATGCAGTTTTAGTGTGTTATCCTAAATGTATTATTAGTAGAAATTGTGGGCTGATTGATTGGGGACTATGGTCTGACATCCTCCATCCATTTTGGGACTGTTTTGGGAATATTTTCGGACTGGGTTTCTATGTAAAAATGTTGAGAACAGTTTGGTTAACGTTGGAATAGGTGTGGATTGTTGCCTTCGAAATATAGAGAAAGGATGTAATGTGATGCTGCGTAAAATTGTTTGTTGTGTGGAATTGTTATGTGTTGTACCTTATGGGATGCCTTAAGCATATTATGGGAATATAATAAGTTTGGTATGTCATGTAAATGAAGGTGTGTATTAGACCAATGTGCTTAGATAAGGAAAAATCGGAAAAACGCCTTTGGGTTGATAGTTACGGGCTTGCTGCCTGAGCATTGTTGTTTTTATGAGACTGGACTGCCAAGATCTATTTGTTAGTTGCTAATGTTAGTTTTTTCACTTGCCTCTATTGTAGATAACTATTTGGGTAAAAAGGACGTTGCTTCGAGGTAATAACAAAGCGGTAGAATGAGGTATTTAAGGCTACTTAATTTTCTATTATTTGACATGAAATCTACATTCTTCCTTGGCACATAGAGGCACTTACAAACTCCATCATAACTAATAATTGTGTCTTCACTCCTTAACATATTCATGTGCTCCCCTACATAGCCATTGTCAAATCTACATGCATACTTGGATACCAAAGATACATGAGTTCCCTTTGCTAAGTAATGTCCATGTGTTGTTTAATCTCCTATGCATTTCATTAGTTGTGTAACTCTCTTTTTATTGTGGTATTGTCTTGCATGTTTGTTTATATGTCATATTATATGTCTATAGTCCTACAACTCTAAATGTTATGACCACCAAAAAAATAATCTCAAAAGTAAATGAAAGATAAATCGAAGTTGCTTATTGATGGGTGATATCCCAAGTGTGGAAGAATCACCTAGCATGGGTCGATCCCATATTGGGGGTATCCCAGGGGGTGAAAAAAAAGACTAGCATGACACGATCCCGATATTGATTTGCCACTAATCAGTTGGTCATTTTATATGATATACTGCACACAGATTATACATTAAAGAAAGGTATAGTAATAAAAAGGATATAAAACACATGATTCCACAGTATAACTAAAGGTGGTCTCTTATCCTTACACACCAATGTATGATTTGATTTGAGTTTTTATTTCATATACAGTACTTCTTGCCTTACATATTCAGTACATTATCTCATACTGACGTCCCTTACGGAGGACCTGCATTTCATGTTGCAGTTACAGGAGCCAGTAGATCTCGCCAGTAGGAGTATATGATATCCAATTGTTGTTACTGAGCCCCAGGTTGCTTCGGGGGGCTTTGTGTGTCTAGAGCTTATATTTTTGTATTGTATGGTTGTTCATGAGGTAGGGCCTATCCCGATCCTTAATAGATATTATTCCTTATCTAGAGACTTTTTAGACTATGTAAAGTACAGTGTTGACATGTATTGTACTTTAGACATCGTAGCTCCAACGGCCTAGTCATATGCATTTCCTTTTGGCATGTTAGTACTGTCTACTTTTTTGAAGGCATATTGAATATTGAAACCCCTTATAATGTTCATTGAAAATATGGTTATATTTTGGTTCTCCTTAGCCTCATTGGCAACTGGTGCAAGTCTATCTTAATGGGACTTTAGGTGTGACAAAAGTGGTATCTGAGCGAGTCATCCTAGGGAGTATACAAAACCGTGTGTATGTAGAGTCTTATTTATGAATGTGTTGTACACCATATTTATGAACATGAGGATATAGGACATTTAGGAGTTGTCTCATTTATTTCAATTCCTAGATTGTGCCACAGAGCATTATCATAGGTGGATTATATCTAGCCCCTAATTTGTTTGTTTATATATAGCAAAAGATGTCTATCACAAGGAGAAGAAGTACAATTAAGCAGATATATTTTGGAGAAGGGACGAGCCAATTACGAGCTAGGCCTAACCAAAGCGAGATTCAAGATGAGCCCTTATCACAGAGTTCCCCGACTCCTATTAATGTTGCTGAGCATGATTCAAGGAATGTGGTCCAATTATTGACTCGTATAGTTGCTGGTCAAGGTCCAAGACAAGAAGCATAATTATAGGTGCAGGTGGTGCGAGTAGGACATGAATTCCTTAATTAGATCATCCATCTTTTACCGAGTTAGATCCTTATGAAGATCCACAAGACTTCATCAATCAGATCCAACGTGATTTGGATGTTATGCACATAAGCGGTGTAGAAGTTGTGGAGCTGGCAATATATAGACTGAAGGTTGTGGCTATACTATGGTATGAAGCTTAGAAGCACTCTAAGGGTATAGATGCACGTCTAACTACCTGGAGGGAGTTCAAAGAGCCATTTCGTGACCATTACTCGGCATTAGAGATCCAAGAGGCTCGGACGGATCAGCTTCTGAATCTCCACCAAAGGAATATGAGCGTGAGGGAGTATAGCCTTCAATTTAATTCCCTAGCCAGGTATGCCCCTAATATAGTTGCTACTATGGCAGATAGAGTTCATCGGCATATGGATAGGTTGAATTCGTATCTGATCAGAGACTATACCATTTCTTCTTTGAATAAAGACATGGATATAGCGAGGATTTAAGGATTTGCACAAAAACTGGAGGATCAGATGTAATGAAGGACACAAGAGTTAGAAAATGGAAAGTCCAAGAGAGCCAGATCTACGTGGCACTTTATATCGTCTCAAGGTGAGTTTAGGCCTAGGTTTTCTAATAAACCACCTAGGCCATTATCCTCCTACTCTACAGCTAGTGCTCCACCACAACTTCAAGGGTATACAAGTAATCAATTTGGTCAAAGAACTATAGCCAAGGTGCATGGACAACAGGATATTCGGCAAGCCAACAAATGCCTTCTAAGCACCCTTGCATACAATGTGGTAGGTGTAACACCCCACATCTTACATGTACTATTCATATGCATATGAAACATGATGTGGCGAGGTCAAATCTGCATATCTTTTGAAAAGCGCTTGAATTTCAAATTAGAGGGCTATATGTACGTCTAACATTCAAGATGACTGAGTGTATATAATTTTTAAGTCAAATTGAGGAGATCACGGCTTCAAATAAAGTGAAAGAAATGAGGTGCTTGTGGGACTTAGGAAGCTGACAGGTGAGTCACCTACTTGGTTAGCTTAAATAGGCTAGGTTAACAGAGATGAGGCCCATGTGAAAGGGTAAAGTAGGTGCATCACCACCTTGATAAAATGTGGGTGAAAACACAAGAGAAAGTCGGCCAAATGTGTCCCTTTAAAAGGGATTGAAAACAAGCAACTTTAAGTCATTTGAACATAGCCAAAAATCATATTTTTTCAAAGTTTCTCCTTGCTCTCTCTTTCCATTACAAAGCAGCCACAACAAGACCTTAGGTTTCTTGAAGTAGCCCTATATCTTGTAGGTTAAGGTAATTAAGAATACATACATATTTAGTGCAATATTTTAATGAAAAACATGAAGAGTATGCTGGTTATGCTTGTGTAGGAATTTTGGACAACATGTGTTCCAAAGACTATTGTACACTTTTCTTGTTTATTAAGAGACTTTTCTCTTGTTGGTTAGCTCAGTTATGAAGTAAGGCTTATTTTTTTAACAAGGATTAGTTCTGTAGTGATGAAAAGAGTTTGATGCACCATTTTTATGTTCCGCAAAAATGAGTTCTTATATGATATCTTAATTGTGCTCTTAGTAGGAATTTATGGACTGATAATTAGGAATTGTTGTTGCACGTCCTCCATCGACTTGGGGACTATTTTCGAATTGTTTTAGGACTGTTTTTGTGTGCAAATATGTTAAGGATAGTTTGGTTGAGGTTGAAACAGATTTGGAATGGTTGACGTCGAAATGTTGCGTTGCCTACTTGTGTGTTGTGTAGAGTTGTTGTATGTTGTACTTTATGAGCTCTTGTAACACTGTTATGGGATTAAAACAAGCTATATATGACATGTTTATGAGAATGTCTATTAGAAAATATAATTAGGAGTGGAAAGGTTGAAAGAATACTCTTTGGTTAATAATTACGAGCTTGCTGCCTGGATATTATTTTTGGGTGGAATTGGACTACCAAGACATGTTTATTAGCTGCTAACACTAGTTTTATCACGTACTCTATTGTAGATAAATATTTGGGGGAAAAATAGATTACTTTGAGGTAATAATGAGGTCGTACAACGAGGTATGTAAGGCTACTCATTTTTGTGTTATTTGGCATGAATCTAGGTTATTCCTTGGCACATAAAGGCACTTACAAACTCTGAAATGGCTGATAACTATGTCTCCACTCTTTAACTTTTTCATATGCTCCCATATATGGCCATTGTCAATCATGCATACATACTTTGGATGCAAAAGAACATGAGTTCCTTTTGTTGCTAATAAAATCCATAGTTATTTCATCTCCTACATAGTTCATTAGTTGTGTAACTTACTCTTTTTGTTATGGTACGATCTTGTATGATTGTTCCATGTCACATGTTATGTCTATAGTCCTACAACTCTAAGTGTTATGGCCACCAAAAGAATCATCTCAAAAGTAAATAAAAGATTAATTGAAGTTGCTTATTGATGGGTGGTATCCCAGGGGTGGAAGAATCACCTAGCATGGGTCGATCCCATATTACGGGGGTATCCCAGGGTTGAAAGGAAAGCCTAGCATGGGCCGATCTCGATAATGATTTAACACTGATCAGTTGGTCATTTACATGATATATTGTGCAAAGATTATACAGTAAAGAAAGGTAAAGTAATAAAAAGGACATAAAATACATGATTCCACAGTATGATTAAAGGTGGACCCTTATTCGTACATACTAGTTTATGATTTCATTTGAGTTCTTATTTCATATACAAGACTTTCTACCTTACATAATCAGTACAATTTCCTATAATGACGTCCATTACGGGGAACCTGTATTTCATGCTGCAGGTACAGGAGCTACTAGATCTCCCAAGTAGGAGTACAGGACATCCATCTGCTATTACTGAGCTCTAAGTTGCTTCGAAGATTTATGTGAGTAGAGCTTATATTTTTTTATTGTATAGTTGGTCATGTGGCGGGGCCTGTTCGGATCCATTTAGATATTGTTCCTTATTTTTAGGCTTTGTAGACTATATAAAGTAAAGTGTAGAAAAGTATCGTACCTTAGACATCATGGCTCCAACGACCTAGTCATATGCATTTCCTTTTGGCTTGTTATTACTGTCTACTTTTTTTGAAAACATGTTCTATATGGAAACCTCTTATAATGTTCGTTATAGGTGCATAGTTATATGTTGGTTCTCCCGAGCCTTGTCGATAATGGGTGCCAGTCCGCCTTAATGGGACTTTGGGTGTGTCAGTAGGAGTCATTTAGGTACATGTTGCGTTAGGACAAATGCTTGTTATTGGTGTGGTGTGCCAGGGCATACGATCAGAGATTGCCCGAAGGTATGGGTAATATAACATAACCTACTAGGTCAGCTGTTGCATCATCATCATTATTGCCTTATTTAGGTTGGGGTCAGCAAGTTCCTACAAGTCATGGTAAAGGTGTTAGAGGGGTAGCTAGCTCTAGCAGGAGCCCAAAATAGCATTTATGCTCTAGGGAGTCGGCAAAATTCAGAAGCTTCACCTGATGTGGTCACAAGCACATTATTCGTCTTTTCACATAATGTGTATGCATTGATTGACCCTGGTTCTACACTATTATATATAACTCCACTAGTTGTTGGGAAGCTTAAGAGAACACCTAAATTATTGAACAAGCCATTTGAAGTGTCTACACCAACTGGTGAATCTATTATAGCTAGAAGGGTCTATTATAATAGTGTAGTAATTCATTGTCACCGTGATACATTGGCTGACCTTTTTGAGCTAGAAATAGTGGAATTGGATGTTATAATGGGTATGGATTAGATAGCGTCTTGCTATAATGCAGTGGATTGCCGAACTAATAATGTGTATTTTCATTTTCCAAATGAGGCGGTCCTTGAATGGGAAGGCAATGTTGGGGCACCAAAGGGTAATTTGTTTGTTATTTTAAGGCAAGGAAGATGATATCAAAGGGATATATATGTAATCTAGTTAGAGTCAGGGATATGAAGGCAGAATCACCAACTCTTCAATTTGTTCCTGTAGTGAATGAATTTGTTGATGTGTTTCCTTAAGAGCTTCAAGGATTACCTCCAGAACGAGAAGTAGACTTTGTTACTGACTCACTTTTAGGCACTCAACCTATTTCTGTTCCGCCATATAGAATGACCCTAGCAGAATTACCTAAATTAAAGGAACAATTAAAAGACTTGCCAGAGAAGGGTTTGATAAGACGTAGTGTGTCCCCTTGAGGTGCACCAATGATATTTGTACGTAAAAAAAATAGCACCTTGAGAATGTGCATTGACTACCGACAATTGAATAGGGTGACAATTAAGAACAAATACCCCCTCCCCAAGATTAATGATTTATTTGATCAGCTACAGGGTGCCAAATGCTTGTCAAAAATTGATTTAAGATCAGGTTATCACCAAGTGAGGGTGAAGGAGAAAGATATACCTAAGACAACCTTTAGGACATGCTATGGTCACTTTGAATTTCTTGTTATGTTATTTGGACTGACAAATGCATCAGTAATTTTTATGGATTTAATGAACACAATATTTAAGCCATTTTGGATGTATTTGTGATAGTATTTATATATGAAATTTGGGTATATTCAAAATAAAAAAGAGGACCATGCAAATCACACACGAAAGGTATTACAAGTTCTTCATGATCGACAATTGTATGCCAAGTTTTCCAAATGTGAATTTTGGTCAAAATCAGTGGCATTCCTTGTTCATATTGTATCCGATGAAGGAATAAGGGTTGATTCACAAAAGATAAAGGCGGTGAAAGATTAGCCAAGCCCAATAACTCCCACGGAAGTTCGAAGCTTCCTAGCATTTGTAGGTTATTACATAAGGTTTTTTGACAGTTTTTCTTCTATTTCTGCACCTCTAACAAAATTTACACATAAGGAGACCAAGTTCCAATGGAATGATGCATGTGAAAGGAGCTTCCAAGAGTTGAAAAACAAGCTAACTTATGCATCTGTAATAGTGCTTTTAGAAGGCTCATAGAGGTATGCGGTGTATTGTGATGCTTCAGGAGTTGCTTATGCCTCGAGGCACAACATGGTAGGGTAATTGCTTATGCCTCGAGACAATTGTGACCGCATGAGAAAAAACTATCGCACACATGACCTCGAGCTAGCAGTGGTTATATTTGCATTTAAAATATGGCGCCACTATTTGTATGGGGTTAACATTGACAAATATACTAATCATAAGAGCGTACAGTACATTTTTAAGTAGAAAGACCTAAAATTAAGACAACGGAGATGGCTAGAGCTTATAAAGGATTATGATGTTGATATACTATAACCTCCAGGGAAAACAAATGTGGTAGCCAATACTCTAAGTCGTAAAGCAATTATGAATATTGGTGATCAAACCATGGTAAGTCAAGGAGTGGCTAAGGATCTACGTCTACTAGTTAGAATGGGAGTTCACTCCTTAAAACTCCAAAGGAAGGGGTAATTGTGCATAGTGCTACATAGTTTTCTTAAGTAATAGTGGTGAGAGAAAAGGAGTTCAAGGATCTTGTTCTACAACTACTTAATGAAAAGGTGAGCCAGGCTATGATGAAGGTCTTCCAACTTAGACAAAATGGAGTACTTTATTACTAAAATAGATTATCTGTGCCTGATATTAATGGTCTAAGAAGGAGGATAATGGGAGAAACCCATCATTCAAGATATTCCATCCATCCATGATCAACTAAGATGTATCATGACCTGAATGGAATGTTTTGGTGGGGAGGCATTAAAAAGGAACTTGCAGAATTTGTGGCACAAAATCTGAATTGCCAACAAGTCAAGGTAGAGCACCAAAACTCGGGAGATTATATGCAATCTATAGAGATTCTGACGTGGAAGTGGGATATGATTAATATGGATTTTGTTACTGGGTTGCCTCACTCATTTCAGAAGTTTGACTCCATATGGGTAATAGTTGATAAAATCACAAAGTCAACACACTTTCTTGCCAGTTAAGAGTGATTTTACAACTGAAGAGTATGCAAAGTTATACCTTAAAGAGAGAGTTAGGGTACATGGGGTCCCAATCTCCATTATATCTTATCGGGGAACTCGATTCACTGCAAAGTTTTGGAAGTCCTTCCATAGGATTTTAGGGACACAAGTAAATTTGAGTACAACTTTCCACCCTCAAACAGACGGTCAAGCAAAATGTACCATTCAAACACTTGAAGATATGTTGCAGGCTTGTGCATTGGACTTCAAGGGTAATTGGGTTGAACATTTGCTACTTGTTGAGTTTGCCTATAAAAATAGCTACCATTAAAGCATCACGATGGCACCTTGTGAAGCTTTGTATGGAAGGATATGCAAGTTGCTAATAAGGTTGGTTTCAAGAGGGTTAAACCACCTTTTTTGGGCAAGATCTAGTCCAACAAGCCATGGAGAAAGCCAAGGTAATACAACAATAGCTAGAAACAGCCCAAAGTCATCACAGATCATATGTGGATGCTAGAAGAAGAGGATTGGAATTTTGAATAGGAGATTGGGTATTCTTAAAGGTATCCCCAATGAAAGATGTTATCGAATTTGGTAAGAAAAGAAAACTAAGCCCACGTTACATAGGGCCATATAAGATTATTAAAAGATTTGGATAGGTTGCATATGAATTAGAGTTACCACAAAAGCTTTCAATGGTTCATCCAGTTTTTCATGTCTCAATGCTTCAAAATTCATAGGTGACCCATCTCGTATCACTCCTATTAAAGATATGCAGGTTACAAAAGATCTCATCTATGAAGAGGTACCTATTGCTGTCATGGATTGTCAAGTTAGATTTCTAAGGAATAAAGAAATACCTTTAGTAAAGGTACTTTGGAGGAACCAACAAGTAGAAGAGATAACGTGGGAGGCTGAGGAACGATGAGATCTAAATACCCTTATTTATTTCAAGCTTAAAGAGGAAGTCCAAGATGCAGAGTTGAGGAATTAGTAGGTACGTGTGTTGGAATACTTATTGTGTTGCCAAAAGTTTGTTTAAATGAAGGTTTAAACTTGTTAAACCTATCTAATTATGCTGACATTCGGGGACGAATGTTTTGGGGGGGGGGGGGAGGATGTAACTCCCCTCATCTTAGGTGTACTACTATGCATATGAAACATGATATGATTTGGTACAATGGCTACCAACTTTAAAAGTGCCTAACTTTTAGCCTAGAAGACCATATTTACGTCTAATGCTTAAGATGAGTGAGTATATATAAGTTTTCTGCCAAATTAAAGAGATCGCAACCATAAATGAAGTGAAAAAAAGTGAGGTGCTTGTAGGAGTTAGGAAGATAACATGTGAGTCACCTATGTGCTTAGCTTAAAAAGGTTAGGTAGACGGAGATGAGGCCTAACACCGAATCTGTTCAAGTCCGATAATGCATAAAGCTCAAGTTTAGGGTGTAATTATAGCACATTATTTAGCATTTTAAAGGGACAATATTCATCCCAAGATTGATAGAAAAAGGGGAAAAGTACATTCACAACGCACTTGACGATTTGGGCCCAAACTAAGTGAAGGAAAAAGAGAAAAATTGGCAACCAAGGCCCATCGAATTAGAGCCCATTAAATCCCAATTGAATGGGCCAAGCAAATGCATCACCACCTTACTAATTAAATTAAGGGAGAAAGTAGGCCAAGAGTGTCCCTTTAAAAGGGATTAAAAACAAGCTCATTAGGTCATTTTACACTTGGAAAAAATTCAGCATTTTTACAAAATTTCTTTGTTACTCTTTCTTGACTTTACAAAGCGGTACAAGAAACTTTTAGGGTTCTTGGAGAGGCCCTATTCTTGAAGATTAAGGTATGTAGCAATACTTATGTATTTAGTATGATTCTCCATGAAAAAACAAAAGAAATAAGCTGGTTATGCTTGTGATGAGGTTTTTGACAACGTGTTCTAAATATTGTTGAACACTTTTCTGGTTTATTAGGAGACTTTTCTCTTCTTGGTTTGCTTGATTCTACAGGGAGGTTGATGTTTTTAACAAGGTTATGGTCGGAAATGGTAACGTACGGTCATTACATTACTGGGTTTTACTTAAACTATCAAGTTTTAGTACGTCATCCTAAACGTGGTATTAGTAGAAAATGTGGGCTGATTAATTGGGGACTATAGTCGCACGTCCTCCATCCATTTTGTGACTGTTTTGAGACTATTTTAGGACGGGGTTGGTATGTAGAAATTGTAAGAACAGTTTCGTTAAAGTTTGAATAGGTGTGGATTGTTGCCTTCCAAATATAGAGAAAGGATGTAATCTGATACTTCATGATGGTGCGTTGTATGGAATTGTTATGTGTTGTACCTTGTTCGCTGCTATAAGCATATTATGGGACTATAATATGTTGGATATATCAATTGATGGTGTGTATTAGACCAATGTGCTTATAGAAGGAAAAATTGGAAAAACGACTTGGTGTTGATGGTTACGGGCTTGCTGCCCGAGCATTATTATTTTTATTAGATTGGACTGCCAAGACGTATTTATTAGCAGCTAATGTTAGTTTTGTCACCTACTCTATTGAAGATAAATATTTGGGGGGAAAGGAATTTACTTCAAGGTAATAACAAAGTGGTGCAGCCAGGTATTTAAGGCTACTCGATTCTATTATTTGGCATAATTATCTAGGATCTTCCTTGGCACATAGAGTCACTTACAAACCAACATAACTAATAACCATGTCTTCACTCCTTAACATATTCATATGATCCCATATATAGCCATTGTCAAATCTACATACATACTTGGATACCAAAGATACATGAATTCCTTTTAACTAAGTAAACTCCATGTGTTGTTTAATCTCCTACGCATTTCTTTAGTTGTGTAACTCTCTTATCATTGTTGTTGTGTCTTATATGTTTGTTTATGTCACATGTTATGTCTATAGTCCTACAGCTCTAAATGTTATGACCACCAAAAGAATCATCTCAAAAGTAAATGAAAGATTAATCGAAGTTTCTTAGTGATGGGTGGTATCCATGGGGTGGAAGAATCACCTAGCATGGGTTGATCACATATTATTGGGGGGGGGGGGGTATTCCAGGGGTGAAAGAAAAGCCTAGCATCGGTTGATCCCGATAATGATTTACCACTGATCAGTTGGTCATTTTATATAATATACTGCGCACAGATTATACAATAAAGAAAGGTAAAAGCAATAAAAAGGACATATGACACATGATTTTAAAGTACAACTAAAGGCGACCTCTTATCCTTACATACCAATGTATGATTTCATTTGAATTTTTATTTCATTTACAGTACTTCCTGCCTTACATATTCAATACATTATCTCGTACTAACGTCCCTTATGGGGGGCCTACATTTCATGTTGCAGGTACAGGAGCTAGTAGATCTCCCCAAGGAGTACAGGATATCCAACTGTTGTTACTAAGCCCCAGGTTGCTTTGGGGCTTTTTGTGTCTTGAGCTTATATTTTTGTATTGTATAGTTGGTCATGAGGTGGGGCCTATCCTGATCCTTAATAGATATTGTTCCTTATCTGGGGGCTTTGTAGACTATATAAAGTATAGTGTGGACATGTATCGAACTTTAGACATCGTGGCTCCTACGGCTTAGTCATATGCATTTCCTTTTGGCTTGTTTTTACTATCTACTTTCTTGAAAGCATGTTGGATGTGGAAAACCCTTTTAATGTTCTTAGAAAGTGTATAGTTATGTGTTCTCTCGAGCCTCATCAGCAACGGGTGCCAGTCTGCCTTAATGGGACTTTGGGCGTGAGAAGGATAGGGGGCACAGACACTACTCCATGATAGCGGAGGATCCCATGTGAATGCAAAGTATAAACATCATTACCTCTGTGAAAACAGAGAAGAAAAGGCACCTACATTAGGAACTTTGCACTAGCAATACCCATGTCTAATTCGTGACCTAGACTAGACCATCCGAATGAATCTGGAATTAGAATTACACAAACCAGATATGTACTCATACCAAAAACATCAATTTGAACTCAACAAAATCATCAGAAATTAATTTCAAGGCCTCCGCACCACCTTTACCAATATGAAACTCATATAAACTAAACTAAAACTCAAAAATTTGAAAACTACCCTCGACAACTCCAAAAATTATGGCGAGACCATTTTTAGCATTTGTTCCACCATTCGGATCTATTGGAACTGTCAGAATTCTATCCAAGCTTCCGATAATCAAATGATGATCAAAGTCAGTCTTTGGTTCTAGAAACAACACAAAATGCAACTTTTGACCTAAAAACCTTAATATAACTCTGAATTCAGATTTTGTAACTTCTGATAGACCAATTTTGACATTTCGAAGCTAATGCAATTAATAAATTTTTCAATCTTACACTCACAGAACAAAATAGCACAAAAATTCACTTTTTCTACAATTTAAGATTCTAAAAATGCCAGAAATCATATTTTCAACTTTAAAAACTAAGGATTTTAGTGTCAACAACATAGATAGTTCAAACTAGGCCCTAAGCAACTTACAAGATAAGCTCAAAAATGACCAAACAAGTCATTTCATCATTTACCACTAAAAATAATGTTAATCCTCGAACAAAAGGGAAGAGGAAGAACCAGGACCTTCCAAAAGGGTAGGAAATTTGGACTGCATATCAAACTCCATCTCCCAAGTAGCGTCATTATAGAATAGTGTCGCCATTGAACCTCATAGAATGTATGTCTTTAGATCTCAATCACCAGACCTACCTGTCCAATATAGCTATAAGCTCCTCAACAAAAGGAGAAATAGGGGCCCAACTCAATAGAATCATAAGAGATCACATGGGACTCATCATGAATGTACCAATAGAGTATCAAAACATGAAAAACATGACGCACTGATGATAATAATAGAGGTTATGCCAACACATATGCCACCTCACTAACTCTCCTCAAAATCACTAATGGGTCAATGAATCTGGGACTGAGCTTGCCCCTCCTCCTAAATATTATCACACCCTTCATGGGTGAGAGTCTCAGCCAAGCCCTGTCACCAATAGAAAACTAAAGAGGCTAAGTCATCTGATCAGCATAACCCTTCTTTCAACTCTAAGCTGCCAATAGCCTACTCTGAATTAAATGATCCCAATCTATGACATCTGTAAGTAGATCCATGCTCAATACATCTGCTTAACCTGGGTCAAACCATCCAATAGGTGACCTATATGTCTAACCATACAAGGCCTCAAATTGTATAATGGAATGCTTAAATGGTAATTGTTGTTATATGCAAACGTTACTGATGATAAGTGGTTGTCCCACCCGCCCCCAGAATTTCTCACATAGTCCCTAAGCATGTCCACCAATACCTGAGTGGTTCACTCAAGCTATCTATCTTTCAAGGGGTGGAAACCTGAATTTAAATCCACTATAGTACCTACAACACATTATAGAGCCCGCAAAAACTGGAGGTAAACACAAGTCCCGTGTTTGATACTGTAGACACTGGTACACCATGCAATCTGATAATGAGTGCTAGCCCACATCTTAGGTGTACTAATCCTAAGCATATGGAACATGATAAGATTAGGTAGAAGGAGCTCCAACTTTAAAAGCACCTAACTTTTAGACTAGAGGGCTATATTTACGTCTAATGCTTAAGATTAGTGAGTGTATATAAGTTTCAAGCCAAATTAAGGAGATCGCGGCCTCAAACGAAGTGGAAAAAAGTGAGGTGCTTGTAGGATTTAGGAATCCTACAGGTGAGTCACCTATGTGGTTAGCAAAGATAGGTTAGGTAGACGGAGACGAGGCCCAATGCCGAATCTGTTCAAGTCTGAAAATGAGTAAAGTCCAAGCTAAAGGTGTAATTTTAGCCCCTTTTTTTAGCATTATAAAGGTCAATGTTTTCAGCCCTAGATGAATAGAAAAAGTTCCATGTACATTCACAACCTACTTGATGATTAAGGCCCAAATAAAGTGAAGGTAGAAGAGAAAAAGTATAATTTTTAGGAATCCCATACTGATTTTAAAAAATCTCTAAAAATCCCGAATCTTTACCTAATTACAAAAAATCCCAACTTTTGACATTTATTTGATACCTTCTGAGGCCGCTTGATACTTACCTAATTGTGACTGAAAATTAATGCTGAAACGTTCAATAAGGAAAAGAAATTACTGCCAACTAGCGGTATCCCTTGAATTAAGGCTGTAAGTTACAAATTATGCAATTAATCCCTAAAAAAACTTTTTTGGCGTTGTAATTGAATTTTTTTTTTAAAAAAGGACTAGATCAGATTCTGATCTGTGAAGGGAAAAAAAAGAGGCGGCTTGGCAAACTATGAATATTTCGATTTTGATACGTCACATTGGAACATGAATATCAGTAAGCACAAATAACAGTGAATCATAGGATCAAAAAATAAACCAGGTATTATATCATGAAACACAAATATAAGTAAGCATGCATCAGAATCAAATAACAGTATTCCTAACACATATGACTTTATGAGATCATGAATTACTAAAAAATATTTGAATGTCAAAATATGAGACTTTGTGAAACATAGGATCATCATAAAGAGATATGAACCAGACATACTTCCATGTGAATCATAGGATCAAAAAATAAACCAGGTATCACATAATGTATGGAGTATCAAACTTTGCATCATCTCTAAAAAAAAGAGGTATCACCAGTTAGATGCACAGTTACAGATTTTTTTCTTAAGTATCAAGCTTACTTTATTTGTTAAGTATCCACATCAACTTTCAGATCCCTTACAGAATAGGTATCAAAAACTTAGGTAGCAATCATACTTAATTTGTTAGGTATCCACATCAAATTTCAAATAAAACTCAAAAATTAAGTAACATAACTGTTGTGGTGGTCGACATTACTTCTTCACCACTTTCAACAACATCTTGAGTGAGGCCAAGACTAAACGACGGAATGGGTTCTATTGTTGATTGTAACAAAGAATAATGAGATGGAGATGGATATGGATATGGATATGGAGATGGAGATGAAGATGGAGTTTGGGGAGTAAGAACAGAGCAACGGTTCTGCCAAGAGAGAAATAAATTTGAAAAACTGAAAAAGGAATATTAAAATGTTGATATGGTAACTGTAATATAGACAAATACCAAAAAACATAAAATTTAAAAAAAATGGATTTAAAAAAGGAAAATTAAAATTTAAAAAGTGATTGACATTAAATAGATTTCTAAATTTATAAAATTGTTCTAATTATATTCTTTAATAAAAAATAGAATAATCAGGTATCAAAAATAAATGGAATTTTTAGAAAAGTTGAGATTTTAGTAATTTTTATAAAAAGTTAGGAATATTTAATATTTGGATAAAAAAGGTTGTGTAATTTCATAAATTATACAGAGAAAAATGGGCAGCTAAGACCCCATCATATTGGATCCCAATAAGGCCCAAGTGAAAGGGCCAAGCAGGTGCATCACCACCACTAAAAAATATGGCTTGAAACACAAGAGAATGTTGGCAAAGAGTGACCCTTTAAAAGGGGTTAAAAACCAGCAACTTCAAATCATTTAACATAGACCAAAAATAAGATTTTTCAAAGTTTTTCTCCTTGCCCTCTCTTGACTTTGCAAAGCAGCCAAAGTACACCTTTAGGGTTTATGAAGAGGACCTGATCTTTGAGAGCTAAGGTAAGTAGAAATACCTATGCTTTAGCATAATTTCTGCCTGAAAAACATGAGGATTATGCTGATTATACTTGTGCTAGAATTTTGGATAACATGTGTTCAAAAGATTGTTGTGCACTTTCTTGTTTATTAAGAGGCTTTTCTCTTCTTTGTTTGATGGATTATGAAGTAAGGTTTATGTTTTTAACAAGGTTTAGTTCTGTAGTGATGTAAGAAGGCTTCTACGCCATTTTTTCTTCCGCAAAAATTAGTTCTTATATGATATCTTAATTGCGCTCTTAGTAGGAACTTGTAGACTAGTAATTGGTAATTGTTGTAGCGCATCCTCCATGTACTTTGGGACTATTTTTAGACTTTTAAGGACTGGTTTTATGTAAATGTGTTGGAGACAGTTTGGTTGAAGTTGAAATAGGTTTGAGATTGTTGACTTCGAAATGTAGCGAGAAGACATAATGTTATCCTGCCTACTTATGTATTGTGTAGAATTGTTGTGTGTTGTGATTTAGGGTATATTGTAAAACTGTTATGGGACTAAAACAAGCTATATATGACATGTACATCAGAATGCGTTCCTAAAAATATGATTAGAAGTGGAAAGACTTAAAGAATACTCCTGGGTTAATAATTACAAGCCTACCGCCCGAGTGTTTTTTATGAGATCGGACTGCCAAGACGTATTTATTAGCTGCTAATACTAGTTTTTTTACCTACCCTATTGTATATAAATATTTGGGGGAAAAGGAGGTTACTTTGAGGTAATACCGACGTAGTACAATGAGGTATATAAGGCTACTCGATTTCCTATTATTTGGCATGAAATCAAGGTTCTTCCTTGACACTTAGAGGAACTTACAAACTCGAGCATAACTAATAATCATGTCTTCACTCTTTAACATGTTCATATGCTCTCATAAATAGCCATTGTCAAATCTGCATATCTACTTTGGATAAAAAATAAATGAGTTCCTTTTGTTGCTAAATAAAGTCCACTTGTTTTTTCATCTCCTACATAATTCATTAGTTGTGTAACCTACTCTTTTCATTGTGGTACTATCTTGCATGATTGTTACATATCACATGTTTTGTCTATAGTCCTACAGCTCTAAATTTTATGACCACAACAAGAATCATCTCAAAAGTAAATAAAACATAAGTTGATGTTGCTTATTGATGGGTGGTATCCCAGGGGTGGTAGATCACCTAGCATAGGTCAATCACATATTACGGGGGGTATCCCAGGGGTTAAAGGAAAGCCTAGCATGGGTCGATCCCGATGTTGATTTACCACTGATCAGTTGGTCAGTTTATATGATATACTGCACACAAAATATACAGTAAAGAAAGGTAAAGTAAGAAAAAGGACATAAAGCACATGATTCCTCAGTATGACTAAAGGTGGTTCTATTATCCTTACACACCAGTGTATGATTTCATTTGAATTCTTATGTCATATACAGTACTTTCTCCCCTACATATTCAATAGATTATCTCGTACTAACGCCACTTATGGGGCAGCTGCATTTCATGCTACAAGTACAGGAGCTAGTTGATCTCCCTAGGAGGACTATAGGATATCCAGTTGATGTTACTCAGCTCCATGTTGCTTTAGGGATTTGTGTGTATAGAGCTTATATTTTTGTGTTGTATAGTTGTTCATGAGGCAGTGCATGTCCTGATTCTTAGTAGATATTATTCCTTATCTAGAGGCTTTATAGACTATGTTAACTAAAGTGTGGTCGTGTATCGTACTTTAGACATCGTGGCTCCAATGGCCTAATCATATGTATTTGCTTTTGGCTTTTTATTATTGTCTTCTTTCTTGAAAGCATGTTAAATGTGGAAACCCCTTACAATGTTCAAAGAAAGTGCATAGTTATATGTTGGTTCTCCCAAGCCTTGTCGGTAACGGGTGCTAGTCTGCCTCAGTGGGACTTTGGGCGTGACAAAAATGTTATTAGAGCAGGTCGTCCTAGGGAGTCTACAAAGTCGTGTCTATGTAGATTCTTGTTTATGGATGTGTTGGGCACCACATTTATAAGCAGGAGGCTATGTGGAATTTAGGAGTTGTCACTTCCTTTTCATTCTTTGGATCATGCCATAGAGCCAAGTATTGTAAGTGGATTGTTTTGAACCTCTGAATTAATTTTTAAAGCGAGTATGCCACAAAACTAGGAAAAGTAAAGGCAAAGAGAAGGAAGTATTAGTGGTAGTTGGTGTACCCAGTCGGGTGAGACAACGAAATGAGGCCCAAGATGAGTCTCTGTCACAAACATCTCAAACTCTTCCAACTCCTAATGAGCCAGGCTATAGTGAAATTCCCCTATAACCACCTACCGATGCTATCGTACAGGATCTAGGAAATGCAGTCCAACTATTGACTAGTATAGTTTCTAGCCAAGGTCAAAGACAAGAAGGTCCAGTTATAGGTATAGGTTGTGTGAATAGGGCAGCTAGCACGAGTTTAGGTGACTTCCTTAATTTGGACCCTCCATCTTTTACTGGGTCAGATCGTAATGAAGATCTACAAGACTTCATCAATCATATCTGACGCACTTTGGATTTTATGCACGTAAGTGGTACAGAAGCTGTGGAACTAGCAACATATAAATTTAAGGGTGTGGTTGTGCTATGTTATGAGACTTCAAAGTAATCTAAGGGTATAGATACATCTCCAACTACCTAGAGGGAGTTCAAAGAGGCATTGCATGACCATTGTTTGTCGTTAAAGATCCAAAAGGCTCATGCAGATCAGTTTCTGAATCTCCACAAAGGGAATATGAGCATGAAGGAGTATAGCCTTCAATTTAATTCCCTGGCCAGGTATGATCCTAATGTTGTTGCTACTATGGCAGATAGAGTTCATCGATATGTGAATAGGTTAGATTCATATCTGGCCTCAACCATTGATTCTTTAAATAAAGTCATGGATATAGCGAGGATGCAAGCAGTTGCACAAAAACTGGAGGATCAGAGGCAAAGAAGGACACAAGAGATAGAAAGGAGGAAGTCCAAGAGGGCCAGATCTTTGGGGCAGTTTATACCATCCCAAGGTGAGTTTAGGACTCGATTTTCTAATATACCACCAAGGACATAATCCTCCTACTTTGCAGCTAGTACTCCACCACAGCTTCAAGGGTCTAGGAGTAATAATTTTTATCAAAGAAGTAAAGGCCAAGGTGCACAAACTACACGATATTCAGCAAGCCAGCAAATGCCTCTAATGCGGTGGTGCAAACAATGTGAAAAAAGCCATTTAGGTACATGTAGTGTTTGGATAGATGCTTGTTATTCGTGAAGTGATCTAGAGCATATGATACAAGATTGCCCTAAGAGACGTACGGGTGATATAGTGCAACCTACTGGCTCAATTGTTGCATCATCATCATCAGTTCATCCATTATGTAAGGGTCAATAAGCACCTACAAATCATGGTAGAGGTGATAGATGGGCAGCTAGCTCTAGTAGAGCCCAGAATTGCATTTAGGCTCTAGGGAGTTGGCAAAATTTGGAAGCTTCACTAGATGTGGTCACAGGTACATTTTTCATCATTTCACATAATGTATATACATTAATTGACCCTTATTCTACACTATCAAATATCACTTCACTAGTTGTTGGGGAGCTTAAGAGAAAACCTAAATTATTGAATAAGCCATTTGATGTGTCTACACCAACTGATAAATCTATTATGTAGAAGGGTCAATTATAACAGTGTAGTAACTGTTTGTGACTGTGACACATTGGCTGACCTTGTTGAGCTAGAAATGGTGGAATTTGATGTTATAATGGGTATGGATTGGTTACCTTCTTGCTATGACACTATGGATTGCCGAACTAGAGACTGTATTTTTATTTTCCAAACAAGGTTGTCCTTGAATGGATGGCAATGTAAGGGCACCAAAGGGTAAGTTTGTTTCTTATTTAAATGCAAGGAAGATGATGTCAAAGGGATATATATGTCATCTAGTTAGAGTGAGGGATATGGAGACAGAATCACCAACTCTTCAATTTGTTCCAGTAGTGAATGTATTTGTTGATGTGTTTCATGAAGAGCTTCGGGGTTTACCTCAAGAACGAGAAGTACATTTTCGTATTGACTAGGGCTGGGCATAATTTGGTTCAACCCGAAAAAACCGACCGAACTAATTTTTTTTTAATTTCAGTTTCGGTTTTTTGATTATTTCGATCGGTTTCGGTTTGAAATTTTAAAAATTTAATAATTCGGTTCAGTTTTCGGTTTTCGGTTTTAAACTATATTTTTTCGGTTAACCAAAAAACCAAATTAATTTATACCATTATAATATAAATTATAATTTATATCAAATTATCTTTTATGGCCCAAAACCCCAAACCCAAATTTAAATACCATTGCCCAATCTCAAACCCAATTGTCAAACCCAAAATCATGGACCAATCCTATGGCACTAATAAATCATTAGTGGATCAACATCAACTTCAAATCTGGTAAAAATATTTTGTGGGTTTTTTTAATTATTAAAAAAACTAATTTGAAAATTAGCAATTTCTATCCTTCAAGCGAGTATGGATTAGAAAAACACCATGCGACGAGCTCATGAATCATTACTATGTAATCAATTAGATCAATTTCTTGTATGTATTCAATTACTTTTCAGCGAAAAAAAGAGTCAGAAATAATATTCAAATCGAAAAAATTAAACCGAAATAAACCGAGCTGAAGTTACAAAAACCGAACTGAACTGAATTTATCTCAGTTCAGTTTCAGTTTATATTTTTCTTAAACCGAAAACCAAAAAACCAAACCAAATTAACCAAAACGAACCGAACCGACCGAATGCCCAGCCCTAGTATTGACTTACTACCAGGCACTCAACCTATTTTAATCCCTTCATATAGAATGACCCTAGCAGAATTACGTGAATTAAAGGAGTAAATAAAAGACTTGCTAGAGAAGGGTTTTATAAGAACAAGTGTGTCCCCTTGGGGTGCACCCGTGTTATTCGTACATAAAAAGGATGTCACTTTGAGAATGTTTATTGACTACCGACAATTGAATACGGTGACAATTAAGAACAAACACCCCCTCCCCAGGGTTGATGATTTACTTGATCAGTTCAGCATACATATTGTATCCAATGAAGGAATAGGGTTTGATTCACAAAAGTTAGAAGCGGTGGTAGATTGGTCAAGGCCAATAACACACACGGAAGTTTGAAACTTCCTAGGGTTGACAGGTTATCATAGAAGGTTTGTTGAGGGTTTTTCTTATATTTCTGCACCTCTAACAAAGTTGACACAAAAGGTGACCGGTTCCAATGGAATGATGCATGTGAAAGGAGCTTCCAAGAGTTGAAAAGCAGGCTAACTTCTGCACCTGTGCTAGTGCGTCCAGAAGGCACGGAGGGGTATGTGGTGTATTGTGATGCTTCGGGAGTTGCCTTAGGGTATGTAATAACACAACAAGGTAGGGTAATTGCTTATTCCTTGAAACAACTACGACTACATGAGGAAAACTACCTAACACATGACCTTGAGCTAGCAGCGGTTGTATCTGCTTTGAAAATATGGCGCCACTATTTGTATGGAGTTCGCATTGACATATATACTGATCATAAGAGCCTACTTTACATCTTAAGCAAAAAGACATATATTTAAGACAGTGGAGGTGGCTAGATATAATAAAGGATTACGATGTTGATATATTATATAATCCAGGGAAAGCAAATATGGTAGCCGATGCTTTGAGTTGTAAGGCAATCATTAATATTAAAAATCAGACCACGTAAGTCAAGGATTGGCTAAGGATCTATGTCAACTAGCTAATTTGGGAGTTCAACTCCTTGAAACTCCAAAGGAAGAGGTTATTGTGCATAATACTGCAGAGTCTGCATTGGTAATGGAGGTAAGAGAAAAAATAGTTCAAGGATCCTATTCGACAGCAACTTAAGGAAAAAATAAGTCAGGGTATGATGAAGGGCTTTGAAATTACACAAAATAAAGTACTTCATTGCCAAAATAGATTAATGTGTTCAAGATATTAATGGACTAAGAAGGATAATGGAATAAACCCATCATTCAAGATATTCCATCCATCCAAGATCAACTAAGATGTATGATGATGACCTGAAGGGAATGTTTTGGTGGGGAGGCTTGAAAAAGGACCTTGCAGAATTTGTGGCTCAATGTTTGAATTGCCAACAACTCAAGGTAGCGCAACAAAAGCCGGGAGGTTAAATGCAATGTATAGAGCTTCAAACATGGAAGTGGGATATGATTAATATGGATTTTGTTATTAGGTTTCGTCTCTTATTTCAGAAGTTTGACTCCATATAGGTAACAGTTGATAGACTTACAAAGTCAACACACTTCTTGCCAGTTAAGTGTGATTATACAGTTGAAGAGTTTGCAAAGTTATACCTCAAAGAGATAGTTAGGCTACATGGGGTCCCAATCTCCATTATGTCTGATCAGGAAGCTCAATTCACTGCAAATTTTTGGAAGTCCTTCCAAAGGGGTTTAGGGACACAAGTGAATTTTAGTACAACTTTCCACCCTCGAACAAACGGTCAAGCATAACGAACCATTCAAACACTTGAAGATATGTTGTGGGCTTGTGCATTGGACTTCAAGGGTAGTTGGGTGGACTATTTGCCATTTATTGAATTTGCCTCTAATAATAGCTACCATTCAAGAATCGAGATGACACTTTATGAAGATTTGTATGGAAGAAATGCAGGTCGCCAATCGGATTGTTTGAAGTAGGTTAAATCACCTTTCTTGGGCCAGATCTAGCACAACAAGCCATGGAAAAAGTAAAGGTAATAGCACAACAACTAAAAATAGCCAAAAGTCGTCATAAATCATATGGGGATGGTAGAAGGAGAGGACCGAAATTTTCCGTAGGAGATTGGGTATTCTTAGAGGTGTTCCCAATGAAATATGTTATGAGATTTAGTAAGAAGGAAAACTAAGCCCACGTTACATAGGGCCATATAAGATTATTAAAAGGTTTGGATAGGTTGTGTATGAATTAGAGCTACCCTAGGAGCTTTCAATGGTTCATCCAGTTTTTCATGTCTCAATGCTTCGAAAATACATAGGTGACCCATCTCGTATCACTCCTATTAAAGATATGCAGGTTATAAAAGATCTCATCTACGAAGAGGTACCTATTGCTATCATAGATCGTCAAGTTAGATTTCTAAGGAATAAAGAAATACCTTCAGTAAAGGTACTTTGGAGGAACCAGCAAGTAGAAGAGATAACATGGGAGGCTGATGAAGCGACGAGATCTAAATACCCTAGTTATTTCAAGCTTAAAGAGGAAGTCCAAGATGCAGAGTTGAGGAATTAGTAGGTATGTGTGTTGGAATACTTATTATGTTGTCAAAAGTTTGTTCAAATGAAGGTTTAAACTTGTTTAACCTATCTAATTACGCTAACATTCGGGGACGAATGTTCCTAGGGGGGATGATGTGACACCCCAAATCTTAGGTTTACTAGTCCTATGCATATGGAATATGATATGATAAGGTAAAAAGAGCACCAACTTTAAAAGCGCCTAACTTTTAGACTAGAGGGCTACATTTACGTCTAATACTTAAGATGAGTGAGTGTATATAAGTTTCAAGACAAAATGAGGAGATCACGGCCATAAACGAAGTAGAAAAAAGGGAGGTTCTTGATAGACATAGGGAGCTAATAGGTGAGTCGCTTATGTGCTTAGCAATAGGTTAGGTAGATGGAGACGAGGCCCTACACTGAATCTGTTCAAGTCCGATAATGAGTAAAGCCCAAGTTAAAGATGCAATTTTAGCTCTTTTTTTAGAATTATAAAGTAGGCAATATTTTCAGACCAAGATGAATAGAAAAAAGGCCCAAGTACATTCACAACCTATTTGACGATTTGGGCCCAAACTAAGTGAAGGTAAAAGAGAAAAATGGGCATCAAAGGCCCATCAAATTGGAGCCTAATAAGGCCCAAGTGAAAGGGCCAAGAAGGTGCATCACCACCTTGAACAAATGTTGCTTATAGCACAAGAGAAAGTCTGCCAAGAGTGGCCCTTTAAAAGGGGTTAAACACAAGCAACTTCAAGTCATTTGACATAGACCAAAAATCAGATTTTTCAAACTTTTTCTCTTTGCTCTCTCTTGACTTTCTAAGGAAGCCAAAGCACACCTTTAGGGTTCTTGAAGAGGACCTGATGCTTGAAGGATACAGTAAGTAGAAATACCTATTGTTTAGCATAATTTCTCAATGAAAAACATGAGGATTATGCTGATTATACTTGTGCTAGAATTTTGCATAGCATGTGTTCCAAAGATTGTACACTTTTTTTATTTATCAAGTTGCTTTTCTATTCTTGGTTGGCTGGATTATGAAGTAAAGTTTATATTTTTAACAAGATTTAGTTTTGTAGTTATGTAAGAAGGCTGATGCACCATTTTTATCTTCCGCGAAAATGATTTCCTGTATGATATCTTACTTGCTCTCTTAGTAGGAACTTGTGGACTGGTAATTTGAAATTATTTTTCCACGTCCTCCATCTACTTAGGGACTGTTTTTGGACTATTTTATGACTAATTTTATGTTTAAATATGTTGGAGATAGTTTGATTGAAGTTGAAACAGGTTTGGGATTGTTGACTTTGAAATGTAGCGAGAAGACGTAATGTTATGCTGCCTACTTTTGTATTGTGTAGAATTTTTATGTGTTGTGCTTTGTGAGCTGTTGTAACACTGTTATGGGGCTAAAACAAGTTGTATATGATATGTACATGAGAATGTGTACTAGAAAATATGATCAGAAGTTGAAAAGTTTAAAGAATACTCTTGGGTTAATGATTACAAGCTTACCGCCCGAATGTTGTTATTTTTATGAGATTGGACTGCCAAGACGTGTTTATTAGCTGGTAATACTATTTTTATTACCTACCCTATCATAGATAAATATTTTGGGGGAAAGGAGGTTACATCAAGGTAATAACAACGTAGTACAACGAGGTATGAAAGGCTACTCAATTTCCTATTATTTGGCATGAAATCAAGGTTTTCATGCCAAGCATACCGCCCGAATGTTGTTATTTTTATGAGATTGGACTGCCAAGACGTGTTTATTAGCTGGTAATACTATTTTTATTACCTACCCTATCATAGATAAATATTTTGGGGGAAAGGAGGTTACATCAAGGTAATAACAACGTAGTACAATGAGGTATGAAAGGCTACTCAATTTACTATTATTTGGCATGAAATCAAGGTTTTCCCTTGGCACTTAGAGGCAGTTACAAACTCCAGCATAACTAATAACCATGTCATCACTCTTTAACATGTTCATATGCTCCCATACATAGCCATTCTCAAATCTTTATACATACTTTGGATGCAAAAATACATTAGTTCCTTTTATTGCTAAATAAAGTCCACATGTTGTTTCAACTCCTATGTAATTCATTAGTGGTGTAACCTACTCTTTACACTATGGTACTATCTTGCATGATTGTTACATGTCACTTGATATGTCTGTAGTGCTATAGCTCTAAATTTTATGGCCACAAAAATAATCATCTCAAAAGTAAATAAAAAATAAGTCGAAGTTATTTATTGATGGGTGGTATCCCATGGGTGGAAGAATAACCTGGCATGGGTCGATCCCATATTATGAGCGGTATCCCAGGGGTGAAAGGAAATCCTAGCATGGGTCGATCCCGATATTGATTTACCACTGATTAGTTGGTCATTTTATATGATATATTGTGCACATATTATACAGTACAGAAAGGTAAAATAATAAAAAGGACATAAAACTCATGATTTCGCAGTATGACAAAAGGTGGTCTCTTATCCTTACACACCAGTGTATGGTTTCATTTGAGTTCTTATTTCATATACAATACTTCTTGCCGTACATATTTAGTACATTATATCTTATTTACGTTCCTTATGGGGGACCTGCATTTCATGTTGCATGTACAGGAGCTAGTAGATCTCTTTAGTAAGAGAACAGGATATCTAGCTATTGTTACTGAGCTCTAGGTTGCTTCGGGGCTTTGTGTGTCTAGAGCATATATTTTTGTATTGTATAGTTTGTCATGAGGCGGGGCCTTATCCGATCCTTAGTTGATATTGTTCCTTCTTTAGAGGCTTTGGAGACTATGTAATGTAAAGTGTGGTCATGTATCGTACTTTAGACATCGTGGCTCTGACGGCCTAGTCATATTTATTTCCTTTTGTTTTTTATTATTGTCTACTTTCTTGAAAGCATGATGAATGTGGAAAACCCTTACCATGTTCATAGAAAGTGCATGTTTATATGTTGGTTCTCTCGAGCATTGTTGGCAACGGGTGCCAGTCCGCGTCAATAGGACTTTGGGTGTGACACAATGTCCTAGGTATATAGTCTAGCCAACTACTGCACACCCTAGCCAGTCTTCACCTGTAAGAAGTGTGCGGACTTTTTCAAATGATCAAGGACCACCCAAACTGAGTCAAACTTGCCCAAGGTCGTTGGCAAACCGATGACAAAATTCATAGTGACTTTCTCACACTTTAACTCAAGGATGAGCATCCTTTGCATCGATCCACCAAGGCCTGTGGTGATCATACTTGACTTGTTAACAATTCAAACACTTTTCCACGAACTCAACTATGTGTCGACTCATGCCAAACCACAAATAATGTTGTTTTATATCATGGTAAATATTCGCCATACTCGAATGAATAGAATATCTAGCATAATGGCCCTCCTCTAATATAAATCTTACCCAATACCCAACCTTAGGCATACAAACTCTACAATTTATCCTCATAACACCATTGGAATCGATAATAGCTTCCTTGGCTTCACCTCTCAATTCTGTGTCACGAATCATGCCCAACCTGGGATTCTAAAACTGATGAGCACATACCTAATCAAGCAAAGAAGATCCAGCCTCTACAAAGTCCAATATACTCGGACAAGAAGATATGGTACCATCTATCTAGCATGTGACAGAACCTCAAAAGCCAAGGGCCTCTCCTCAGCCCTAAAGAATGCAAAAGTCCCCACACTAGTAGCCTTTAAACTCAAAGAATCTTCCATCCCATTGGCCTTCTCTAGTGATATGTAATAGAGATTTCATAATCATTAAGCAACTCAAACTACATATGCTATCTAATGTTCAGATTAGTCTAAGAAAAGATGTATTTGAAACTCTGGTAATTGGTGAAGTTCTCACAATGTACCCTATAAAGATAATGTCTCTACAACTTTAATAGAAACACAACTGCAGCCAATGCCAAGTCATGGGTAGGGTAGTTTCGCTCATGCACCTTCAGCTTTCTAGAGGCATAATCTATCATTGTCAACCTCCACATCAATACGCCACAAAAGCCATACCAGAAGCATCACAATATACCATGAATAACATTCCCTCCTTGGGTAAAGAAAGAATCGATGCTGAACTCATCAAATCCTTGAGCTTTTAGAAGTTCAACTCAAACTCCTCGAACTGCTAAAATGGCACATCCTTCTAAGTCAATTTAGTAAACAGGGTTTCTATGGAGGAAACATCCTGAATAAACCATCAATAATAACCCCCAAAACCAATAAAGCGCAAAATCTTAGTTACAAAAGTAGGCCTAGCCCACTCATGAACAGTGTCCAGCTTCGCTGGACCAACCATAATACCTTATTTGGACATTACATGCCAAAAACGTTCCAACACACTCATACCAAAACTCACATTTTGAGAACTTGGCATACAACTTTTCTTCCCTCAATCTCTGAATAGTCCTCAAGTGTTTAACATGATCGGCCTTACTCTTGGACTAAACCAAGATATCATGTCTAAACAAAATCACAAAGATGTTTAAATAAGGCTTGAATAGTTGGTTTATCAAGTCCATAAAAGTAGTCGGGCATTAGTCAAGTCGAAAGATATAATCATGAACTCTTAATGCCCATAACGAATCCTAAAGGTAGTCTCCAACATATCAGACTTCTAAACTCTCAAGTAATGATAGCCGGAACTCAAATTAATCTGGGAGGATATTAAGGCACCCTACAACTGGTCAAAAAGATCATCAAAGTGAGGCGAAGGATATTTTTTCTGGACGTTCACTTTTTTGAGCTGACGATAGTCAGTACACATACGCAAAGAGCCATACTTGTTTTTCACAAATAATATAAGAGCACCTTAGGGAGATACACTCGAACAAATAAATCCCTTTTTCAAGAAGTCTTCATATTGTTCTTTAACTCCTTCAATTCAATTGGGGCCATCCGATACGGAGCAATAGATATTGGCTTACTGTTTGGCTCTACATCAATAGCAAAGTCAATTTCTCAGTCTTTGAGGAAGATAATGTAAGTTAGTCGGGGATACATCTATAAACACTCTACTAACTCTTGTAGTCTCCAATAATGGTGGCTCCATAGAATAGGCCCGAACATGAGCCAATTATGCCAAGTATTCCTTCTCCAACTACCGACAAGCATGCATATAAGAAATAACACACTTTAGATAGGAGCTAGGTGCTCCAGTTCACACAAACTGAGGCAACTCTTGCAAGACAAAGTAATGGTCTTCGCATGATAGTTAAGACTGGCATGATAAGGCGATAACTAGTCTATACCCAATATCACATAAAAGTCTACGATATCTAACAAAATCAATTCAACAACTATATCTCTCCCCATAAATATCACAATACAACCCCAATACACACAATCACCACTAATGATTTACCTACTAGGGGTTGAAACACAAATAGTCTCGGCAAGACACTCACAGATAATATCAATATTAGAAGCAAAATAAGCTAACATAAGAATAAGTAGAACCTAGATAAAAAGCACTGAGGCTGAACGATTGCACACCGAAACCATACCTGTGATAAATGCATCAGAGTCCTTTGCTTGTGCTATATCTAGATCATCATAACATACTCTTTGCTCTTCATTAGCTTGTGGGCCTCTACGAGCCTCACCTCTCACTATACCATGACCCTTTCTTGCACCACCCCTCCTAGCCTAGGGTGTATCCTTAGGTTCCGAAGCTAGAGTTGGATAACCTGGCTAAGAAGTTGAATTCTGAGCAGGGAATGCATGACATGGATAATGATCAGTGAAGTGCTCAACCTCATCACAAACATAGCAAGCCTTGGGGTCTCAACCATGAGATGACTGTGCTGAAGAACTACCACGTCTGTTTGAACCACAAGAGGTATCACACCCTTTTTTAGTAGGCTTGGACTTGTCAACACTATCAGATGGTAGAAGGGTTGCCGGAACTGCTCGGCCCTGGTTTCCCTACCTTTAAAGCTCTCGATCTTGAGGTGGGTGTCCATTACACTAACTATGCTAATGAAACCTCTTCCCGCCACCCTATCTATCATGCCTGATGAACTCTATCAAGTAAGTATGATTCACTACACTCTGAAAGGTGCCTCCAGATAGAACCAAGGAAGTTGTAGCCTCTTGAAGATACCCTCCCAATCCTTTGGTAAATCATTGAGTCCTGTCAAACTCAGTAGGAATGTTGGACAAGGCCTATCTGGACAATGAATGAAACCTAGCCTCATAGTCAGACATGGACATGGATCCATACCAAATCGTATTAAACTCATCCCTGTAGTTATCCCGAAGGCTGTATGGCATAAATCTCTCTAGACATACGAATCTAAACTACTCCTATGCCATAGCCACAGATCAAACAGGTTAACGGGTTAGGACTGACCTTCATCACTCCATAGCGAGGTTGGTGAACTAGTAAGAAATGTAAGAACCTCCATGCAACTCCAGAATAGCAAGGTCACATAACTGATCTAGACAATCCAATAGAATGTCATAAGCTCTATCACCTGGGGTGCAATAAAATTGCAGAGGAGCTAACTATACAAATACCTAAAAGTTTTTTTGCTTAGTTGTGGACATGACTAGGCTGGTAGAACATAGTTAAACCATAAATAAAGGTCATGAAATAGATGGAGCAATAGCCAGACTCTGAAGCTGAGAATCAAACTCGGCCAAGAGGTCTGAGGCGGAATCATAAGAGTCATAGGAGGATCCACTGGAGCTGAAGAAGCACCCACATGAATCATGGCTGGCTCAGATGAAGCTATAGAAGGACCCACCTATGTTGGGGATCCTAAATCAATGGTGTAGAATATTGGGCTAAAGGCGGTAGAAAAGGATGTGAAGGCCCCTCTAGCTCATAAGATGGTTTTGGAGAAATTGATCTAGACAGTCCTCTAGACTATGCTACCCTATTAGCAAGTCCTCAACCCCTGGCCCTATCATGATCCCTGCCTTGAATTCGAGTGCGAACCATATCACCTGACTCTAGCTCTTCAACTAATAGACGAGATCTGGAAACTGGCATATATGCAGAAGAAGTGGATTAGATACATTCAGAAAAGGTGATATGGAGAAACACATAAATCGGAGCAAGACATGAAAGATTTTTCTATCAAGTTCCCTGTAGCCTTCAAAAGATGGGTATAGATGTCTAGACATCGATCAACGAGACTCTACTAAAGACCCTACTCTTGACTCACGAGCCCAATGAACCAATAGCTTTGATTAAAAACTGTAGCGAACCCACACTTATTTTTTTACAAAAGTTTTTGATTGGATTGGAAAAACTCGTTCAAAAACCTTTTGCAGAAAAATACACTGTATATGACCCGTCTATGTTGCAAACTCGGTTATTCCGAAGATGAAAATTTTCTAAATTTTGTGAGGGACATTCTTGTCAATTTTCAACCCCTCCTAAACTCTATATACACGATCAAATTAGGTCGTTTGAACATAAAAAGGGTCTAAAACCCTATTCTAAGTCCTTTCTAAACAATTGGACAAGGCTAGGGCTTGAGGAAAAAAAGAAGAGCTTGAGATTGAGGAATTCAAGCAAAAAACCTTGAAGTGACTGTTCAAAGCTTGATCCCAAGTATGTAAAGCTAAACTAAAAGCATGAGATTTTCTCTCATGTGTCCCGTAGATGGTCATAGAAGAGCTTAAAGTCTAAAGAGTTTACATACATGATTTTTGGTGGTTTTTCTTGAAAATTATACTAATTACATGTATACCTATGTTGATGATCATCATAAACTTGTTTTCTTGAAGTGAATATTCTCATGAGATATTATTTAACCCTACTTAACTATTTTTGAAAAGTGTGCATGAATAAACTTAGGGATTGAGTCTAGAGCCTTGATTGGAGGATGTCGACAGCGACTGTGATTGTGATGAGAGAATGATGATGAATTGATAGAACTTGATAGTCCCGTGAGTCTCCATAAATGAACTCTACTGATTTGTCTATTCGATTGTTCCATAATGAATGTGATGAGGATAAGTGGCTCGCTTGGGAACTAGCAATAGTCTCTAAGTGCTGGACACATCTTAGGTACCCTCCCGGGGTGTGACAAACTTTGTATTAGAGCATAGAGTTCAAGTGTCTTAGGGAGTCTATGAAGCCATGTCTATTAGAGTCTTTGTTATTAGTGTGAAGAGCTTAACATCAATAATATGGAGGCTATAGGACATTTTGGAACTGTTTCACTTCTTTCATGTTCTAAATCGTGCGATAGAGCATAACTCTATGGAACATTCTTCTCTAATTCGTGCTCTACGTATTGCAGAGTTGTGATCATGCCTCCAAGAAGATCTATTAGAGGTAGAGGACGTCCCGCCAGGCAAAATGTTAACCCACCTGAGCCTCAAGGACATGTGGAGCTTGCGGATCAAGCTTTCCTTGTTGAGTAGCCCCCGCAAGATGAGGTCCCCAATGCTGAGCTACACCACGTTATTCTAACTCTAGCCCAGGCTATCACAACACCCTCTGCAAGATGACAAATGCATAGACAAGATTCCCATGACACCTTTAGAGTCCAGGAATTATCTAGGATGAATCTGTCTGAGTTCACAGGGTCTGCATCCACTGAAGATCCTGAGAACTAGGTGGAGGAATTTCAGAAGGTGTTCCAACTGATGCATGTATCTGATGCTGACAGGGTTGAACTGGCTGCTTACTAACTTAATGGTGTGGCAAGACTATGGTTTGACCAACTGATTAAAGGTAGAGGAGATGATGCTTCATAGTTCACTTGGGCAACGTTTGAGGAAGCTTTCTTGGAGCACTTTTACCAATAAAACGGAGAGAGGCCAAGGTAAGAGAGTTCCTAAATCTGAAACAAGGCTCTATGACTATGCATGAGTATGGGATGAAGTTTACTCAATTATCCGATATGCTCCAAATATGGTCGTTGATATGAGGGGGAGAATGGGAATGTATGTGGATGGGTTGAACAGAGGGCCAAATAGAGATGGGAGGGGAGCAATGCTCGTGAGTGATATGGATATTAGGAGATGGATGACGTTTGTGCAACAGGCTGATGAGGAGAGGCAGCATGATAGAGCAAAGTTTAGAAATAAGAAGGCTAAGACATCCTGCCATGAGGTTGGAAGGAAAGGGAATGGTAACCGATTTTCAGCACCATCATCTGCTAGTGCACTTGTGCCTAGAGGAAGGAATGACTAGAGGTCTCAGAATGTTAAAACCTAAGGATCTCAGTCATAAGCTAGTGTGGCTCAAGGTTCACAGGTTAAACCATTGTGAGATAAGTGTGGCAAATTGCACGTGGGGAGATGTCATGAAGGGCATAATGTATGCTACAAATGTGGCCAAGCGAGTCACTACTAGAGACAGTGTCCAAGTGGGCTAATGGGGCTCAATCTTATGCACCAGCCCTGCTAGCTAGAGGAACCTAGAGAGGTGCTACGTCAGGCGCAGGTGGAGCTACACACCATTTGTATGCCATGGGTAGTCGTCGAGATCTGGAGAACAACCTAGACGTTGTGATGGGTATGATTCAATTCTTTTATTTTGATTGTTATGTTTTGATGGATCTGGGTACCACATTATCATTTTTAACTCCTTATGTTGCTAGTAGATTTGATAGAACTCCTGAGAGTCTTCTTGAACCCTTTGATGTTTCTACTCCTGTAGGTGAGTCTATTCGAGCTTAGAGAATCTATAGAGCTTGTGTAATGTCCATCCATCATAGGGATACTATTGTTAATTTTGTTGAGTAGAAGATTATTGATTTTGATTTGATCCTTGGCATGGATTGGCTTTACGCCTGTTATGCCTCCGTTGATTGTAGATCCCCAATCGTTGAGTTCCAATTTCCAAATGAACCGGTTCTTAAGTGGAAGGGTGATTCTGTTGCACCTAGACGTATGTTTATCTCATATCTTAAAGACAGAAAGTTGATATCCAAAGGTTGTATATATCACCTCGTGCGAGTGAAATCTGATGTTGTTGAGTCCCCAACTATTGAGTTGGCCCCGCTTGTAAATGAGTTTCCAGAAGTGTTTCCAGAGGATCTGCCTACAGACCCTCCTAATAGGGAGATTGACTTTGGAATTGATGTCCTTCCCGATACCTAGCCTATTTTGATTCCACCTTATAGGGTGGCCCCCACTAACTTGAAAGAGTTGAAAGAGCAATTAAAAGATTTGCTAGAGTAGGGCTTTATTATGATGAACATTTCTCCTTGGGGGTGCCCCTGTCCTATTCGTGCAAAAGAAAGATGGATCCCACAGAATGTGTATTGACTACAGGAAACGTAATAAGGTCACCATAAAGAATAAGTATCCTCTTCCAAGGATAGATGATCTGTTTTACAAACTTCAGGGTGCCTCTTGTTTCTCAAAGATAGACCTCAAATCTTGTTGCCATCAGTTGAAAGTGAGGGAATGTGATATCCCAAAGATAGCCTTTAGGACTAGATTTGAGTTTTTGGTCATGTCCTTTAGGTTGATGAATGCACCTGTAGCCTTCATGGACTTGATAAATAGAGTATTCAGATAATATCTTGATATGTTTGTGATTGTATTCATCGACGACATTTTCGTAGAGATGAGGAGGAGCATGCTAATCACCTCAAAGTTGTCTAAGCACTGAAGGACCATGAGTTGTACGCAACATTCTCGACATATAAATTTTTGCTTAAGTCATTGGCTTTTCTAGGACATGTGGTTTCCAGTTATGGTATTTAAGTAGATGCTCAAAAGATTGAAGCGGTTAAGAACGGGCCTAGACCAACCTCTCCGACTGACATAACAAGTTTCTCAGGGTTGGCAGGCTACTACCGCAAATTTATTAATGGATTTTCTTCCCTATCTACACCATTGACTATATTGACTTAGAAAAAGGACAAGTTTCAGTGGTCCAATGAATGTGAGAAGAGTTTCCAAGAGTTCAAGACAAGATTGACTACTACACCATTCCTAAACTTTCTCGATGGGATAGAGGACTTTATAATCTATTGTGATGCTTCGAGGGTTGGATTGGGGTGTATGCTGATGCAGAGGGAGAAAGTGATAGCCTATGCATCAACACAACTTAAGGTTTATGAGAGGAACTATCCAACCCATGATCTTGAGTTGGCAGCGGTGGTGTTTGCACTTATAATCTGGCGCCACTACTTATATTGAGTGCATGTGGATGTGCATGTGCACTTACAATCTGACCACAAAGGCTTGCAATATGTCTTCAATTAGAAAGAGATAAACCTGCGACATAGGAGATGGTTGGAGTTGCTCAAGGATTATGACATGAGCATTCTCTACCATCTAGGTAAAGCTAACATTGTTACTGACACTCTTAGCATGTTTTCGATGGGTAGTATAGCCATGTTGAGGAGGGAAAGAAAGCGCTAGCTAAAAAGTGCATCGATTGGCTCGATTAGGACTTCAACTTGAGGAGAATAATAAGGAAGGAGTCAATGTTCAGAATGGGTCTTCTTCATCCTTAGTTGTAGAGGTGAAAGAAAACAAAGACAAAGATCCTATCATACTCCAATTAAAAAAGGATTGTCCATACACAGAAAGTGATAATTTTGTCCAAAGGGAGAGATGGAGTGTTCGGATACCAGAGTAGATTGTTTGTTCTAGATGTTGAGGGTGTTCGAGAGAGGATTATGGCTGATGCCCATAGTTCTACATATTCCATTTATCCTATCTTTAACAAGATGTACCACAACTTTAGAGAAGTCTATTGGTGGAGTGGAATGAAGGGGGATATTGCTAAATTCATTTCAAAGTACCCGAATTGCCAGCAAGTGAAAGTTGAGCATCAAAGGTCATGTGGATTAGCTCGGAACTTTGAGATTCCTAAATGGAAGTGGGAGATGATACATATGGACTTCATACTAGTCTAGAGAGGTCTCAAAAGCAACATGATTTGATATGGGTTATTGTAGATAGGATGACCAAATAGGCTCACTTCTTAGCAGTTAAGACGACCAACACTATGAAGGAGTACACGAAGTTGTACATCCAGGAGATTATGAGGTTGCATGGGGTTCCCTTGTCCGTCATCTCGGACAGGGGAGCTCAATTCACCTCCCAAGTTTTGAGATCGTTCCAGAAGGGATAAGGTACTAAGGTGAACCTGGGTACAACCTTTCATCCACAGACATATGACCAGGCAGAGTGCACAATTAAGATATTAGAGGACGTGTTGAGAGTCTATGTTCTTGATTTCAAAGAAAACTTGGATGATCACATACCATTTATTGAGTTTTCATATAACAATTTTAGTTATCATGCAAGCATTCAGATGGATCCCTATGAAGACTTGTATGGGAAAAGATGTAGATCACCAATTGGGTGGTTTGAAGTTGAAGAAGTAGAGATGATTGGGCCAGATCTTATCAACCAATCGATGGAGAAGGTTAAGGTCATTAGAGAGAGGTTGAACACTGCTCAAAGTCACCAAAAATCTTATATTGACGTGAGGAGAAGAGACGTAGAATTCGAGGTAAATGATTGGGTAAACTTGAAAATGTCACCTATGAAGGGTCTCATATGATTCAGGAAGAGGGCAAAGTTGAGTCTACTCTATGTGGGACACTATCAAATTATGAAGAGGATTGGGAAGGTTGCTTACAAGCTAGAGTTTCCTTTCGAGCTAGATGGTATTCATCCGATATTCCATCTATCGATGTTGAAGAAGTGCTTAGGAGATCCTGCCTTGGTGATCCCCGTTGAGAGTATTGTAGTGAAGGATAACTTGTCCTATCAGGAGATTCTGGTCCACATCCTTGATCATCAGGTTCGAAAGCTGACGACCAAAGAGGTAGCTTCAGTTATCGTACTATCAAGAAATCAATTCGTTGAGGAAGCAACATGGGAAGCTGAGGAAGAGATGAGAGCCAAACATCCACACCTTCGTTCCCACTGTTGAAAACATTGAACTTACCCCTAACTAAATTGATTGGTGTATTCTTGAGTTGATTATCTATTCTTGAGTCCGAATAGAGTCGATTGGGGTTAATGAAGACGTCGAGAGTAGCTTTGTTAAGGTGGATGTATACATGAGTCTTGAGTCTATTCGTGCCTTGATAACTACCTTTACTCATCATTCGAGGGCAAATGATCTGAAGGGGGAGATGATGTAACGCTCGGTAAAATTACTAAAATACCCCTATAGTAGAGGTATATGCGTAACACGTCTCCCCATGCTCAGAAGGTAAATTCGAGACTGGATTTGCGATTAGCATAAAACATTGAGTGGGAAAATGGTCTCGGTTAATTTTTAGAACAACCAGATCGAAAGATAATTTTTTGGTCCGAAAATGAAATATAGTGTCATTGTGCGACAGAGGCATGTCGCGCCTTAGTAGGGGACCCATACTTATTTCCTTTTTAGAAATTTTTGACGGGATTGGGAAAAGTCGTTAGAAACTTTTCAGAGAAAAATATATTGTACGTGACTAGTCCGCATCGCGGACTGGGTTATTCCGAAGTTGAAATTTTTTTAAATTTTGTGATGGGCATTCCGGTCAATTCCCAATCCCTCCTAAACTCTATACAGGATAAAATTAGGTCTTTTTAACATAAATAAGGGTCTAAAACCCCATTCTAAGTCCTTTCTAAATAATTGGACAAAACTAGGGCTTGAGGAAAGAGAAGAAGAGTTTGAGATTGAGGAATTCAAGAAGAAATCCTTGAAGTGATTATTGAGAGCTTTTTCCCAGGTATGTAAGGCTAAACGAAAAGCATGAGATTGTTTTTTCATGTGACTCGTAGATGGTCATAGAAGAGTTGAAAGTCTAAAGAGCTTACATACATGATTCTTGATGGTTTTTCTTTAAAATTTATTAATTACATGTATTACCTATGTTGATGATCATTATAAAGTTGTCTTCTTGAATTGAATACTTTGATGAGATATTGTTTAACCCTACTTGACTATTTTCGAAAAGCATGCGTGATTGAACTTAGGGATTGAGTCTATGGCCTTGATTGGAAAATTTCAATAACAACTGTGATTGTGATTGTCATGAGAGAATGATGATGAATTGATAGAACTTGATAGTCTTGTGAGTCTCCATAAATGAACTCTACTGATTTATCTATTCGATTTTTCCCTAATGATTCTTCTAAGCCTTGAACTATTAATTGAGATAATAATCAATGAGAGGGTTAAAGTACCTATGAGAACTGATGGATAAGAAGGTTAAAGTCCCTATGAGACTAATCAATGAGAGGGCTAAAACCTCATGATTTTATTGGTTTGATTAGATTGATTGTCTTATGAGCATTGAGTCATGGTAGAAGTATCGAGCATCAAAAGAGTAAGAGTTAGTCTAACTCGCACTTGTTAAACTACATAACCAAACATAGGAGAGGATTAGAACCAACCCAAATGTATAAGGATGAAGGAGTAATTTCTACGTATGAAAGTACGACATGAAATATGATTTGGCTTTTTACCCTAAGTATGCATGATTATGAAGTATGTTTTACTTTAATCCTATGTATGCACGATTATGAAATATGATTTGCCCTTTAGGCCTAAGTATGCATGTAAATGATTTGAAAGACTTATGCCTCTTCTACAAGCATGTACACATATTTGCATTCTTGTGGGATGAAAACTTAGCACCGATAGGATTGGAGGCAGGGAGACACCTTATGGGCACCTCTATAGGTCGTGTAGAGGAGCCTTGAGGTGGCCCTTGACCTTTTTTGCACAGTGTTGGCCTTATGTTAGAGTTTGAGACCAAGGCACACACCCAATAAACCCCACACAGTTTGTGTGGCACTTCACTTGTCGTGTGTTGGCTGTGTGATGTCACCTTGTCCTTGAAAACCATATTTTGGCCAAGGCACTTCACGCATGAACCTCATAGGATCCACATGACCTTTCATGGATCTCCGTGTGGGCGTTGGAGTGAAATTTTTTTAAATATGGAATCACTGTCATAGAACTTTGTGTGTGAGAGTTTTTCTATTTGTAGCCATATGGAAGGCTACATCATTTGTGTGCCCCTAAGTAGACAGCATGCCCTCCATATAGGACCCTGGCAATATTTTATCATTTCTTTCATTAATGGCGCTCTCCTAATTTTCGCTACTTCTAAGGGTCTTTTGGGAATTTCGATCCTATCTTAAGACTTTCAAATGAGCTATACTTTTCTTCTCTCATTCCAATTCATTCAACACTTAGAATATATTCAAGCTCTCACTTAAGGACTCTTCTCGAGTGAACTAGTGAAGCCTTAGCTTGGGGATTGAGGAAAGGCTCTCTTCTTCATCAATTTTTTCTTGTTTGTTAACTAAGCTATGTGGGATTAATTCATGGTCCCTTTCAACCATGAAGCACTAAACTCTTTTAAACTTGATTTAATGAACTTAAACTTACTTTAATATGGGTGTTTAAGATTATTGTTTGTTTGATTCAATTAATATGGCTTATGTTGATTCTAAAGTGATGTAAGCCCTGATGTGTTGAATTACTTTGATGTTGTGAAGATGTGAATACGCATGTCTCCGTTTAAGTTTTATTTAAGCATGTGTAGTCTAAATTTAGATTTAAATATAAATTTACTTATGGATTTACTTGAATTTCATATCATATTGTTGATTTAAGTTTGAATCTCTATTGCCCATGTTGTTCTCATATCATTCATGGTATATGCATGCATGAACTATGGTTTTAGTGAATTTAATGATCTAGGCTAGGTCTCAATTATGATGATGTTTACGTTTTCAAGCAAAGTATGGGTATGATAAGAATGTGATCACATAATGTCTATGGTATAGCTCTTCGAGCAGTGATGGGTGTTTTACACCAAATGTATAAGTATGAAGGAGAAATTCCTACGCATGAATGTATGACATGAAATATGATTTGGCTTTTTACTCCAAGTATGCATGATTATGAAGTATGTTTTACTTTAATCCTAAGTATGCACGATTATGAAATATGATTTGGCCTTTAGGCCTAAGTATGCATGTAAATGATTTGAAAGACTTATGCCTCTTTTACAAGTATGTATACATATATGCATTCTTGTGGGATGATGACTTAGCTCCGATGGGATTGGATGCAGGGAGGGCTATCCCCTAGTGTCCTTACACCATTCTCCTGAATTATGTGCTTAACATAGGTTTATGTTGTGCCCCTTTGAGGATGATGAATGTTAATGGGTCTACCTTTGGCAAGTTGGTTACCTCTTTATCAGTTGTGCGTAAGACAACGGAGCTCCATGTTATACCTCACTTGGTCTTATATAGGTTGAGGTCCCATCCCAATTATTTACAAAGTATTTTGGCATTCATGCATCATGTACTTCGTGAATATCGATATATTATTCTTTCTTATATACTTCTTTCTATATATGTGCCCTTGTCATATAACATTGAATGTAGGTTTAATGAGTTCGTATGCATTGCATGCTCGTATACTTAGTGAATTCAAATGTACTAACGCATACTTTTTTCCGACATGATCTAACCATGTAGGGGCTGGAGACTAAATTCATCCACTGTTTTACGGCTAGTCGGATTTGAGAAATTTGTTGTGGTGACTCCTATATTTCTAGGACAAGCCACCATCTAACTACCTTATATTCTTTCTTTTTATGCTATTCACTTTGAGGGTGAGCCCCGGTCGTGTCTTAGCCCCTATCCTATCTTATGACTAGAGGCGTCGTTGGACATCATGTAGGCTCTTTTACAGTTACACGATATTCTATGTTATATAGAGTCTTAGATCATGGTTATTTATTGGTACGGTCATTGTGATGTGTTTTTATGATATGATATGGAAATATGCAAGATCCTAAGTCCCGTTTCCCCCCATAGAGTGACTCATACTTACCCACCCCTTAGTCCTTATGTGTTATGTGTTATGTGAATCCGTGCAAATCCTTATCTCTATGACATCCCATAGCATGAGTCATACTTTTACGTCCCTTAGATCTATGTGTAACTATTTCATTATATTATAGCGTGAGTCATATACTTATCTGTTTTCTTTTCTGAACCAATGATGTGAATATGGATACTATAAGGCTTATTTGTGGACTCTCAGTTTCGCATTCGCCATGTCATCCTTAGAACCTAGGTCTGGGTCATAACTCAATGATTTTTATGAGCTAGTCAATGTGAATGATTGTTTTTATCACTTAAAGTTATGATTGAATTATAATTAACTATGATATTATGATATACTAGTTCGTGGGATTTGACCTAGTATTAAAAGGCTTGAGGTAGGGTTCGATTCGGAAGCCAAAGGTTTAATTATCTAAAAAACTCTAGTAGCAACCTCTAGTCTAAAACTATGCTATCACCATATGTTGCCTTTAGCTATGCCAGTGGATCCATATGAATGAAGGAAGGAATGACTATTTATAGAGTACCTTAGAATTTAATCTCCCTTTTTCTTAATATAGAAGTTACATAGGATTGCATGTAATTGCTCACATGGTCTTATTGTCGACTATAGAAATCTCCCATAAACATATTATGTAACTTCAAGCTTTCTATGATTTTGATATTTAGACCACACAACTTATCATTATATTTTAGTTCAAGTGTTACTACATGCCTATGCTATTGCAGTCTTACATCCCATGGTTCATGCATCATGATTCCATGTTATATATACATATATCCATGTATATCATGCATTACTCATATATTTACTACATTTTAATATACTAACACATATTTATTTCCTACACTGTTAAAAATATAGGGTCTAGTGTACCTCTTTCCTCTTAAGGAAATTTTGTGAAGGTTATTAAAGACATTGTGGTGAGTCCTCATGCATCGAGATCAAGCCATTGGTAATGTATCTTTGTTGATATTCATCTTCTATTGGTATTTTGAGACTATGTAACTTTATTACTTTTATGTGTGATTTAGGAACACATTCATAGCCCCCTGCCTATTTTATGCTCAGAGGCATGATTGGATAATGCGTAAAGAGTTTATTATACATTTGTCTTCTATACTAAGTTGTGCTTTCCTTTGTGATGTTAATGTGAGGCCTATATCCCTTTCGATTATAGCTTGTTATTAGTGCTTTTATTACCTTATGAATGCTTAGTTATACGTTAAGATTGCTTGGGTAGTTTCTTTCATGGTTCCAATCATCGTGTCATACCTAGGGCTTAACTTGGGTCATGATAAACTTTATATCAGAGCACAGGATTTTGAAGTTCCCTTTAGGATCCAACATTCCGCATCAAGTAGAGTCTTAGTCATTTATGTAAAGCGGCGCCACATCTATGAGTATAAGGTTACGAGATATTTTAGGAACCTTCACTTCTTTCATGATTTATGTCGTGACATATAGTGTACCTTGAGATTTCTCCTCTCTAACGATTGACAATGCAATTTTAAGAATATGCATCCTCAAAGACCACCTTTGATGTGGGATAAGTCCATTTGGTTCCTTAATCACCCCATGATACTATAGCCGGTCACTAATGCGGGGTTTCATACCACCTTCCAAATGCTAAGTTAAGTGATTATAGATCAAGCCAACTAAGGTGGAGTTGTTCAAAATTTGGGAACCCCAGGCAATAGAATGCAGGACTTTGTGAGACTTAACGGATCCAAATTCTATGCTTCAAAGGTGGAAGAGGACCAACAAAAGTTTGTTGACAAGGTGTATAAAATTATGCCTATTATGGGTGTGTCCCTCAATGAGAAGGAGAAGTTAGTGGAGTACCAATTTAAGGACATTTCTAGGGTGTGGTATGAGTAATGGAAAAGTGAGAGGATTAATGACTAGGGTCCTAGTGCTTTAGAAGAGTTCAAAAGTGATTTTCTCGACCATAAACACTTAGAATTGGAGGAAGCTAAGATCAAAGAGTTCATGAACCTTCGTCAAGGGAGTATGAGTGTTAGGGAATAAGCCCTCAAGTTTACTAAATTGACTAAATATGTTCCTTTTATAGGCTCTGGTCCAAGGGCAAGGATGAGTAAGTTTGTAATGGATGTCTTTGATTTGGTGTTTCAATAGTGTATAACAGACATCTTGATCAAGGAGATGGACATTTCATGGCTTATGAGATATGCGAAGCAAATTGAGAATGAGAAGATGAGGAAGAAGGATAGGGAGTACAAGAAGGTTCGTGTTGATAGTGGTGCTTTCTCTTACCAAAGGTCAAACAATGATAGGAATGTGAGATTGCAAGAGCGGCAAAGGTATTCTAATCAAGATACATCCAAATCTTCTACATAACAATTCAACAAAGGAAGGGGATCAAACCCCAATATTGAAGAAGGAGGTTCAGGTGCTCAATTTACTCTTACTTGTAAGATGTGTGGGAAAACCCATAAGATGGAGCACCTGGCCTAATATAATGTATGTTTCAAGTTTTGGAAGCTCGGTCACCATGATAAAGATTGTAGCAGTGGTGGTTGTTTAGGTTGAAGTAGACCTCAATGCCAAGTTCCTACTCAAGGTGGACAAGCTCAATATGGTGGTTGTTAATGCTCTAATCAGTTCGATGCACTCGAAGCTAGGAAGATGTTGAGAAGTCTCCTTATTTTATTATGGGTATATTGTGGATCTTTGACTAGTTTATGCTTTACTTGATTTGGTTGATATTTATCTTTTGTTACTCTATATCATACTATAAGATTTGATGTGACTCCAAAAATTTTCATAGAATCTATCTTCATATATACCCCCGTTGGTGATTTGGTCTTGGCCAAGAAAGTCTATAAATGTTACCCCTCGTTGGTTTTCCATACAGTGATTCCATGTGATCATATTGAGCTTGATATGTACGATTTTAATATTATTCTTGGAAAGGATTGACTCCACGCTTCATATGCATCCATTAATCATGGAACCCATAAGGTCAAGTTCCAATTTTATAATGAACCTATTTTTGAATAGAAGTGTTGTGATTCCATGTTTAAGGGTCAAGTCATCTCTTGTCTAAAATCTCATAAAATTATTTCTAAAGGGTGAATCTATCATATAGTTTGGGTTAGGGATGTGACTTCTGAGGCTCCTACTCTTGAGTCAGTCCTTATTATAAATGATTCCTCGATGTGTTTTCAAATGATTAAAAAAAATTGGGTCAAAAGAAAATTCCATTTTGGAGTTTTATCAACAATTTGCTTGTGTAGGTGGCGATCCGGTATTTTCTGAATCCTTATGTAAGGAATTACAAAAGAAATTCTTTCAACAAAGATGTGAATTAGGAAGGATTGGTCGACGAAATATGAACCGAAAACTGAACCTTGATATACCCCAGAACAATACATTTTTGTTACCACGAGATATATTGGCAGCGGCCGATCATTTGATTGGACTGAAATTTGGAATGGGTGCACTTGACGATATGAATCATTTGAAAAATAAACTTACTTAATGTTCTTCTCGAAAGTGAAACTAATTTTGGGATAGATCTTATCCTCAATACTCAACTCATTTTTGTTTCTCCTTAAGAAATGGCTCTGGTCGAACATAAGTAGTTAAAGGATCAAGTGAAAGATTTTTTGGATAATGATTTCAAGGCAAAGCATGTCACTTTGGGGTGCGCCTATTTTGTTTGTTTAAAAGAAGGATGGATCACTCTAATAGCTACAGAAAGTGCAATAAGGTGACCATAAAGAATAAATATCTTATTTTGAGGATAGACTATTTATTTGATCAACTGCAAGGTACAAGCTATTTCTCAAAAATCAATCTTCAGTCAGGTTATCACCAATTTAGGGTGAGGAGTATGATATTCCCAAGAGGGAATTTCAAACAAGGTATGGCCATTTTGATGTTTTTATTGTGTTATTTCAGTTGAAAATGGCTCTCTCTATCTCAATGGACTTGATGAATCGGATTTACAAACAATATCTAATTATGTTTGTGGTGGTGTTTATTGTTGATATATTGGTTTGTACTTGAGGTGAAGAGAAACATATGGGTCAATTGAGAATTTTGTTGCAAACCTTTAGAGATAAGCAATTATTTTATATATTTAGCAAATGTGAATTTTTGTTGAGGGAGTTGCCTTTCCATGGTCACATTATGTCTAAATATGGTATTATGGTTGATCAAAAGAAAATTAAGGCGGTAAGGAATTGGTCTAGACCTTTGTCTCATTTAGATATTAGAAGCTTTTTGAGTTAGCCGATTAATAAAGGAGATTTACTTATGGATTCTCCTTTATTGAATTGCCTTTTACTAGGTCGACCCAAAAGAAGGTAAAGTTTCAATATGGTTGGATGAATGTGAGAAAAGTTTTCAAACATTAAAAAGACTATATTAATTCAGCCCCTATTATGACATTAACAGATGGTTCAGATGGATTTGTTGTTTGTTTACATGCCTCACCTGTGGGGCTAGGTTGTGTGTAGATGCAATATGGCAAGGATATAACATATTCTTAATGGCAAATAAAGGAGCATGAGAGAAATTATCTAACCCATGATTTTGTAGTGGCGGCGGTTATGTTTTCATTCAAAATATGGCGTCACTATCTTTATGGGGTACATCTGGAAATAACTTTTTTAGCCAAAGAGGCATGAGCGTGTAATGCCCAAAGCCCCATTAAGGCGGACTGGCACCTATTGGTGACAAGGCTCGGGAGAACCAATATATAACCATACACTTTCTATGAACTTTACAAGGGATTTCCACATTCAACATGATTTAGAAGGTAGGCAATAATAACAAGCCAAAAGGAATTGCATAAGACTAGGCCGTTAGAGCCAGGATGTCTGAAGTACGATACATGACCACACTTTATTTTACATGATCTACAAAGCTAGTATCTATTAAGGGTCAGGACAGGCCCCGCCTCATGACTAACTATATAATACAAAAATATAAGCTCTAGACACACAAAGCCCGGAAGTAACCTGGAGCTTAGTAACAGTAGCTTCATATCTTGTACTTCTACTAGGGAGATCTACTAGCTCCGGTACTTGTAGCATGAAATGCAGGTTCCCGTAGGTGACGTCAGTACAAGATAATGTACTGTATATAAAATGAGAACTCAAATGAAATCATACGCTGGTGTGTAAGGATAAGAGACCACCTTTAGTCATACTGTGGAATCATGTACTTTATGTCCTTTTTATTACTGTAACTTTCTTTACTGTGTAATTTGAGCATAGTATATAATACAAATGACCAGCTGATCAGTGGTAACTCAATATCGGGATCGAACCATGCTAGGGTTTCCTTTCACCCATGGGATACCCCCCCGTAATATCGGATCAGCCCATGCTAGGTAATTCTTCTACACTGGGATACCACCCATCAGTAAGCAACTTTGATTTATCTTTTATTTACTTTTCAGATGATACTTTTGGTGCTCATAACATTCAGAGTTGTAGGACTATATACATAACATGTGATATGTAAACAATCAGGCAAGACAACACCACAATTAAAAAGTAGGTTACACAACTAATGAAATGCGTAGGGGATGAAACAACATGTGGACTTTATTTAGCAAAAAGGAACTCATGTATCTTTGTACCCAAAGTAGGTATGCATATTTGACAATGGCTATGTATAGGAATATACGAACATGTTAAACAGTGGAGGTACGGTTATTAATTATGTCAGAGTTTTTAAGTGCCTCTAGGTTCAAAGAAAGAACCTAAATTTCATGCCAAATGAGATGAAAATGAGTAGCCGTACATACCTCGTTGTACTACATCGTTATTTTGTTGAAGTAACCTCCTTTCCCCTCAAATATTTATCTACAACAGGGTAGGTGATAAAACTTGTATTAGCAGCTAATTAACATGTCTTGGCAGTCCAATCTCATAAAAAAAAAACAACACTCAGGCGGTAAGCTTGTAATTATTTACACAAGAGTATCCTTTCAACCTTTTTGCTTCTAATTGTATTTTCTAGTATACATTATCATGTACATGTCATATACAGCTTGTTTAAGTCCCATAACAGTTTTACAATAGCTCACAAAGTACAACACATGGCGATTCTATAGAATACACAAGTAGGCAGCCTAACATTAATTACATCTTCTCACTACATCTCAAAGTCTACAATCCCAAACCAATTTCAACTTCAACCAAACTTTCTCCAATATATTTACACATAAAAAAGTCCTAAAATAGTCCAAAAATAGTACCAAAGTAGACGGATGACGTGCAACAACAATCCCTAATTAACAATCCACAAGTTCCTTCTAAGAGCGCAATTAAGATATCATACAAGAACTCATTTTTGCGGAAGATAAAAATGGTACAGAAACATACTTACATCACTACAGCACTAAATCTTGTTAAAAACATAAACCTTACTTCATAATCCAGCCAATCAAGAAGAGAAAAGCCTCTTAATATACAAGAAAAATGTACAACAATCTTTGGAACACATGCTGTCCTAACTTCCAGCACAAGTATAAATCATCATACTACTCATGTTTTTCATGGAGAATATATTAAACCATAGGTATTTCTACTTATCTTAGACTTCAAGGATCAGGTCCTCTTCAAGAACCCTAAAGGTGTGCTTTGGCTGATTTGCGAAGTCAAGAGAGAGCAAGTACAAAAGTTTGAAAAATTAGATTTTTGGTCCGTGTTGAATGACTTGAAGTTGCTGGTTTTTAACCCCTTTTAAAGGGCCACTCTTTGCCGACTTTTTCCTCCAATTTAAGCCACATATTGGCAAGGTGCTGATGCACCTACTTGGGCCTTATTGGGTTTCAATTTGATGGGCCTTGGCTGGCCATTTTTCTCTTTTTCCTTCACTTAGTTTGAGCCCAAATCGTCAAGTGGGTTGTGAATGTACATGAGTCCTTTTTTTTTATTCAAATTGGGCTGAAAATACTGTCCCTTTATGACGTTAAACCATGGGAAAAAAAATTACACCCTTAACTTGGCGTTATTCATTATCGGACTTGAGTAGATTTGGTGTTGGGCCTCGTCTCCGTCTACCTAGCCTATTTAAGCTAAGCACGTAGGTGACTCACCTGTTAGCTTCCTAAATCCTATAATCACCTCCCTGTTTTCACTTTGTTTAAGGCCACGATTTCCTTAATTTAGCTTAGAACTTATATACACTTACTTGTCGTAAGCATTAGACGTAAATATAGGCCTCTAGTGTAAAAGTTAGGCGCTTTTAAAGTTGGTGCTCCTTCTACCAAATCATATCATATTCCATATGCATATGACTAGTACACCTAAGATGTGGGGTGTTACATCTTCCCCCCTTAGGAACATTCATCCCCTAATGTTAGCATAATTGGATAGGTTAAACAAGTTTAGACCTTTATTTAATTAAACTTTTGATGACACAATAAGAATTCAAACTCAGGTACCTATTAACAGCCCAGCGCTGCATCTTGGAAGTCCTCTTTAGCTTCAAATAAATAAGGGTACCTAAATCTGATCGCTTCTTCTACCTCCCACGTTATCTCTTCTACTTGTTGGTTCCTCCAAAATACCTTTGTTGAAGGTATTTCTTTATTCCATAGCTTCTTAACTTGACGATTTATGATAGCAATAGGTACCTCTTAATAGGTGAGATCATCTGCAACTTCCACATCTTCAATAGGAGTGATACAAAGTTGGGCCTATGCTTTTTCGAAGCATTGGGACATGAGAAAATAGATGAACCATTTAGAGCTCCTGGGGTAGCTCTAATTCGTACATAACCTGTCCAAACCTTTTAATAATCTTATATAGCCCTATGCAATGTGGATTTCGTTTTCTTTTCTTACCAAATCTCATAACCTCTTTCATTGGGAACACCTTTAAGAATACACAATCTACTACTGGGAAGCAGTCCCCTCCTTCTAGCATCCGCATATGACTTCTGACGACTTTGGGTTGTTTCTAGCCGCTGTCGTATTACCTTGAATTTTTTCCATGGCTTGTTGGACTAAATCTGGTCTAAGCAATGTAGTTTCACCCACTTCAAACCATCCTACGGGCGACCTACATTTCCATCCATAGAAAGTTTCATAAGGTGTCATCTTGACACTTGAATGGTAGCGCTATTATTATAGACAAATTCAACAAGTGGCAAATGGTCCACCCAACTACCCTTGAATTCCAATGCACAAGCCCGTAACATATCTTCAAGTGTTTGAATGGTGTGTTCTGCTTGACCATCTGTTTGAGGGTGGAACGTTGTACTCAAATTCACTTGTGTCCCTAAACTCCTTTAGAAGGACTTCCAAAACTTTGCAATGAATTAGGCTCCCCGGTCCGATATAATAGAGATTGGAATCCCATGTAGCCTAACTATCTCTTTGAGGTATAACTTTGCATGCTCTTTAGCTATATAATAACTCTTAACTGGCAAGAAGTGGGCTAACTTTGTGTGTCTAGCAACTATTACCCATATAGAGTCAAACTTCTAAAATGAGCGAGGGAACCCAGGAATAGATTTCATATTAATCATATACCACTTCCACGTTAGAATCTCTTTACATTGCATATGACCTCCCCGCTTTTGGTGCTCTACTTTGACTTGTTTACAATTTGGACATTGCGCCACAAATTCTGCAAGATCCTTTTTCATGCCTCCCCACCAAAACATTCCCTTTAGGTCATAATACATCTTAGTCGATCCTGGATGGAAGGAATATCTTTAATGATGGGCTACTTTCATTATTCTCCTTCTTAGTCCATTAATATCAGACACACATAATCTATTTTGGCAATAAAGTACTCTATTTTGTGTAAATTCAAAGCCCTTCATTGTACCTTGACTGACCTTTTCTTTAAGTCATTGTAGAAGAAGATCCTTGAACTGCTTTTCTCTCACCTCCCTTACCAATGAAGACTCTATACCATTATGCTCTTTTGGAGTTTCAAGGAGGCGAACTCCCAGATTGGCGAGCTGATGTAGATCTTTAGCCGCTCCTTGACTTACCATAGTCTGATCACAATTATTCATGATTGCTTTATGACTCAGAGCATCTGCTACCACATTTGATTTCCCTGGATGGTATAGTATATTAGCGTTGTAAACCTTTATTAGCTCCATCCATCTCTGTTGTCTTAAATTTAGGTCTTTCTATTTAAAGATGTATTGTAGGCTCTTATGATTAGTATATATGTAAACATGAACCCCATATAAATAGTTGGGTAGCTTTTCTCATGCGATAGCAGTTGTCTCAAGGCATAAGTAATTACTGTAACATGTTGTGTCAGTAAACACCCTAAGACAACTCATGAAGCATCCCAATACACCGGATACCCCTCCGTGACCTCTGGAAGCACTAGCACAAGTGTAGAAGTTGGCCTTCTTTTCAACTCTTGGAAGCTCCTTTCACATGCATCATTCCATTCAAACTATGTTGCCTTATGTGTCATCATTGTTAGAGGTGCAGCCATAGAACTAAAACCCTAAACAAACCTTCTGTAATAACCTGCCAACCCTAGGAAGCTTCGAATTTCTGTGGGTGTTGTTGGCCTTGACCAACCTTTCACAGCCTCTATCTTTTGTGAATCAACCTTTATTCCTTCATCGGATACAATATGACCCAAAAATACCACTGATTTTAAGCAAAATTCACATTTGGAAAACATGGTTTACAATTGCCAATCACAAAGAACATGTAATACTTGTTGTAAGTGATTTGCATGGTTCTCTTCTCATCTTGAATATACAAAATGTCATCTATAAATGCTATCACAAATACATCCAAGAATGGATTGAATACCCTGTTTATTAAATCCATAAAAACTGTTGGTGCATTTGTCAGCCCAAATGACGTAAGAAGAAATTCAAAGTGACCATAGCGTGTCCTAAAGACTGTCTAGGGTATATCTTTCTCCTTCATCCTCACTTGGTGATAACCTTATCTCAAATCACACTTTGAAATGTATTTGCACCCTATAATTGATCAAATAATCATCAATCCTAGGGAAGGGGTATTTGTTCTTAATTGTCACCCTGTTCAATTGCCGGTAGTCAATACACATTCTCAAGGTGTCATCTTTTTTACATACAAATAACACCGGTGCACCCCAAGGGGACACACTAGGTCTTATAGAACCCTTCTCTAGAAAGTCTTTTAATTGCCTCTTTAATTCACGTAATTCTATTGGCGACATTTTATATGGAAGGATAGAAATAGATTGAGTGCCTAGAAATAAGTCAATACAAAAATCTACTTCTCGATATGGAGGTAAACCCAAAAGATCTTCAGGAAACACATCAACAAATTCATTCACAACTAGAATAGATTGAAGAGTTGGCGATTCTGCCTCCGTATCCCTTACTGTAACTAGATGACTTATCCCTTTGACATCATCTTTCTTGCCTTAAAATAAGAAACAAACTTACCCTTTGGTGCACTAATATTGCCTTCCAATTCAAGGACCGCCTCATTTGGAAAGTTAAAGTACACTTTCTTAGTTCGGTAATCCACAGTGGCATAGCAATAACCTAACAAATCCATACTTATTATAACATCAAATTCCACCATATCTAGCTCAAAAAGGTCAGCCAATGTGTCACGGTTACAAATAGTTACTACACAGTTATAACAAACCCTTCTAGTTATAATAGATTCACCGGTTGGTGTAGACACTTCAAATGGCTTGTTAAAAAACTTTGGTGTTCTCTTAAGCTTCTCAACAACTAGTGGAGTGATATACATGATAGTATAGAACCAGGGTCAATTAATGCATACACATTGTGTGAAAAGATGAACAATATACCTATGACCACATTGGGTGAAGCTTCCAAATTATGCCGAATCCCTAGAGCATAAGTGTGATTCTGGGTTCCGCTAGAGCTAGCTAGCCCTCTACCATCTCTACATGACCTGTAGGTACTTGTCGACCCCTATCTAATAGAGGAACTGATGATGATGATGCAATAGTTGACCAAGTAGGTTGTGCTATATCACCCATATGTCTCCTCGGGCAATCTCACATCATATGCCCTGGCACACCACACAAATAACAAGCATGTGTCCTAACATGAAATGTACCTAAGTGACTTCTCCCACATTGTTTGCAAGGCTGCCTAGGAGGCATTTGTTTGCTTGCCAAATATCCTGTTGTCCGTGCACCTTGGCCTTCACTTCTTTGATCAAACTGATTACTTCTAGACACTTGAAGTTATGGTGGAGCACTAGCTGCAGAATAGGAGGATGATGGCCTAGGTAGTTTAATAGAAAACTGAGGCCAAAACTCACTTTGGGATGGTATAAATTGCCCCGTGGATCTGGCCCTCTTGGACTACCCCTTTTCTAACTCTTATGTCCCTCTTTTTTTCCTCTGATCCTCTAGTTTTTGGGCGAATGCTTGGATCCTCGTTATATCCATGTCTTTATTCAAAGAAGCAATGGTACAGTCTCTGACCAGATACGAATCCAACCTATCCACATACCGATGAACTCTATCTGCCATAGTAGCAACATTAGGAGCATACCTGGCCAGGGAATCAAATTGAAAGCTATACTCCCTCAGGCTCATATTCCCTTGATAGTGATTTAGAAACTGATCTGCACGGGCCTCTTATATATCTAATGGAAAGTAATGGTAAAAAAAATGCCTCTTTGAACTCCTTCCAAGTAGTTGGAGGTGCATCTATGCCTTTAGATTTTTTCCAAGCTTCATGCTGTAATATAGCCACACCCTTCAATATATATGTTTCTAACCACATTGCTCTTGTACTGCTTACGTGTATAACATCCAAAAGTGCATTGGATCTGATAGATGAAGTCTTGTGGATCTTCAATAGGATCTGACCCAGTAAAACTTGGAGGGTCCACATTAAGGAAGTCGCGTATCCTCATGCTAGCTGCCCTATTTGCACCATCGGCACCTATAATTGGACATTCTTGTCTTTGACTTTGGCCAGTAACTTTATGAGTTATTAGTTGAACTACATTTCTCAAATCCTGCACAGTAACATCGGTAAGTGGCTCTGGGGAATTTCACTACTTCCTGGTTCATCAGGAGCTGGAGGAGCAGGAGATGTTTGTGACAGAGACTCATCATGCGCCTCATTTGGTTGTCCCACTTGACTGGGTACACCAACTACCACTTCCACTTCCTTCTCTTTGCCCTTACTTTTCCTATTTCTGGCATACTCGTACAAAAAAATTTAGAGGTTATAAAAAATCCACCTATAACATTTGACTCTATGGCACGATATAAAGAGTAAAAAGAAAGTGACAACTCCCAAATTCCACGTAGCCTCCTGCTTATATATGTGGTACACAGCATGTCCATAAACAAGACTTTTACATAGGCAAAGCTTTGTAGACTCCCTAGGATGACCCGCTCTGATACCACTTTTGTAACACCTAAAGTCCTTTTAAGGCGGACTGGTACCTGTCGTCGCAAGGCTCTGGAGAACCAACATAAAACCATACACTTTCAATTAACATTACAAGGAGTTTCCACATTCAACATGCCTTCAAGAAGGTAGACAGTAATAACAAGCCAAAAGAAAATGCATATGATGAGGCCGTTGGAGCCACGATGTCTAAAGTACAATACATGACCACACATTACTTTACATAGTCTACAAAGCGTCTAGACAAGTGACTATATCTATTAAAGGTCGAGAAAGGCCCCGCCTCATGACTAACTATACAATACAAAAATATAAGATCTAGACACAAAACCCCAAAGAACCCTGGACCTCAGTAAAAGTAGTAGAATATCCTATACTCCCACTGGAGAGATCTACTAAATCTTGTACCTGCACCATGAAATGCAGGTTCCCCATAAGGGACGTTAATACGAGATAATGTACTGAATATGTAAGACAGGAAGTATTGTATATGAAATGAGAACTCAAATGAAATCATACACTGGTGTGTAAGGATAAGAGACCACCTTTAATCATATTGTGGAATCATGTACTTTATGTCCTTTTTGTTACTTTACCTTTCTTTACTGTATAATCTGAGCACAGTATATAACACAGATGACTAGCTGATCTGTGGTAAATCAATATTAGGATCGACCCATGCTAGGCTTTCCTTTCACCCCTGGGATAACTCCCGTAATATGGGATCGACCCTTGCTAGGTGATTCTTCCACCCCTAGGATACCACCCGTTAGTAACCAAATTGACTTATCTTTTATTTACTTTTGAGATGATACTTTTGGTAGTCATAAAATTTTGATCTGTAGGACTATAGACATAACATGTGACATGTAAACAATAAGGCAAGACAATACCACAATGAAAAGAGTAGGATAAACAACTAATGAAATGTGTAGGGGATGAAACAACACGTGGACTTTATTTCGCAAAAAGGAAGTCATGTATCTTGGTATCCAAAGTAGGTACGCAGATTTGACAATTGCTATGTATCGGAATTTATGAACATGTTAAACAGTGGAGGCATGGTTATTAACTATGCCGGTGTTTGTATGTGCCTCTAGGTTCCAAGGAAGAACCTAGATTCCATGCCAAATAGGATGAAAACGAGTAGCTTTACATACCTCGTTGTACTACGTTATTATTACCTCGAAGTAACCTCCTCTTCCCACAAATATTTATCTATAATAGGGTGGGTGATAAAACCAGTATTAGTAGCTAATAAACACGTCTTGGCAGTCTTGGTAAGCTTGTAATTATTAACCTAAGAGTATCTTTTCAACCTTTCTACTTCTAATCGTATTTTCTAGTACGAATTCTAATGAACATGTCATATACAGGTTGTTTTAGTCCCATGACAGTGTTACAATATCTCACAAAGCACAAGACATAACAATTCTACACAATATACAAGTAGGTAGATAACATTACTTCTTCTCGCTACATTTCAAAGTCAACAATCCCAAACCTATTTAAACTTCAACCAAACTATCTCCAACATATTTACAGATAAAAAGAAGTCCTAAAACTGTCCAAATAGTCCCAAAGTAGATGGATGATGTGAAACAACAATTCCCGATTACCTGTCCACAAGTTCCTGCTAAGAGCACAATTAAGATATCATACAAGAATTCATTTTTGCGGAAGATAGAAATGGTGTAACAGCCTTCTTACATCACTACAGAACTAAACCTTGTTTAAAACATAAATCTTGCTTCATAATCCAGCAAACCAAGAAGAGAAAAGCCTCTTAATAAACAAGAAAAGTGTACAACAATCTTTGAAATACATGCTGTCTAAAATTCCAGAACAAGTATAATCAACATACTCCTCATGTTTTTCATGAAAAAATATACTAAACCATATGTATTTCTACTTACCTTAGCCTTTCAGGATCAGTCCTCTTTAAGAACCCTAAAGGTGTGCTTTTGCTACTCTGCAAAGTCAAGAGAGAGCAAGGAGAAAAACTTTGAAAAATCTCGTTTTTGGTCTAAGTTAAATGACTTGAAGTTGCTCGTTTTTGACCCCCTTTAAAGGACATTACAGGTCGACTTTCTTCTCAAGTTTAAGCCACATATTAGCAAGGTTGTGATGCACCTACTTGGCCCTTTCACTCGGGCCTTATTGGGTTTCAATTTGATGGGTCTTGGCTACACATTTTTCTCGTTTTCCTTCACTTAGTTTGAGCCCTAATCGTCAAGTGGGGTGTGAATGTACTTTGAAACTTTTTATATTCATCTTGGGCTACAAATATTAACGCTAAATGGGCCAAAATTAAACCATTAACTTGGCTTTATTCATTATCGGACTTAAATAGATTCGGTATTGGGCCTCGTCTCTGTCTACCTAGCCTATTTAAGCTAAGCACGTAGGCGACTCACCTAATAGCTTCCAAAATCCTATAAGCACCTCACTTTTTTTCACTTTGTTTAAGGCCATGATTTCCTTAATTTGGCTTAGAACTTATATACACTCACTTTTCTTAAGCAGTCGACATAAATATAGCCCACCAGTCTAAAAGTTAGGCAGATTTAAAGTTGGTGCTCCTTCTACCAAATCATATCATTTTCCATATGCATGGGACTAGTACACCTAAGATGTGGAGTGTTACAGAACCTTAGGCAAAGTAGGTGGCAAGAGCTACTAAAAAACTACTATATGAGTGTAATGTATCATCATGGCAAAGCAAATATTGAGGTTGATGCACTTAGTAAGGTGTCTATGGGTAGTGCCAGCTTTGTTAGCAATGAAATAAAAAAGTCGGTTAACGATGTACACCAGTGATACAACATTAGTGGATTAAAGCACTAAGTAGTCGAAAAGAGTATTGATGTTTTATCCCAATGGGGAGATGGGTTCCTTCATTATCAAGGTCGTTTGTGTGTTCCAAATCTTGATAATAGGCGAACCCCATAACTCTCGGTATTCTACTCATTTTGACTCCACTAAAATGCGTATAGAAGTGAAGGAAGCGCATTGGCAAAATAGAATAAAAAAGATATAGAAACTTTTGTGGTGGAATGTTTGAATTGCCAACATGTGAAGGTTGAACATCAAAGAACGGGAGGTTTAGCCCAAGATAATGAGATTTTTTCTTGGATATGGGAGTATTTGAATATGGATTTTTAATGAGTTTACCGCGTTCATAGAAGCAACATGACTCAACTTTGGTGGTAGTTGATCTAAATCAATCTATTTTCTACTAGTTAAGACATCCTATTGTGTTGAGCATTATGCCATGTTATATGTTCGAGAATCGATGAGGTTTATGATGTCACTTTGTCTATTATTTCAGATCGTGGTACTCAATTCACTTCAAAAATTAGAAAATCCTTTCAAACGGGTATTTGTACTACAGTAAAGTTAAGCCCTGGATTTCATCCTCAAACCAATGGGCTAGTCAAGTGAACAATCCAAAAGTTGGAAGATATGCTGAGGGCGTGTGTACTTAACTTCAAGGATAATTATCTACCTTTGATTGAATTTTTTTACAACAATAGGTATCACTCACGCATTGAGATGGCACCTTTTATGGCTTTATATGGACGATGGTGTAAATCTCTAGTAGGAAGGTTTGAAGTTGGTGAGATGGCATTAGTTGATCCCAATTTGTTACTTAAGTCTATCAAGAAAGTGAGATTCATAAAAGAAAGGATGGAAATTACCCAAAGTTGCCAAATGTCATATTCCATTGTTAGGAAAATGAATCTTGAATTCAATGTAGATCATTAGGTCTATCTAAAGGAATCCCCCAAGAAAAGTGTAATGCATTTTGGAAAGAAGGGGAAAGTCCAAGATATGTGGGAGCTTATAGGGTTTTAGAATAGATCTTTATTCCATGTAGTATTCCATGTATCAATTTTGAGGAAATGTGTTTGGTGAATTGGGTTATTTGAATGTCATTGTACTCTTGGAAAATATAAGCATTAAGGAAAACTTGACCTATAAAGAAGTTATGATTGAGATTTTGGACCGTCAAGTAAAAAGATTGAGAAATAAGGAAATTGTGTCCGTTAATATTTCATGGAGAAATCCAAAAATCGAAAGTGCATCATGGGAAGCGAAAGTGGACATGGTGGAATGATATCCCTACATCTTTCTGTTCTATCTAGCCTAAGGATCTTAGTTACACATGCTTAATCCCTCACAATTCCAAAGTGTAAATCTCTCTATGTTGCATTAAATGCATGCCTAGTCATAAAGATAATTTTAAATTTGTTTCAAAGTTGTATTATGTAACACCCCACATCTTACATGTACTAGTCCAATGCATATAAAACATGATATGGCAGGGTCAAAGCAGCGCACATTTTTAAAAGTGCTTGAATTTCAGATTAAAGGGCTATATGTATATCTAACGCTTAAGATGACCGAATGTATATAAGTTTTAAGTCATATTGAGGAGAGCGCGGCCTTAAACAAAGTGAAAAGAAGTGAGGTTCTTATGAGACTTAGGAAGCTAGCAGGTGAGTCACATACATGTTTAGCTTAAATAGGCTGGCTAGACGGAGACAAGGCCCAACACTGAATTTGTTCAAGTCCAATAAAGAATAAACCCCAAGTTAAGGATGTCATTTGAGCCCATGGTTTAGCATCATAAAGGGACAACATTTTCAGCCCAAGATGAATAGGAAAAGGGCCAAATTACATTCATAACCCAATTCACAAATAGGGCCCAAACTAAGTGGGTGTAAAAGAGAAATATTTGCAACAAAGCCCATCCAATTGAAGCCCAATAAGGCCAAAGTAAAAAGGCCAAGTTGCTGCATCATCACCTTAATAAAATAAGGCTTGAAATACTTTAAGGAAGTCATCCAAAAGTGGCCCTTTAAAAGGGGCTAAAATCCAGCAACTTTTAGTCATTTTCTCAAAGCCAAAAATCAGATTTTCTTCAAAGTTTCTCCTTACTTTCTCTTCATTTTGTAAAGCAGTTAAGGCACACCTCTAGGGTTCTTGAAGACCACCTGATCCTTGAGGTCTAAGTTAAGTAAAAATACCTATGCTTTGGTATAATCTTTCCATGAAAAACATGAAGAGTATGTTGGTTGCACTTGTGCGGGAATTTTGGGACATCATGTGTTCCAAAGGATGTTGTACACTTTTCTTGTTTATTAAGAGACTTTTCTCTTGTTGGTTCGCTGGATTATGAAGTAATATTTATGTTTTTAGCAAGTCTTGGTTTTGTAGTGATGTAAGAAGGCTGCTGGACCATTTTTATCTTCTGCGAAAATGAGTTCTAAATATGATATCTTAATTGCACTCTTATTAAGAATTTGTGGACTAAATATTGGGAATTGTGTCCTCATGTTTTCCATCTACTTGGGGACTGTTTTAAGACTGTTTTTGTGTATACATATGTTGAGGACAGTTTGGTTGAGGGTTGAAATAGATTGGGAATGGTTGACGCCGAAATGTAACGAAAGGACGTAATATTATGTTGCCTACTTGCGTGTTGTGTAGAATTTTTGTAAGTTGTACTTTAGAGCTATTGTAACACTGTTATGGGACTAAAACAAGCTGGATATGATATGGCTATGAGGATGTGTATTAGAAAATATGATTGGAAGTGGAAATATTGAAAGAATACTCTTTGGTTGCTATTTACGAGCTTGCTATTCGGATAATATTTTTGGGTGAAATTGGATTACCAAGATGTGTTTATTAGCTGCTAATACTAGTTTTATCACCTACTATATTGTAGATATGTATTTGGAGGAAAGGGATACTACTCCGAGGTAATAATGACATAGTACAAAAAGGTATGTAAGGCTACTTGATTTCCTAATACATGGCATGAAATCTACATTCTTCCTTGGTACATAAAGGCACTCACCGACTCCAACATAACTAATAATTGTGTCCCCACTATCTAACATGTTCATATATTCCCATACATAGCCATTGTGAAATCTGCATACGTACTTGGATACCAAGATACATGAGTTCCTTTTTACCGAATAAAGTCCATGTGTTGTTTAACCTCCTACACGTTTCATTAGTTGTGTAAGTCTCTTTTCATTGTGGTATTATCTTGTGTGGTAGTTTATATGTCACCTGGCATGTCTATACTCCTACAGCTCTAAATGTTATAACCACCAAAAGAATCATCTCAAAAGTAAATAGAAGATGACTCAAAGTTTCTTATTAATGGGTGGTTTCCCAGCGGTGGAAGAATCACCTAGCATGGGTTGATCCCATATTATGGGGAGTATCCCAGGGGTGAATGAAAAGCCTAGCATGGGTCGATCCCGATATTGATTTACCACTGCTTAGCTGGTCATTTACATGATATATTGTGTACAGATTATACGGTAAAGAAAGGTAAAGTAATAAAAAGACATAAAGTACATGATTCTATAGTATGACTAAAGGTGGTCTTTTTATCCTTACACACCATTGTATGATTTCATTTGTGTTCTTATTTCATATATAGTACTTCTTGCCTTATATATTTAGTATATTATCCCATACTAACGTCCCTTATGGGGACCTGCATTTCATACTGCAGGTACAGGAGCTACTAGATCTCTCCAGTAGGATTACAGGACTTCGAGCTGCTATTACTAAGCTCCAGGTTGCTTCGGGGCTTTGTGTGTGTAGAGCTTATATTTTTTATTGTATAGTTGGTCATGAAGCGGGGCCTGTCCCGACCCATATAGATATTGTTCCTTACCTCTGGCTTTGTAGATATATAAAGTAAAATGTGGTCAAGTATCGTACTTTAGACATCGTGGCTCCAACGGCCTAGTCTTATGCATTTCTTTTTGCTTGTTAGTACTGTTTACTCATTTTGAAAGCATGTTGAATATGGAAACCTCTGATAATATTCATAAAACGTGCATGGTTATATGTTGGTTCTCCCGAGCCTTGTCGGCAATGGGTGCCAGTCCGCCTTAACGGGACTTAGGGCGTGACAGAAGTAGTATCAGAGCGGGTCATCCTAGGGAGTCTACAAAGTCGTGTCTATTTAGAGTCTTATTTATGGATGTGTTGTGCACCACATTTATAAGCAGGAGGCTACATGGCATTTAGGAGTTTCACTTTCTTTTTATTCTTTAGATCGTGCCATAGAGCCAAGTCTTGTAGATTAATTGTTTCTAACCTCCAAATCATTTTGTACAGCAAGTATGCCTGAAACAAGGAAAAGCAAAGGCAAATGGAAGGGTGAGACGAACAAAATGAGATCCAAGATGAGTCTCTATCAGAAACATATCCAACTCCTCCAGCTCTTGATGAACCAAGAAGTAGTGAAACTTCCCCAGAACCATCTACCAATCCTGTCGTCCAGGATCTAAGAAATGCGGTCTAATTATTGACTCGTATAGTTGCTTGCCAAAGTCAAAGACAAAGACAAGAAGGTCCAGTTATAGGTGCAGGTGGTACAAATGGGGCAGCTAGCACGAGGATACGTGACTTCCTTAATTTGGACCCTCCATCTTTTACCGGGTCAGATCCTAATGAAGATCCACAAGACTTCATTGATCAAATCCAATGCACTTTGGATGCAAGTATTTGACAAAAACTAGAGGATCAAAGGCAAAGAAGAAGGACACAAGAGTTAGAAAGGGGGCAGTCCAAGAGGGCCAGATCTACAGGGCAGTTCGTACCGTCCCAAGGTGAGTTTAGGCCTCTATTTCCTAATAAGCCAGCTAGGCCATCATCCTCATACACTGCAGTCAGTGCTCCACCACAACTTCAAGGGTCTAAAGGTAATCAGTTTAGTCAAAGAAGTGAGGGCCAAGGTGCACAGACAACAGGATATTCAGCCAGCCAGTAAATTCCTCCTAGGTAGCCTTGCAAACAATGTGGGAGGAGTCATTTAGGTACATGTCGTGTTGGGACAGATGTTTGTTATTGGTGTGGTGTACCAGGGCATATGATGAGAGATTGCCCAAGAAGACGTATAGATGATATATCACAACCTACTGGATCAGCTGTTGCATCATCATTGTCAGTTCCTCCATTAGGTAGGGGTTAGCAAACACCTACAAGCCGTGGTAGAGGTGGTAGAGGGGCAGCTAGCTCCAGCGGAGCCCAGAATCGCACTTATGCTCTGGGGAGTCAGCAAAATTTAGAAGCTTCACCCGATGTGGTCATAGGTACATTGTCCATCTTTTCACATAATGTGTATGCATTAATTGACCCTGGTTCTACATTATCAAATATCACACCACTAGTGGCTGGGAAGCTTAAAAGAACACCTAAATTATTGAACAAGCCATTTGAAGTGTCTACACCAACCGGTGAATCTATTATAGCTAGAAGGGTCTATTATAACTGTGTAGTAACTGTTTGTGATCGTGACACATTGGCTGACCTTTTTGAGTTAGAAATGGTGGAATTTGATTTTATCGTGGGTGTGGATTGGTTAGCTTCTTGCTATGCTACTGTGGATTGCTGAACTAAGAGACTGTATTTCCACTTTCCAAATGAGACGGTCCTTGAATGGGAAGGCAATGTTGGGCCACCAAAGGGTAAGTTTGTTTCCTATTTTATGGCAAGGAAGATGAGTTCAAAGGGATATATATATATGTCATCTAATTAGAGTAAGGGATATGGAAGCAGAATCACCAACTCTTCAATTTACTCCCATAGTGAATGAATTTGTTGATGTGTTTCCCGAAGAGCTTCCAGGTTTACCTCTAGAACGAGAAGTAGATTTTGGTATTGACTTACTTCCAGGCACTCAACCTATTTCTATCCTTCCATATAGAATGACCTCGGCGGAATTACGTGAATTAAAGGAGCAACTAAAAGACTTGCTAGAGAAGGGTTTTAGAAGACCTAGTGTGTCCTCTTGGGGTGCACCAGTGTTATTTATCCGTAAAAAGGATGGCACCTTGAGAATGTGTATTGACTATCAGCAATTGAATAGGGTGACAATTTAAAACAAATACCTGCTCCCAAGGATTGAGATTTATTTGATCAGTTACAGGGTGCCAAATGCTTTTCCAAAATTAATTTGAGGTCAGATTATCACCAAGTGAGGGTGAAGGAGAAAGATATACCTAAGACAGCCTTTAGGACATGCTATAGTCACTTTGAATTTCTTGTTATGTCATTTGGGCTGACCAATGCACCCACAATTTTTATGGACTTAATGAACAAGGTATTCAAGCCATTCTTGGATGTATTTGTGATATTATTTATAGATGACATTTTGGTGTATTCAAGATCAGAAGAGGACCATGCAAATCACTTACGATAGGTATTACAAGTTCTTCGTGATCGGCAATTGTATGCCAAGTTTTCCAAATGTGAATTTTGGTTAAAATCAGTGGCATTCTTGGGTTATATTGTATCCGATGAAGGAATAAGGGTTGATTCACAAAAGATAGAGGCCGTGAAAGATTGGCCAAGGCCGACAACACTCACAGAAGTTCGAAGCTTCCTAGGGTTACCAAGTTATTATAGAAGGTTTGTTGAGGGTTTTTCTTCTATTTCTGCACCTCTAATGAAGTTGACACATAACGAGACCAAATTTCAATGGAATGATGCATGTGAAAGGAGCTTCCAAGAATTGAAAAGCAAGTTAACTTCTGGCTCTGTGCTAGTGCTACCAGAAGGAACAAAGGGGTATGCGGTGTATTTTGATGCTTTCGGGGTTGGCTTAGGGTGTGTACTGACACAACATGGTAAGGTAATTGCTTATGCCTCGAGATAACTACGACGCATGAGAGAAACTACCCAACACATGACCTTGAGCTAGCGGCTGATATGTTTGCCTTAAAAATATGGCGCCACCATTTACATGGAGTTCATGTTGACATATATACTAATCATTAAGAGCCTACAGTACATCTTTAAGCAGAAATACCTAAATTTAAGGCAGCGGAGGTGGTTGGAGCTAATAAACGATTACAATGTTGATATACTTTACCATCCAGGGAAAGCAAATGTGGTAGCCGATGCTCTGAGTCGTAAGGCAATTGTGAATATTGATGATCAGACTGTGGTAAGTCTAGGAGTCACTAAGGATCTACCTCAACTAGCCAATTTGGGAGTTCACCTCATTGAAACTCCAAAGGAAGATGTTGTTGTGCATAATGTTGCAGAGTCTTCATTGGTAACAGAGGTAAGAGAAAAACAGTTCAAAGATCCTGTTCTACGATGACTTAAGGAGAAGGTGAGTCAAGGCTCGATGAAGGGCTTTCAACTTACCCAAAGTGGAGTACTTTATTGCCGAAATAGATTATGTGTTCCTAATATTAATGATCTAAGGAGGATAATGGAAGAATCCCATCATTCAAGATATTTCATCCATCCAAGATCAACTAAGATGTATCATGACCTGAAGGAAATGTTTTGGTGGGAAGGCATGATAAAGGACCTTGCAGAATTTGTGGCTCAATGTCCGAATTCCCAATGAGTTAAGGTAGAGCACCAAAAGCCGGGAGGTTATATGCAATGTATAGAGCTTCCAACGTGGATGTGGGATATGACTAATATGGATTTTGTTACTGGGTTGCCTCGCTCATTTAAGAAGTTTGACTCCATTGGGTGATAGTTGATAGACTCACAAAGTCAGCACACTTCTTGCCAGTTAAGAGTGATTATACGGCTGAAGAGTATGCAAAGTTATACCTCAAAGAGATAGTTAGGCTGCATGGGGTCCCAATCTCCGTTATATCTAATCGGGGAGCTCAATTCACTACAAAGTTTTGGAAGTCCTTTCAAAAGAGCTTAGGGACACAAATGGACTTAAGTACCACTTTCCACCCTCAGACAGATGGTCAAGCAGAATGCACCATTCAAACACTTGAAGATATGTTGCGGGCTTGTGCATTGGACATTAAAGTAGTTGGGTGGACCATTTGCCACTTATTAAATTTGCCTATAATAATAGCTACCATTCAAGCATCAAGATGGAACCATATGAAGCTTTGTATGGAAGGAAATGTAGACACCAATAGGATGGTTTGAAGTGGGTGAAACCACCTTGCTTGGTCTAGAACTAGTCCAACAAGCCATGGAAAAAGTCAAGGTAATATGACAACGGCTAGAAACAGCCAAAAGTCGTCACAAATCATATGCGGATGCTAGAAGAAGAGGACTAGAATTCTCAGTAGAAGATTGGGTATTCTTAAAGGTGTCCCCAATGAAAGGTGTTATGAGATTTGGTAAGAAAGAAAAACTAAGCGCACGTTACATAGGGTCATATAAGATTATTAAAAGGTTTGGACTGGTTGCATATGAATTAGAGCTACCCCAGGAGCTTTCAATGGTTCATCCAATTTTTCATGTCTCAATGCTTCGAAAATGCATAGGTGACCTATCTCGTATCACTCCTATTGAAGATATGCAGGTTACGGAATATCTCACCTATGAAGAGGTACCTATTGCTATCCTAGATCGTCAAGTTAGAAAGCTAAGAAATAAGGAAATACCCTCGTTAAAGGTACTTTGGAGGAACCAACAAGTAGAAGAGATAACATGGGAGGCTGAAGAAGCGATGAGATCTAAATACCTTTATTTATTTGAAACTAAAGAGCAAATTCAAGATGCAGAGTTGAGGTATTAGTAGGTATGTGAATTTGATTTCTCATTATGTTGTCAAAAGTTCGTTTACATGAAAGATTAAACTTGTTTAACCTATCCAATTATGCCTACATTCAGGGATGAATGTTCCTAAGGGGGGGGGGGGAGGATGTAACACCCCACATCTTACATATACTAGTCCAATGCATATGAAACATGGTATGGCGGGGTCAATGCAGCGCACATTTTTTAAAGTGCTTGAGTTTCAGATTAGAGGGCTATATGTAGGTCGAACGCTTAAGATAACCAAGTATATATAAGATTTAAGTCAAATTGAGGAGAGCGCGGCCTTAAACAAAGTGAAAAGAAGTGAGGTGCTTATGAGACTTAGGAAGCTAACAGGTGAGTCACCTACGTGCTTAGCTCTTAAATAGGCTGGCAAGACGGAGACAAGGCCCAACACCGAATTGTTCAAGTCCGATAAAGAATAAACCCTGGGTTAAGGATGTCATTTGGGCCCATGGTTTAGCATCATAAAGGGACAACATTTTCAGCCCAAGATGAATAGGAAAAGGGCCAAATTAAATTCACAACCCAATTCACAAATAGGCCCCAAAGTACGTGGGTGTAAAAGAGAAATATTTGCAACAAAGCCCAATAAGGCCCAAGTGAAAAGACCAAGTTGCTGCATCATCACCTTAATAAAATAAGGCTTGAAATTCAAAATAAAGTTGGCCAAAAGTGGCCCTTTAAAAGGGGATAAAATCCAGCAACTTTTAGTCATTTTCTCAAAGCCAAAAATCAGATTTTCTTCAAAGTTTCTCCTTGCTCTCTCTTCATTTTGTAAAGCATCCAAGGCACACCTCTAGGGTTCTTGAAGAGCACCTGATCCTTGAGGTCTAAGGTAAGTAAAAATACCTATGGTTTGGTATAATGTTTCCATGAAAAACATGAAGAGTATGCTGGTTGCACTTGTGCAGGAATTTTGGGACAACAAGTGTTCCAAAGGTTGTTGTACACTTTCTTGTTTATTAAGAGACTTTTCTCTTGTTGGTTGGCTGGATTATGAAGTAATGTTTATGTTTTTAACATGTCTTGGTTCTGTAGTGTAAGAAGGCTGCTGGACCATTTTTATCTTCCGCGAAAATGAGTTCTTATATGATATCTTAATTGCACTCTTAGTAAGAATTTATGGACTGAATATTGTGAATTGTTTCCTCATGTTTTCCATCTACTTGGGGACTATTTTAAGACTATTTTAGAACTGTTTCTTTGTGTACATATGTTGAGGACAGTTTGGTTGAGGATTGAAACGAATTGGGAATGGTTGCCGCTGAAATGTAACAAAAGGACGTAATGTTACGTTGCCTACTTGCGTGTTGTGTAGAATTGTTGTATGTTGTACTTTATGAGCTGTTGTAACAATGTTATGGGACTAAAATAAGCTGGATATTATATGTATATGAGAATGTGTATTAGAAAATACGATTGGGAGTGAAAATGTTGAAAGAATACTCTTTGGTTGCTAATTACGAGCTTGCTGCCTGAATATTATTTTTGGGTGAAATTGGATTACCAAGATGAGTTTATTAGCTGCTAATACTGGTTTTATCACCTACTATATTGTAGATAAGTATTTGGAGGAAAGGGATACTACTCCGAGGTAATAACAACATAGTACAAAAAGGTATGTAAGGCTACTTGATTTCCTATTACTTGGCATGAAATCTACATTTTTCCTTGGTGCATAAAGGCACTTACCGACTCCAACATAATAAAAACTGTGTCTCCACTCTTTAACATGTTCATATGTTCCCAAACATAGCCATTGTCAAATCTTCATACGTACTTGGATACCAAGATACATGAGTTCCTTTTTACCGAATAAAGTCCATGTGTTGTTTAACCTCCTACACATTTCATTAGTTGTGTAACTCTCTTTTCGTTGTGGTATTTTCTTGTATGGTTGTTTGTATGTCACCTGTCATGTCTATACTCCTACAGCTCTAAATATTATGACCACCAAAAGAATCATCTCAAAAGTAAATAGAAGATAACTCAACTTTGCTTATTAATGAGTGGTATCCCAGGGGTTGAAGAATCACCTATCATGGGTCGATCCCATATTACAGGGGGTATCCCAAGGGTGAATGGAAAGACTTGCATGGGTCGATCCTGATATTGATTTACCACTGATCAGCTAGTCATTTACATGATATATTGTGTACAGATTATACAGTAAAGAAAGGTAAAGTAATAAAAAGACATAAAGTACATGATTCCACAATATGACTAAAGGTGGTGTTTTTATCCTTACACACCAGTGTATGATTTCATTTGAGTTCTTATTTCATATATAGTACTTCCTGCCTTACATATTCTGTACAGTATCCCGTACTGACGTCCCTTATGGGGGACCTGCATTTCATGTTGCAGGTACAAGAGCTACTTGATCTCCCCAGTACAGGACTTCCAGCTGCTGTTACTAAGCTCCAGGTTGCTTCGGGGCTTTGTGTGTCTAGAGCTTATATTTTGTATTGTATAGTTGGTCATGAGGCTGGGCCTATCCCGACCCATATAGACAATGTTCCTTACCTAGAGGCTTTGTAGACTATATAAAGTAAATGTGGTCAAGTATCGTACTTTAGACATCGTGGCTCCAACGGCCTAGTCTTATGCATTTCGTTTTGGCTTGTTAATACTGTTTACTCTTTTTGAAAGCATGTTGAATATGGAAACCTCTTATAATGTTCATAGAAAGTGTATGGTTATATTTTGGTTCTCTAGAGCCTTGTCGGCAACGGGTGTCAGTCCGCCTTAATGGGGCTTAGGGCATGACATATTACCGCATTTATGCTAGTTTTGGGTTACATACTCTACAATACTAAAGTTAGTATTATTCCATTCGAGGACGAATATTCCCAAGGGAAAGATATTTAAATTCCTAGGCATTTTAAAGGTTGGGAGATAATATAATAAGGTAAAATGTTAAAAGAATAATAGCCTAAGTAGATTTTTAGGCTAAAGAATTGCAAAATAAAATTTTCAAAAGTTTTAGCAACCAGAAGGGTCCGCGACAAAATGACATCGCGAACCTGCTTCATGGTGGTTCAAATTTTTTCTAATGCCAAATCCGACCAAAATCTTACCAAAATTCAATTCACTAAAAAAATGACCTACGATAAACCTATTTATCATTTCGGACTTACTCGAAGATAATTCAAAATTTTTCATACAAATTTAGTATTTAGTGAGAAAACTTAGGACTCTTTCCTATGCATTATTAACAAAATCTGAACAATTTTTGTGACTAAATCCCATCCTAAATATTACTTTTAACCCTTAAATTGATGCTATTCTTCAATAATTCATACATTAAAAAAATTCTCTCTAGAAAATTACTTTCAAGGCTTTCTTCTCTTTCAAGTAAGACTACATTGAAGACCAAGTTAATTCCTCTATTAATCTTCAAGTTTTGTCAAGAGAAGTACTTGAGGTATGTGAGTTTTCATGCATGAATTCTTTCTTCTATGGAGCTCCTTCAATTTCTCAATTATTCATCCAAAATTAAGTATATATTTTTATAGATCTTCCTAACTTCTACCCAATTTCTTCAAGTATGGCTTAGATTATGATTATTAATATTTTCTAGTATGAATTTATGATAATTGCATGAAATTGATAATTTTGTTATGAAATCTCTATAAATTCTATCTAGGGTTCATGATCCCAAAATTAATCTAGTTCAGTTCTCATTCGATCGCATGAATTATTCATCAATTATGGTCTATTTACATAATTAAGCATGGATTATTTTCTAATAGCATGATTATGATGATTTTCAAGTAATTTCTCTACGGGGCTTTCTAGGGTTCATGATGACTAATGTGAATTATCATAATTATGATTGCAATTGATGATTCATATGCAATTACACACATGAATATCATTAAATTTTATATTTTCAAGTCGATTTGAGATTAAACCCACACCAGGTCCTTAGTCTATGATGAATGATAATCATGAATAATAGAGGCTTCTTTCAAAGTAAGGAAACATTAATACATGAGAAGTCCCTTGAATGATAAATGAATGATGAATAGCAGAATGATGAATAAACGTGTGTGAAAGAACCATTTTCACCTAATGATACATTTACCTGTCATAAGGACAATTCTTATATTGATGAATCACCTAAGGTTTTTATAAGCTAGTCCATATGATTTGTGGTTTTCAATAACTCAAAGTTATGATTAAATTATAATTTACGATGATATTGATATACTATTCCATGAGATTTGAAAAGGCTTGAGAAGAAATTCATTTTGAAAGCCAAAGGATTGCTCCGCAAAAGAATTATAGCAACAACCTCTTGCATAGAACTATGTTGGCACAACAGGCTGCTTTTTTAGGCTAGGCTAGTGTTTCATATTTATCTCATCATAAATGTGTCACAGCCCAAGCCTAGGGCCTAGTCGTAAAACGGTGAATGAGACACCTATAGGCACCTTACCTAAGCCATCTCAACATATCAACCATGCATAAGTACAAACTCATTCATTTTGCGAAAATAAATGGTGTAGGGTCTATGGGACATCATTTAAGCAAAAACAAACATTTCAAAATATACATTAGTTTTAAACATACAATCTAGTACATGAGTAAATGAGAACACATAAGTAGTCCATTTAACTCAAAAAGAAAAGGCTCCAAATTTGAACAAAGAAAGTAAAAACCTCCAGTTAAAAAAATAAAATATGCATCAAGTCCAAAAAGTACGTAGGATGAAATGAAATATGGTGGTGACCCAAAAAAAGGGCTTACCACAATAATTCTAGTCTTGGGGCATCAGAAGAACTAGCAACGAGCCGGGAAAGGAGGAGCATCCGTCCCTCTATGGTGACATCATGTAGGGAAATATGGATTAGTACTTTTGGAATGTACTAAGTATGTGACATGCAATGCAATTATGAAATTATGGCACCATCATTTATAAGTTTAAGACTTTAATGCATCAAACGGTAAGGGAAACATTAACATGAGATTAAGCATGCATAAGGAATAACAATCAAAATGAATGAAAGTAATGAACAAATGAAATGCATGTGATGGAATGAAGACATCAATATCATACTTTTTTGGGAAAAGAACATAACCGACATATAAGATCATGTGAGCTATTACATGGAATCCAACATAACCCCTACATTGGAGTAGGGAGTCGACTTACTAAATGAAACACCGTTTCATAGCATGCATCATCATATGACAAAAAATGGCATATGTGGATCCACTAGAATAGCCTACAGGGAAAATGGCATATGTGGATCCACTAGAATAGCCTACAGGGGCTACTATAGTTGAACATAGTTAATGGGGCAAAGGGTTAACTCTAGGGGTCCTTTATCGAAGCCCACCTTATTGTCTCTTTCGGTGCTAAGTCATCTAACGAAATTCTTTTGGACATAAACTTGGTCAAATAGTGACACTTAGAATCATCAGTAACAATATCAAGAATGGCTCAAAACTTAAGGAACCATCAAGTAAGAATTGTCCATTCATCATGGGGCCATTATAAACATCATTTAGTGTATTATTAACATGCTTATAACTGTGAGAAAATATCAAACTTAAACCTTTCTTTTATTCCCTATCTATCATCGTAGAACATGCAAGGATTGACTTCAAATTTAGTGGGTCAAATCAATAGTTAGGAAAAACTAATAAGTCATAATAAACATGTATGATCTCGAGAGTAGTATGCTTATTTAGAACATGCATTAATAACCCACTCATCATTATTCAAACCCCAAATCTTCGGAGTCAGTTTTAACAGCTTAGAACATGTTAAAATACTTAGGAAGACATTTCAGGCTAACATTAAAGGAATAATATAATATAAACATCATCAAATCATCATTAGCACGCATAGTAGTAATCATGGTACTTAAAGAAAAGGTAATAGCGTTCAATGAAGGACTTTGAGCGCGTGAAAGGAGACCCACAAATCAACTCATATACCTTAGGTGTAGCCTAAGAAGAAGGAATTAGCTATTATGGAGAAGGTCCCTTGAAACCTTAGCCTTCTTGCTTGTTCTTGGATAGGATCTTTGCCTTAGAAGATTTGAGAAAGTGGAAGAATGAAAAGTAATGGGAATCTAGGTTTTTAAGGTCTGTTTGGAAGCCTAAAAAGTCATAAAAGGACATTGTTTAGATCTAGAATTGACAAAAAGGACAAAATTATTGTTCATAAATACTGCCGGACACAAACCATGAGACACCAATTACAGGTCGTGGATTGAACCAAGTCATGGATCTCCTCGTCCTATACTCCTTTTATAATCTTCGCGGACTAGTTACCACCGACCAAACCACGAAATCCCTATCCATGGGTCGTACTTTAATACACTAGTTGTGGATTTCCTATGGATTCGTTCCACACTTTTGCAAATTTTTCACTTCTCTGGACACCATCTATGAAGGTTAATCATGGACTTTATAAGGAACTATGGTCCATCTTGTTGATCATGGGTTACCTTCCAGAAAGTCCAATGTTCTTTCATGTATGGAACTCACACCTTCTATATGATCCACAAGTTATTTTTCATTTCATAAGACGTAGATGCTTTTCATTGATAATTTTATACTTAAGAAAATTCAATGTTTTTGAGGTCGTTATCCACGAGCCTGGTCTACGACTAATGATTTGAACTACTAGTCGTGAACCTGACTTTGTAAAATGAGTCGTGATAATATCTGGCCAAACTTTGCTATAATTTCTAGGCTCCCAGTTTGGGGATCTTTACAATATCTCCTCCTTTAGAACAATCGTCCCCCAAGTTCTAAAATGTAGACTCTAAAGGGTTAAACATCGGCTAACAACCTCGCATACATGCGAAATGAAATCTAAACATCTTTTTATCAAATTTTGAAAATTCATACTTAAAATATGTCTCAAAACATACCATAAACATGATAATATGTGTATGCTTCATGCAAAATAGAAATGGAAAAAATAGGAGGTTTTAGGCAAGAAATCTTAACTCCATAGGCTTGAGTTGAGTGGAATAGATAGGGGTAACACTTTATCATGTCTGCCTCCGCTTCCCATGTTGCACCTTCAACTACTTGATTCCTCCAATGTACTTTAACAAATGTAACTTCCTTGTTCCTTATCTTTTTGACTTGCCGATCTAAGATTTCAATTGATGCCTCTTCAAATCTCAAATCCACTTCAATGTTCACATCTTCAAAAAGCACTATAGAGTTTGTATAATATATGAACATTCTTAACACTGACACATGAAAGAACATATGAGTCAAATTCATCTCCATAGGTAAGTCCAGCTCATATGCAACTTTGTTGACTCTTCTTACAACCTTGTAAGGCACTAAATACTAGGGTTTAGTTTCCCCTTTCATTCAAACTAGATCACACCTTACATGGGAGATATCTTCAAATAAACCCAATCACCAATGTTGAACTCAAGGTCCCTCCTCCTCACATCAAAGTAGGACTTTTGCTTACTTTATGCCATTTTGAATTTTTCTCTTATGAGCCTCATCTTCTACCACTGCGTCCATGACTAAGTCCGGCCGTAGTAAGGCCATCTCACCAACTTTAAACCACCAAATAGGTGACCTAATCATCTATTGTACAAGCCCTAAAATGGTTCCATCTCAATGCTTGCATGAAAACTATTATTGTAGGCAAACCGATGAGAGGCAATACTCATCTGAACATCCCTAGAACTCCAACACACAAAATCTCAACATATCTTCCAATGTTTTAATTGTCCTCTTGGCTTGCCCATTGCCTTTGGGGATCGAAGGTGGTACTCAATTTAACCTTAGTACGAAGATCCCTTTAGAAAATTCTCGAAAGTGAGAGGTAAATTGGGTAGTATGATCCGATATGATGGAAAATGGAATCCCATTTAATTTCACTAGTTTGCTGACATACAATTAAGCATAGTCTTTGGAAATAAATATCATTTTGACCAGAAAATAGTAAGCTGACTTTTTCATCTTATCCAAAACCCACATGGAATCAAAGTAACTCTTGGTCTTAGGCAACCCCACTTAAGAATCCATATTGATATCTTCCCACTTCCAAGTGACTATATCAAAATCTTGAGCTAGGCTACCCCGCCTTTTATGTTGAACCTTGACTGCTTACAATTGGAACACCCAAACGCAAATTTGGAAATGTACCTTTTCATTCCATTCCACCAATAGAATTCTATCAAATCACTATGCTTTTTGTGGAACAAGGATGAATGGAATAAGAAGAGTTATGAGCTTCTTGCAATATCAACTTTTTCAACGCACAATTGTTAGGCACACAGAATCTCCCTTGATAACAATGCACACAATCTCCCCATTATGAGAAAAATTCTATTTTTCCTTCATTCACTAAGTCTTTCAATTTTAATACAGGAGAATTAAGGTCTTGCGTGGACTTAATATCCTGAGAAAAAAGAGGATTCAGACCTATGCAGCACTATCACACCACAACTACCGAATTCATTCAATGTTATTTTCAATCTAGCCAACCTATGGAATTCTTTGGCTAACTCCGTTTTTCTATCATCTTCTTTGTGGGACATCCTACCCATGGAAACTTTACTAAGAGTCGGCTACCACATTGGCTCGGCCAAGACAGTACTTCACACCCATATCATAGTCCTTGAGTGGCACTAACCACCTTCGTTGTCTTAAGTTGAGATCTCTTTGTGTAAACACATGTTGAAGACACTTGTGATCAGTGAAGACATCCACATGAATCCCATACAAGTACTAACGCTAAATTTTCAAAGTGAATACCATGGCCACAAGTTCAAGATCATGAGTTGGGCAGGTCTTCAATGTACCTTCAATTGCCTTGACGCTTAGGCAATTACCTTACCATATTTCATCAACATGCACCCCAAACCAATTCTTGAGGTATCACAATATACAACAAACCCATCATTCCCTTCTAAAAAGGTCAAAATTAGAGCTAAAGTTAACTGATCATTCAGGGTTTTGAAATTCTTCTCGCACTCATCATTGTACACAAACTTTACCTTCATTTAAGGTCAACTAGAGTAATGGGGACGAAATGCAGGAGAAACGTCCCATGAACCTTCTATAGTACCCATCTAGGCCCAACAAACTATTAATATTTGTAGTAGTCAATGGCCTTGGCCAATTTCTCATTGCTTGAAGTCGCTCAACCTGATCCACGGGCTATATTTCATTTCATAAGCCATACATGCTCTTCTTTGATCATTTTATACTTAGAAAAATTTCAAATTTTTTAGGCCCTCATCCACGAGCCTGATCTACGACTAATGATTTGAACTACTTGTCGTGAACTTCACTTGGTGAAATGGGTCTTGATCATATTCTGCCAAACGTTTTTGTACTTTTTAGGATCCTAATTTGAGGATCTTTACAATATCTCCCCTTTGGGAAAAGTTGTTCCCTCAAGTACTAAAATGTAGGCTATAAAGCGGTAAACATCAACCAACAACCTCGCATACATGAGAAATGCAATCTAAAAATCATTTCATCAAATTTCAAAAGTTCATACCTAAAATATGTCTCAAAACATTCCATAAATGTGAAAATGAGTGTATGCATCATGGAAAACTTAAATGGAAGAAATAGGAGGTTTTGGGAAAGAATAACTTAAAACCTTAGGCTTGAGTATTGTGGAATAGATAGAGGTAACATTACATCATGTCGGCCTCTGATTCCCATGTTGCACCTTCAATTTGTTGATTCCTTTAATGTACTATAGCAGATGCAACTTCCTTGTTCCTTATCTTCTTCACTTGCCGATCCACGGTTTGAATTGATGGCTCTTCATATCTCAAATTCACTTCGATGTTCACATCTTCAAAGGGGACTATAGAGTTTGTATCATCTATGAACTTTCTCAGTATTTACACGTGAAAGACCAGATTAACCAATTTCATCTCTATAGGTAAGTCCAAATCATATACCACTTTGTTGACTCTTCTTATCACCTTGTAAGGCGTTACATACCTAGGGCTTAATTTCCCATTTTATCCAAATTGAATCACACCTTTCATGGGGACAGCTTCAAATAAACCCAATCACCAATGTTGAACTTGAGGTCCCTCCTCCTCACATCGGATAAGGACTTCTTCTGACTTTGTGCCATATTCAAATTTTCTCTTATAAGCCTCACCTTTTCCATTCATCCATGACTAAGTCTACCCTTAGCAAGTCCATATCACGAACTTCAAACCACCCAATATGGGATCTACAGTCTATAATACAAGGCCTCAAATAGTTCCATCTCAATGCTTGCATGAAAACTATTATTATTGGAAAACTTGATGATGAGCAAATACTCATCCGAACGTCCCTTGAATTTCAACATACAAGATTCCAACATGTCCCCCAATGTAATAATTGTCCTCTCGGCTTGCCCATCGATTTTGGGGATAGACGGTGGTACTCAATTTAACGTTAGTACCAAGATCCCTTTTGATAAATTTCAAAAAGTGAGAGGTAAATTACGTAGTGTGATCCGATATGATGGATAATGGAATCCCATTAAATCTCACCAATTCCTGGATATACAATTGAGCATAGTATTCGGCATTAAATATCTTTTTGACCAGCAAAAAGTGAGCTGACTTTCTCATCCGATCCACTACCATCCATTTGGAATAAAATACCTCTTGGTCTTAGACAACCCCACTATAAAATCCATATTGATATCTTCCCTCTTCCAAGTAGAGATATTAATATCTTGAGCTAAGCCACCCAGTCTTTGATGCTAAACCTTGACTGGTTGGCAACTGGAACACTCAGACGCAAATTTCACAATATACCTCTTTATTCCACTCCACCAGTAGAATTCTCTCAATAACTATACTTTTTGCAGAACCAAGATGACTGGAATAAAAAGAGTTGTGAGCTTCTTGCAATATAAACTTCTTCAACTCACAATCGTTTGGCACACACAATCTCCCTTCTTAACAATGTACACTATCTCCCCCTTGTGTGAAATATTATATCTTTCCTTCCTTTTCTATAGCTTACAATTTAAGTACAGTGGGATCAAGGTCTTTCTTAGACATAGTATCCTCTACCAAAGAAGATTTGGACCCATGTAGCACAATTATACCACCATTACTGGATTCATTCAACTTTATTTCCAATCTAACAAACCTATGGAATCCTTTGGCCAACTCCCTATTTCCATCATCTTATTTGTGGGGCATACATCCATGGAAACTCTACTAAGAGTGTCAAATACAACATGGCTTTGCCCAGGTAGTACTTCACACCCATATCATGGTCCTTGAGAAGCACTAACCACCTTCTTTGACTTAAGTTCTGATCTTTTTGTATGAACATGTTGAAGGCTCTTTTAATTAGTGAAGACATCCAAACCCCATTTAATTTGTGGCGCTATATTTTCAAAGTAAATACCATGATCACAAGTTCAAGATCATGAGTTGGGTAGTTCTTGAATGCACCTTCAATTGCCTTGACACATAGGTAATTACCTTACCATATTTCATCAACAAGCACCCAACCCAATTCTTGAGGGATCACAATAGACAACAAACCCATTATTTCCCTCCAACAAGGTCAAGATTAGAGTCGAAGTTATCCGATCCTTTAGTTTTTGGAAACACTTCCCCACTCATCCATTCACACAAACATTGCCTTCTTTTAAGGCTAACATGCGTAATGGGGAAGAAATGGAGGAGAAATGTTCCATGAACCTTCTATAGTACCAATCTATGCCCAAGAAACTACTAGTGTATGTAGAAGTCAATGGCCTTGGCCAATTTCTCACAGCTTGATGTCGTTGAACCCAAATACTCAAAGGAAGAAGGGTGGTCGTCATCAACATAAAAACCCAACTTAGAGGTTGAGTTCAAATCCCGTAAGGAATCATGGTTCCCCAAAAGAATTGGTTCATTGGACTATGCTTTTGTAGGATCCAGTGGATTTGCAATAATTGAAGTCAGAATTCAACTACACAATATCTAAATAACAAATTGATTAACAAATTAAGAGAGATGTTAGGGATGTAAAAATACGAAAATTGATCTACTAGCTGGGCCTAAATATTTGACTAATTAAGTTTATAAGGAGTGAATAGGCTAGGTTGCTTGTAACCCATGTTTATTTATAACACATGAGGTGTTTCATATGATTCAATTACGATATTATACGCGGATTGCTGAGAACACGCTTTGCCTAAGAAGTCTCAGCAAAACCCCTACAACCTTGGTCATTGAATCCTTAACTATGGAATTCAATTGAAACCTCAAAAGGTTTCCAGCCACTACAGTCATTTCACACTCTAATCATTCCGATTAAAAATATAATTAGAGATCTGAATTAAACCCCAAATTTGTGACCTTGAAATTTTAGATTAAGCATAACAATGCACGTAAATTCATTCAAATAAACACTGATAGATCAAAATGCCAAAGACCCAATAAATAAATTAAGAATCCATATCAAAAGCACATCCCTAATATCGAGGTTTTAGCCACACATGCTAGAAATTAGATATCTAGCACCACAAATAGTAATTGACGTCACAGATACAAGATTGAATAGAGAATAGTTTATTATCACCAGCTAATCTCCTTAAGTTTTGCCTCCCCAATGCTTGAAAACTCTATCAACCCTTGTACTCTAAAGAAGGAATGTTTTATGTACAACTTTCTCTGTAAAACTAAGATACATGATATGACATGTACAATGTCCTTTGTAATTTGCTTAAATTATCCATGAAAAAGTTTGAGGGTATGTGCTGTGAGTTGTCATTGGATGGTCAAGGTTGGCATCGCCAAGCACTATAGCGATGTGCAAAATCTGCACTTGACCACATTCCTCTGCATCATCTTACCATTTTTTCCTCTATAACATTGGGTGATGGTTCTTCAATCCGATGATATAATTCAACAATTCTCAAAAAATGCCATCTCATCGCTTTCTTATTATGATTTTGAAGCTTTGAGTACTACAACTTTAGACAGTCTATAGAGCCAGTCAGTGGTGCATAAAATATGTTTAGTGACATCAATTCTTACCGCTTTCCTTACTTGGGCTTGAATCGTAGTTGCTGTAATGCTAGGTAGTCTCTCATAGGGTTTGGCAGATCGACGAATATGTAGGCAATACCACTTTTCTCTGCCACTTTTACACATTTGCTCCCTTTTAAATATTCATCAAGTATTGTACATTTTTACACTTTTAATTCCATTTCCAGACATAACACATGCATATTCGTTAGAGTTTGGAAATAATAGCATACTAAGGACATTGTTTCTTTTCAAGTTAACCCCAAAATGAGTTAGTAATATGGACTCATTAACACTCCCAACTTATGCGTTTCCGCTCCTCCAAGCAAATTAAATATCAATCCATCCAATTTCAGAGCTTGCAAACATGACCATAGGGTAAAATACATATATTTCCACCTTTTTCATTCGCTCTTGAACTGCTACAAACCACTTACGCGATTTTGAAGCCTTAAGAGGTGACTAAGGCGAAACATGGCTATGCTCAATTTTTCTCATGTAGTAATTGATCACTACCTAAAGGCATCAACATTTGCCCTCATGCCAAAGAAGATCTTGAAAACACAATATTATCACATTATTTTCAAAGTATCTCTTCAACTCTCACTCTCCTAATTGAGAAATGTCATGTAACCTTCTACCCATATGGTTTCCCCCATTCTCAATTTGAGTTCACATGAATTTCTTCTGGACTAAGATCCCAAAGGACTTTGTTAGGTCTGTAATGTATGGTTAAGGTTAGGTAGGATACATATGGATAGTAGTGGCTCATCCCTCTTTAAAATCTACACATTCTTTTCATGCTCAAAGGTCGCTTTGGTCCTCTTATTTTTCTTCTCCTTTTGACATCTCTTTTATTTTTTATTTATCATCATAAATGTCACTCTTTTTGCACTCTTTTCACAATTTAGAGAGTCCTCTTTTTTTTATTTCAAAGCAACTTTATTTTTTGTTCAACTTTTTCGATATTTTCCTTGCTTTCATTCATTTCTAGGACTCCTCAAATTTCTTTCTTTCTCATTCTCCTTCCATTGACTCTTTTATGGAAGAGACCCTTTTTTTCTACTATCACCCCCAACAGTGGCCTTTTGCCACCACATAGCTAATTTCAAGATCAAGGAGGAATTGGTAAGGAAAAAGAAGGAATTGTTTTTCATAAATATGAATCAAGGTTACATGGTTACCAAAGAAAGGATCAAAGCTCAAAGGGCTTCTCTAGGGATTCAATTCATTGCCAATACATTTCGATATAGTCAAAATGGACACACTGGAACTAAAGAACGCTGAAATTCCTTTCTTAATACGGAATCAACCAAGTTACTCTTCAAAACAAACCAGAAAAGTTCTAGACATTGCAAAACATGCCTTTCAACAAAATTGCTAATGTAACATTGGCAAAATGGGTTCACATTCGAACAATGGCTACATATTTGCAATTTCCAATCATCATGTATGAAAGCTCAATCACTCATATAATCAACTCAAGATGGTTGAATCCATGCGTTGATTGATTTATCAAGAAAAGGATTAATTAGTGAGTGAGTACATGCTCCTCATCCATCGTACCATCCGAATCAAAGATACGAATCATCAATGCTTGGATTTCTAGGGACAGAGACATGATATTAGCATTAGAAAGGCTTTTCATATTTGCATGGGGTTTGTCAAAATTCAAGGACATTATTTGCAATCATTTATTAATTCGACTCAGAAAGAAGAAAAGTAGAAATAGCAAAAGAAATAGTACTCCATTACAAACCAATTAAAATTTATTTAAAACCTAAAAACTTAATTGTTTCAACATTCATCAAAAAAATAAAACAAAAACACCATTGTCTCATCTAACTCATAGCAAGAAACATAATGTAATTATCATCCACAAAGATAGAAAAGACATGCCCACCTCCTCCTAAAAAATATTGTCCTCAATGTGCAAGAGATGATAAAACTCAAGCATAAAAGAAAGAAATAAGCATGAGAATCCCCTAGTCCATATCATTCCTACTGTGGTGGTGTTGGAGCTGGAGAAGTGGTCATGGGGTCATCAATGCCCTCTTCTACTAATGTACTCTCAAAATCAATCAAAGGCCTTATGGGCTTAGGCTCACGTACACACGATGTGCCTATCATGGACTTGTCTAGAGGAGATGTTATTTTGACAGTGTCCATGATTTGGATCTCCACCCATCCTAGCTCTTCATGGCCCTATTGGATGGGCTCCTCTCCCACTTTTCCTTCATAAGTTTTCGGGGTGATTACCTCCTTAGTTTCTACATATTTTTCACCCAAGACATTCACATTCAACTCATCATCGGGAACCACAACCATATCCACTTTGAGTGGATCTTCTAGCCCGTGAAAGAATGTTCCCAAATCTGTGGTCCAAGGAGCTGCCACTTCTTTCTTACATGAATCAAAATCATCCATCAAAGTCATCATGTCGAAACTTCCACCACCTACCTTCTCTGCTGCTGTCACCCTACCCTTCGAGATGGCCAACTCTTTCGCATGGTCATTAATTATTGTTTCAAGCCTATCCATCATCAGTTTGTGTGCCTTCATCAACTCTCACTACTTGGCCTCTACCTAAATATATGGCTTCAAAGCTTAAGGTTATGACTGCCTCAACATGCTTTGGCACGGATGACTCAACCCTTGTGGTATAAAGATCAACTACTTTGGTCTGTCGGCCAAAAGAAAAAATTGTTGCCCTAGTGGGTGGGGGTTGGCCATCCTTAGCATGTGCCTCTGCCTATGCCTCATCTATTGGAATATGGGCATAAGATTAATGTAAAGTAAGGGAAGAAAAAGATATGCCCAACTTGTTGTCCCGCTCTACAGAGCTGGACTAGAGGCCTCAACTTCAGCCACTGGCGTTTTATCAGACAGTTTCTTTCTTGCTCTGTCTTCCTTGTCCCTTAGAAATTCAGCCTCAATCCTACGGATGTCAGTAGATTCTGATGGAGTCACCCTCAAATTAGCCTTCTTGTTTCTAGGCAGCCCCGCTTGCTTACACAAGGCTATGATAAGGTTTGGAAATGACAATTAGGTTTGCTCCTATTTTGATTTAATAAGGATTTCTAGAGCGGCGATTTACCCAAGATTCAACTCTTTTCTTTATATAATGCAACCAACTAATGCATCTTTTGCATATTGAAGTATCGATTCTTTCTAAGAAGCTAACAAATTGCTTTAGTGAATCAAAACCAAAGTTGTGCTAGTATGCATATATCCTTCTTCTTAGTGATTTCTCCCTCCTCTAACCATGAGGGAGTTGGAATTCCAATCAACGGGGCTAAGCATGCTTTGGTATCCTCCTTTATTTTACCTTTTCCTTGCATCTCCCTATGAGGTCTCTACAATCTTGTTTTTGCCCGATCGAGGGCTATAACAAATCCCTTGGCAACCCTTGCTCTACCCCGAGTAACAGTTTCCTTGGCTTTGCCCATGTTTGCTTAACAAGCTCCAAACATGGCCTGAGTGAGTATCAATCATAAGGCAATATGGTTCAATGGATTATGCACTATAGAATCATTTTGGGTTGACAGGTCTATTTGACCCCAAATCTTATTCAACAGTTCACCGAAATGGTTAAGTAGACAAATTGATTATCACCTTTTTGCACAGTTTTCAAAATACAGTTAATTGCTACTTTGGGTTTTGATGGTGCAACTTTGGCACTATGACAAATGGATTTGGCGGTAAAAAAAACTATCATCAAAAGTTTTAGAGCTTAATTATAACCAATAGTTAGACAAGATGGTGTATATGACCTTTTGGCGTATCGCGAAATCAAATTGAGAGGTAAAAATGACCGTAGTAGAAGATGATTGGCAAGGACAATACAGATGCATTCAAAATTTGATCACTTACCATAAAAACAATTGGGATGATCATCCCCTAACCCGCATTCAATAACCAATAAATTGTCATTCATTCATTCCTGCATTCACTTGATCAACATGGCTACAAACTCATTGAAGCGTGACTTGCCCTTAAGAATCATGTCACCCAATCCATCATAGGGCAAGTTCACTTCACTCGAAGGGTTTTGGGGTTACTCAGACTTCACCAGTAGCCCAAAAGATCAATCAATAGAATAAGCATATTCATTCAATCAATCTCACGATGATGATACTATCTCAAATTAAAGAATTCAACAGGGTATCAAAGGCTCAATTCAGACAATACCACCTAACATTCAAAATATGGGCACCAAATCAGTCATATTTAGCCCTAGCCCACATTATACATACCAAAATTTTCAAGCTATTCTAAATGAATCAAAAACCAAATCAAATTACAACAAAGATTGGTAAATCTGACTGTACCTTAGGGGATCTTTCTCTAACTCTAATGATGGTCAAACTTGTGATCATCGTCTTAGTTCAGCAATTTAACAACCATACCCACCAGGTCTCCCCTTTTATCTTTCCCTTCAAATTCTCTCTTTACAACCTACACAAATCAACACTCATTATTTAAAATAATGTTCACCTAACTATCTTTGGTTGCCTCCCGAGTGGTGTCGTAGTTAATGTCAAGGCACGATGTAGTCCTTTTAATCTCTTAATTCACCAATGAACGGTCGATCATTGATATCACTTGGAGTTCTTTTGCCTTGTTTAGAGTTTTTTAGATGTTGAATACCACCTCGTCATGATTTACCCTACATCAGATTTTCAGAATTCGTGTTGTTCTTTTTATCCCTCTCTTCATCTTTGCAGAGCTTCTCCTTTTAGATGGACCCCTGTGAATTAAAAGTATGAGGTCATCCCTCATGTACCATGCTTTTCTGATTTTCGTCATGCCATCTAGGAGGCCACAAGCTTCAGTGAATGTTTGTGTCAGAAGTCCTTCTCTCACCAGTTGGTCAGCTACCCCTTTGTTAATTGCATCGGGCTTACATAGAAGTATTGCAATAAGATATGGTCTGGAACACCATTATTAGGGCATTGAAGTAAGAGTTTTCAAAACCGTAGCCATGTCACATGCAATGGCTCACCTTCATTCTGTTTGAAGTTCTTAATACCCCCTCTCAACTTTATCATCTTCATGGGAGGGAAAAGTCTTTTGAGGAACACATTTTGCAGCTCCCGCCATAAAGTAACATATTATAAGGCAACTCAGCTTGCTACCTCACAGTCTCTCCAATGATAGAAAACAGAAACAATCTCCGTCTAATGTCTTCTTTGCACACTACCATGAAATTTAATGCGAGATAGACATCGGCAAAGTTGTTGAGGTGTTCACGAGGATCGTCATGGACAAGTCCTACAAACAATCCATTTAGATGGAAGAGTTGCAACGTAGTGCTTGTCATATGAAAATGAACTCCTCCAGCGAACGGAGGAAATTGGATAACACATGTGCTTCCTACTTGGTCCCAGTTATCACCCTACCTATCATTAGCATCTCCAATATTCTCAATATGGGCACTTTTGTCGTCCTCCATCTTGAAACCTATTTTTTCAACAGTAAAAACAACAATATAATATTAAAAATAATTCTAACTACATGAACAAAGCTCAACAAATATTTTAGTTATGAACTCGCTGATTCACCGGCAGTAACACCATTATTTATGTCGCTCAACCCAATCACTCAAAGACAGCAGGGCGCTCGTCATCAACATAATGACCCAACTTAGATATTGGGGTTAAATCCTACAGGGAACCATGCTTCACAAATAGAAGTGGTTCATTGAATTAAGTATTTATAGGATCTGTGGGGTTTGCAATAATTAAAGTCAAAATTCAACTACATAATATCTAAATAATAAATTGATCAAAAAATTAGGAAAGATGTTGAGGATTTGCAAGAAATGGGAATAGATCTACCAGCTGGGTTTAAATATTTGACTAATTGAGTTGATAATGAGTGAATAGGATAAATTGCTTGTAACCCATGTTCAGTTACAACACACAAGTGTTTGATAGGATTCAATTATGATATTATATGTAGACCGCCAAGGACACGCTTAGATTCAATTATTATATTATATGCGGACTGCCAAGTACACACTTAGTCTAAGAAGTCTCAGAAAAACCCCTACTGCATTGGCCATTCAATCCACAGATATGGACTTCAACTAAAACCTCGAAAGGTTTCCAGCCATTACATCCATTCCAAACTCTATTCATTCTAATAAAAGCAATGATAAGAGATCTAAGTTAAACTGCAATTTCGCTACCTTGAAATTATAGATTAAACATAGGAATAGATGTAAATCACTCAAATCAACACTAATAAGTCAAAATACCAAAGACCCAATAAATAAATCAAGATTTCATATCAATAGCACACCCCCAACATTGGAATCATAGCCATACATGCTAGAAATTAGAGATTTAATATTAAAAATAGCAGTTAAAGACATGGGTAAAAAGATTGAATAGAGAATAGTTGATTCTTAGTAGTCAATCTCCTCTATGTTGTCCTCCCTAATCCTTGAAACCTATATCAACCCATACTCTAAAAAGAAATGTTCTATGTACAGTCTTTGTAAAACTACGAAGAATGATATGATATGTACAATATCCTTTCTAATTTGCTTAAATAGTCCATGCTAAAGTGTGAGAGTTTATTCTACAAATTACCATTTGACATTTAAGGCCGGCCATCACTGAAAACTCTGGTGATGCGCCGAGTATGTGCTTGACCACTTTCCTTTGTATCCTCTTAAGGTTTGTTCCTTTGCAACATTTGGTGATGGTTCTTCACTATGCTAATACAATTTGGTGATTCGTCAAAATTCCAATCTCATCACATTCTTGTCATGGTTTTGGGGATTTGAGTACTACAATTTTAGGTGGTGTCTTGAGCCATTCTGCGGTGTGCCAAATAGGTTTGGCGACCTAGATTCAAACCGCTTTCTTGACTTGGGCTTGAACCTTTGTTGTTGCAATGCTGGGCTGTCTCTCAGAATATTCAATGAATCGCCGAATATGTAGGTGATACCTTTTTTCTCTGCATTTTCTACACATTTTCTCCTAAAGTATTGTCCGTTTATGCACTTTAAATTCCATTTCCTGATATAACACATGCACATTCGTTAGAGATTGAAAATAATTGCACACTAATAATAATGTTTCTTTGCAAACTAACCCCAATATGAATCAGAAATGTGGACTCATCACCGCTTCTATCTTATTAGGGTCTACCTTGATGTCATCACTAGACACCACATGCCCAAGGAAGGCAACCTCACATAGCTAAAAATTACATTTGTCAAATTTTGCAAAAATACTTTGTTTCCTCAAATTTCGTATGAAAACTCTCAAGTTCTCCATGTGTTCTTCATCACACTGGAAGTAGATCAAGATATTGTCAATGAACACCACTGCGAACATGTTGAGATAAGGCTTGAACACCCTATTCATAAGGTCCATAGAAATATTTGGTATATTAGTGAGACTAAATGACATCAGAACAAATTCTATGTGACAATGCCTAGTCCGAAAAACTGTTGTAGGAATATCACGCTTCCTCACACTTGGTGATACCTAGACATAAATCTATATTAGAGAAATGCATAGCTCCTTGTAGTTTGTCAAACAAGTTATCTATTATTGAAAGTGGATATTTATTCATAATAGTGACCTTGTTTAGTTGCCAGTAGTCTATATAAATGCAGAGTGACCCATCCTTCTTTGTTACAGAAAAAACAATAACACCCCAAGAAGACCTATTGGGCCTAATGAAACTTTTTTCCAATAAATACTTCAATTTTCCCTTTAATTCCTTCAACTCTGCAGGAGCCATTCTATAAGGAATAATATATATAGGCTGAGTTTCAAGTAAGAGGTTTATGTCGAAATGTATTTACCTTTTTGGAGGAACATCAAGTAACTCACCCAGAAAGATATCAAGGAACTCATTGACAATGGAAACTGACTCAAGAGAAGGGACTTTGGAAATGGCATCTTTAACTCCCATTAGATGATATATACATCCCTTTGAGATAATTTTGGGGCATTTAGAAAGGAAAAAAACCGACCTCTACATGAAGAATTTCTACCCTTTGACTCAAGAATGGACTCGTTTAGGAATTAGAACTTGACTCTACGAATTCGACAATCTATAGAGGCATAACAAGCATACAACCAATCTATCCAAAGTTTGACATCAAAGTCAACCATGGAGAGTTCTACTAAGTCACAAGGAAAAATTTTATGATTGATGGAAATGGGACGATTTATATAAATACATCGTGCAATAGTACACTCTCTTAAAGGGGTACATACTTAAAAAGGCTATTTGGGGCATGCATGAAATCTATATTTAAGGAAAGGAGTTACAAATGAAAAATTCATCATTGATCAAACAATGCACATGCGTCCAAATTAAAAACATTCAACATACCAATAACAACATTCGGGGCCTCTTCAACTTCTTGTCAGACATATTGACAATATAATCGGTTGGTCCTTGGGGCACCTTGAGCTTCCCAACCCTTGCCTTGGAGCCTTTCACCTCCACTCCTACAATCCTTTGCATGGTTCCCGGGCTTTCCACACTTGAAGAATGCATTTGAACCGCCCAAGCACTATCCCTTGTGGAGCCTCCCTTAGGAAATTTAAAGTTTGCTTCTTTGGAGCTATCCCCTTGTCCATGGTGCATTAGGGAGAAGAAGTGTCATAGATCCTTGAGCACATTTCTTTTGGCCAATTTGGAACATGTTAGGGCCTCCACTCTTTTGGTGAGAGTCCTCTTGAACTCTTTTCTCTCTCCCTCAATTTATCCTCTTAGATTCATTCGGCATAAGTCATCAATCTGGAGTATCCATCACATTCACAAGCCTGACCATTTTGCACTCCTTTGATACCAAGTCTAATGCATCAAATATGAACATGCTCATCCAGGCTCTTGGATCTGCTACCATGAAAGTGTCATATTTGTATATTTTGGTGAAGTTGAGAGAATGCTCTCTCACATTCATGTTCCCTTGCTTAAGGTTGATAAATTCTTTTACCATAGCCTCCGTCAACTCTAGTGGAAATATCGATCCAATAAAGCACCCTAGAACTCCTCCCATTCAGTTAGACCTGCTCATTGGCCCGTTTCCTCCACCCATTTTTCGTACAATATTTTCTCTACTCCCTATGTTGGTAGCCCACCAACTTGGCCTTCTCTTATGAGGGAACTCCCATTATATCGACAATCTGGTAAGCCTCATCAATGAAATTGATGGAATCCTCTTTTGTCTTAGAGCTGGAACTCCGGAGGACTTATACTCATGAAATCTCTAACCTTCGTAGTCAGAGTAGGAACTTGGGGAGCAATAAAAATATTCCTATAGTCTTCATTAGCCAATGTTTAGGCTAGCATGATGAATGTGACTCTTAACTCAGCTTGAGACACCCTGTCATCTTGTTGCAATGAAGAGACTTGTTTCTTGGTTGTGTTCCTTTGTTGTTGAGCTCTTCTTTGCAACATGATGTAGAAATAACAAGAAGAATGTCGTTATTTAGAGGAGATCCTTAGAAAACTCTATGGGCACAACATGAATAATGAGGAATGGAAGACTTTCCTAACAATCTCATAGCCTCTTAATCATGGTTATGGTGCACTTTACAACCTTGAACGAGGCTCAACTTGATGTAGTATGTTTGTACATCTGAGGAACATTTCAAAACCTCATGCTCTGATACCATATTTGTTGCAACTAATGTCTAGGACCTAGTCATAACACGGCGAATGAAACACCCCTAGGCACCTCACCCAAGCCATCTCACCATATCAAGTATTTATAGGCACAAACTTATTCGTTTTGCATAAATAAATGGGATAGGGTCTATAGGACATCATTTAAGAAAAAACAAACATTTCAAAACTTACATGAGTGTCCATATACATGTCATCTAGCACATGAGTAAACAAGAACTGATACACGGTCGTTTTCCCTCAAATAGAAGATGCTCAAATTTTGAACATAGAAAGTAAAAGGCTCAAACTTAAAAACCAATATATGCATCAAATTCAAAAAGTACTAGCATGAAATGAAATATGGTGGAGAACCAAACTAAGGGTTCACCATGAGAATACTAGTCTTGGAATGTAAGTAGAATTAGCCATGAGCTGGGAGAGGAGGAGCGTTCATCCCTACATGGTGACATCATGTAGGCAAATATACATTTTTACTTTTGGAATGTACTAAATATGTGAGATGCAATGCAAGTATGAAAATATGGCACCATCATTTATAAGTTTAAGATTTTAATGCATTGAAGAGTAAGATATCTTTTCATCCTTTTGTGGTAAAAGATCGTAACCGACATATAAGATCATATGAGCTACCACATGGAATCGAACATAACCTCTTATGTTGGCTCTGGGAGTGCACTTCTTGGGTGGAACTCCATTATATAGCATGCATCATCATATAACATAAACAACATAAGTTGATCAACTACCCTAGACTACACCAGCTCCTATGGTGGCACATAGTTAATGCGGAAAAAAGTTGCTTCTAGGTTCCCTTATCGAACCGTGCCTCATTCAGTACTATGTCATCCCACCAAATTCTTACTGATATAAACTGGTTCAAATATCTATGCTTAGAATCATGAGTAGCATTCTCAAAAGTAGCTTGAAACTTCAGGAACCATCAAGTGAGAATTTCCCTTTCATCTTGGGGACCAACATAAATATAATTTAGGGAATTATTAACATGCTTATGACTTTGAAAACATCAACTTAAACCTTTTGTTTATCTCCAACTTATCATCACATAACATGCAAGGATTGACTTCAAATTTTGTGGGACAAATCAATAGATGGAAAAACTCATCATAAGAAACAAGTATGATCATGAGAGTAGTATGCTTATTTAGAACATGTATTAATAACCCACACATCTTTATTCTAAACCCAAATCATTGGGGTCAATATTACCAACTTAAAACATGTCAAATACATAGTAAAACATTTCGTGGAAACATTAAAGGCAAAATATAATATAAATATCATGAAATCATCATTAGCTTGAATGTTCATAATCATGGAACTTAATGAAAAGGTAAAAGCTTTCAATGAAGGAACTTGCGGGTAAAATAAGTCCCACAAATCAACTCATATACCTTAGGTGTAGCCTAAGAAGAAGGACTCTGATGTTATGGAGAAGGTCCCGTGAAACCCTAGCCTTCTTGTCTTATTCTTGGAGAGGATGTTTGCCTTAGAAGATTTAAGAAAGTGGAAGAATGAAAAGTGAATGGGAATCTAGGGAGTTAAGGTCTACTTAGGAGCGTAAAGGGTCATAAAAATGACAGTTTAGATTTAGGATTAATAGAAAGGACAAAAATTCCCTTAATTAAAACTATCGAACACTAACCACGAGACCCTGATTATGACTCATTGATTGAACCATTTCGTCATCCTGTTCTTCTTTTCTAATCATCAGAGATTGATTACCATCGACCAAACCTCAAAACATCTATCCACGAGCCATATTTCAATCTACTTCTTGTGGATGGCCCCATGGATTCCTTCTACCCTTAGTACAATTTCCTCTTCTCTGGATGCCATCAAGGAAGGCTAAGCATATACCATATAGAGAACTACGGTCCATCCTCATTGTCGTAGGTTACCTTCTAGAAACTCCAAATTTTCTTCAAGTCTAGAACTCATACCTACAACATGATCCACGAGCCATGTTTCCTTCAAGACCCATTGATGCTCTTTATGGATTATTTTATACATAGAAAATTCCATCTCTCTGAGGCCTTTATCCACAAGCTTGGTTTACTTCTCGTGGTTTGAACCATGCGTCATGAACTTGACTTCGTGAATGAGTCATTATCATTTTCAGCCCAACTTTTCTGCACTTTCTAGGATCTTTACTTGAGAGTCCTTATAAAATGAATGAATGCATGTTCACAGAGTCTACCTTTAAAAGTATTCTCCCTATTTCTCAATGTAGTGGTTACTTTTGATTCTATGTAATACTCATATGGTCTTATTGTCGGTTATGAAAATTTCTCACAAAATTATTATGTTACTTTAAGCCTTCTATGACCTTGATATTTAAAGACCACACGACTTTTGATCATCTTTAATTCCATGTTAATGTTACTGTCATCCTGCATCCCATGACTCATGCATCATGCTATCCATGTTATATGTACCTATGTCTATGTATATCATGCATTACTCAAATATTTAGTATATTTTAACATATTAATGTAGATTTTGCCAACGTTATTAAAAAGATAAGATCTGGTGTTCCTCCTTTTTCTTGAGGCTATCTTGTGAAAGATATTGAAGACATTATGGTGAGTCCTCATGTTTCAAAGGCAAGCCTCATGTGCCAATATATGTTTAAGTATTAGCTTTCATTGTTATTGTGAAACTGTGTCACTTTGATAATTCTAAGGGTGAGCTAGGAACATGATCATAACTCCCGTCAATGCTATGTATAGAGGCATGATTTGATGATATGTAATGAAAATATGATCTATATCTATTTTGGACCAAGTTGTTATTCCCCTTGTATTTTTATGTGAGTCCCATACTATTACCGATAAAGCTTGTGATAATGTTTTTATTACCTTATGAATGCTTGATGAAATACTAAGATGGCTTGGTTGGGAACCTTCGAGGTTTTAATCGTTGTGTCACACCTAAGGTGAAGCTTTAGTTGTGACATATAGTTATCATTCACGCTAATCAATTTAGGCATCATTTCAATATCATAAGCATTATCATTAAGTCTTTCTGTGATAGGTTCAATATAATCATTCAAATTCTTTGATAACAAATTCGTTTTCATAAAAAAAAATGACTTCAACAAAAGTATCAACTTCATTATTCAAGATCATTCAATAATTGGTCAATATCATAACAAAGATTATTCCACAACTTCATCAAATATAAGATTCAAGATTCATCAACGTCAATATCATTTAAGTTTCTTAATAATTATATCAATATAAACAATCATGCTTCTCAAAAATGAACAATGTTACCACATACATTCAAATACCCATTTTATTATCCAATCTTGATTTAGTATGTCATTTCACAAATAATTCAGCTTAAGCCAATTATCTATTACTTCTCAAGATACAAAGAAAGAAATACAAGGTTCAATGATCTCAACGGAGGTTTACTCCCTTTCCTCAACAAATCAAGGAATCACACAAACACTTGACCTTTCACCTTTCAAATATTATCTAAAACACTATAATATATTCAAATAATAATTCATAATTAAATTTCAAGACTACCAACAAAAAAATCATTAAAGTTGTTGAAAGGGGAATCAAAATGGCTCAAAATTCAATTCCATAAATGGGAAGAAATCTGAAATTTTTACATGAAAATCTTGAGGTACTTGAAATTCATTAGCAAAAACTTTATAAAATGGAGTTCAAATCAACTCAAAATAACCATTTTAGTAAAACTTGGGTTCTTAATCAAAACCCCCTAATTCTCTCATTCAAAATCACTTAATTGATGTTAAAAATAAGATATAATTAATGAGTAATGAAGATTATATGTTAAAATAACTTAAATAATAATTTTCCCCTAAAAAATTGCTTGAAATTCCCCCCTTCCTAGCTCACAAGGTCTAAAAATGGTAAAAGAAAATCTAAGTTCAACTTTTTAAATTAAATAGTATTCAATCAAATTTTACCATTTGCGAACATGTCCGTCATCTCCAAGAACACAAAGTACAACTCCTCAACCCTCCGTGAATGCGGCGAGGATGTTGTGAATGTTGAAGTTGTCAGACCAATCTACACACAAGATCTTTACTAATGCGGATTGTCAGGTCACAAACACAATGAAGATTTAACACAACAGATATCACCAATTCACACAAGGCATAAAGATTGTGAAATTTATTCTCAAGATATTTTTAGAATGATGTACATAGAAATCATAAATGAAATTCAACTTATTCATATTTTTGGATTCAATGAAATTGTGAAATTCAAATTCGATGTTTTCTAATCAGAATTTAGATAAGACACAACTAGGATAATTTAAGGCTCTCCAAATATAAAATGAATCTCGGGACTTCTAAAAATTCAACCAGGACCCCTAAAGGCCCACATTCACCTCGCGGATCCATCAAAATCATCGAAAATATAATGTGAGCATCAAAACTACAAACATTGTCCAAACTCAAAACTATATCAAAATTTTTACTCAAACTTCAACTTAGGATCTCAAATTCATAACAAGACCTCAAATCAAATTCTGACAACCCTCATAGATCAATTTTTATATTCTTGAAGTGACAACAATCATGGAACTTTATTTTGAGACGTGAAACTCCAATAATCTGAAAAACTTTTAGAATTCAAAAATTCCAAAATATCAACTTTTCAAATAATTTGGTAAAAACACACTCCCACAGTTACCATATATGAATACGGGAAACTTTGAGCGGGGTAAAAAACTAATTTTTTAAAAATATCAAAAATAACTTTTGGGGTCATTACAACCCGAGTATATTAGGCCTTTTAAGGTTTTTAGGAGTGTTGGTGATGTTACTTATGAGTAATCCCTATTTCCTACATTTTTAGCTATTCATCTAGTTTTTCTATATTTCTATGTTGTGTTGGTTTGTTCTTGACACTCTGATACGATTTAGTTAAATTGTATGACCATTGGACCTTCATGGAGGAGCCTTTTGCTATTCTTGACAGAGATGTCAAGTGGTTTCATTCAAGAGACATTTCATTAGTTATGGCCATTAGAGTTATCATCCATTTATGTAGGCTACCTAGGAGACTAAGTAGGAGGTTGTAGAGTAGTTTCCCAACTTATTTGTGCCTTTCAACTACTTCTTGACTATTACTTTTGTGTACGAAAGTTCCTTTTGGCATAGGATATTATAATCTTCCTCTAGGTCATTACTCTACTAATACCTTCTTCTTACCATTTTGAGCATTTATTTTGTGATCCCAAGTTATTTATAACTTATTCGGACTGATAGTTTAGTAACCTAGTCATTCATTCGGATTTAGTGCAAGTTTCTATGTTTTTGAGATTTCCGGAACCTAAATGGTACACTTCAATCAAAACTTTAGGCAAACATCCTCACAATCAAATTTTAACAGTTTTGTTAGCTCTTAAATATCATGTTTTCTCTAAAAGGACCTTTCATGCAGATCTCTATGCTTCTAAGCTAATCTTGGGCCCATCTATGGAAATTGGTTTCATATGGTGCTTGAACATTGGATATATTTTTTATCGAGATGACGTTGGTCAGAAGTTTCGATATCACTGTTGAGTCTAAAATGCTGAACATGGTAGATAGAATATCTTATTTTTACACATGGAATTTTGAATGAATTTTAAGCACCTTATAAAAGATTTTGGCATTGGAAAAAACCAACTTATGCAATTCAGCTGGGTCAAGCGAAATTTCCCTTTTTCATTCATGGGCCTATAGTCGTTGTGTTTTTTATAGCCTAGGATGGTGGCCTCTTTTTATGACTGAAGCTAGGCCATATATAACCTAGGATGGTGGCGTCTTTTTATGACTGAAGCTAGGCCATAGATGTGACACAGTGATTGGAACCTTAGAAAACATCAACCAAGAAACATAGAATACCATTCATGAGCATTCATAAGTTCATAAACCAACATAAACATAAAAGTGGAATACAATCTCAACATAAGATCTAGAATAGAGGAGAAAGTAAGCCATATTCTCGATTAAATGAGATTGCACACTTTTTTCTAATCTTGCCTCAAATGGACTACTATTATAGATGGGAGCTAGAACATGTCCCCGTCTCATCCTCAACAAAGGAAATGGTGTCTTAAAATAACAACATAGATCTAGAAAATTACCAAAGGCATAGACTTAATAGATAACCTTGAACAATGAGGAATTACAAATGAAGTGTGTATCAATCTTGGTTCCTTCTCAAATTGATGAGAGATGGAATGATCATCCAAACTTACATTATGATATAATATAGGCACAAGAAAGTATGCATTAGTACATTTGAATGTACTATGTATATAGGTATATGCATGAGTAGTTAAAAACATAGTAAAGTATAAGATATGAGATGCAACTCTATAACAATAAGATCATGAAATAAAACATGAGGTAAATATAAGTAAATTCATGCAATCAATATATCAGGTCATAATAAGAACCTTGAAAGTAAACCTAACCGTTTTTGTGGGATGCAGACCTTAACCGATAATAAAACCATATAAGCTACTACTTGGAGTTCAATGTAACCCCTACATTGAGAAAGGGTAAGGATGTTTTACAAGTTAGAATATTCCATGGTACATTTGTTTATTCATTTAACTGTTCGTATATCCACTAGCTAGACCTATAAGGTAAACTACGGTGGCACATAGAATTGAACAAGAGGTTTGTACTAGGAGTCCCTTGGGTGGATAACCCAAAAGTCCAACAGACTAAACCCCACCACAAGCCTTCCTAATGCTTTGTCAAATCCCATGGAATAATAAAATCATAAATAAATGATACATAGCATAATCGTAAGCTTGAAATCATTGAGTCATCATAAAAAGACTAGCCTATAAAACCTTTTATTCATTATATGAGAATTGTTCTTTCACACGTAGAATCCATGACTAAGTGAAGAGAGTCCTTTCAATTTCTTACTTTCATAATTATGGGACGTCCAAAAACTTACCTTACGAAATTCATAAATATGATTCAAGCCCTTATTCATACTTTGTCATAATTCATTGAAAACAAAGTTTTTGTGGGTTCAATATCAAAAAATTTAAAAATATTTCGCCCAATGAAATTATATCAAATAATGAAGATTCCTAATAATTTAAATCATAGTTAAAAGACTCGCACTATAAATCATGAACCCTAGATAGGAACTTTGGAAAATCGTCTTGTATTTCATTGAAATCATACCATTGAAGAAAATTTCTACTTAATTAAGATAATATTTACAGAAGAATCATAATTTGTGTAAACCACCATTTAATCCCAAAATACATAAAAATTCATAATTGAAGTCAATGGAAGATTGAAGAGTTTACTTAGATCCCATGGGTGAAAGGGAACCCATATATGAGCCCACATACCTTGATGAAATTGGTGGAAGAAATATGAAATTGGTGAGAAAAGCTTGAAACCCTAAATTGTGATCTCCAATTAAACCTTGATGGTGTTAGAAGTGGAGAGAATTTGGGTGACTTTGGTATTTGGGTGAGAATAAGTGATTTTAGATGGTTTGGGGACGGTTATGGATAGTTACAAGACTTAACCAACATAGATTAGGTGTTAGTTTGGTAGGAAATGACCAAAAAATCCTTCAATAGGAAATAGCTGGAGGAATCCCTGAAAGGTGTTTATAGATCATAGACTCTTTTATAACCTATCAAGGAGGTTTCGTCTAATCTATTTCCTAAAAATTCAGAGGCTTAAAAATTTGGACCCCATCCATGACCATAGTCTATGACCCATAGTTCCTTATATGCGTCATATATAACTCTCATACATGGCCCCAACACTTAGTCAAATTTTATCACCATTGGACCAACCACGAAATGACTCTTTTATGACCCATGAACAGGACCACAACACATAAAGGGATCTATTCCTGTTAAAACACATTTTAAACTTCTCTATATCTCAATCTATGACTTGAATCCATGATCTGTCATTCAATTTACAACTCATGAAACCTCCTCGTACTTCCAACTAAAAAATATCTAGAATCTTCTAAGTGTTAGGATCTTCTATGAGACCCTATCTATGACGCATAGATCAGTCTATGAACCATATATTGGGCTCGTAGTCCCTAGCATCAAAAACTAGTTTTGTAATGTTCTTTTTTTCAACTTTCCAACTTATGAGGAATTAAACCTCTACATTAATAAGGTCACATCATGAAGGTTTAGCCCTTTGACTAGTGCATTCAAAGAGTGGTCGCCATACTCGCGATGCCCGCCTACTTTTCTTCAAAATTTGTATTTGATCCTCCGCATTCATTGTCATGACCCAGACCTAGGTTCTAGGATGAACATGGAGAATGGGAACTCGAGAGTCCCTAAACAAGCCTCATAGTATCCATATTCACATTATTGATTTGGGTGCGTATTAAAGATAGTAAACATATAGTTCTAAGGAACGAAAAAGTAGGACTCACGCTATGGGCATGTCATAAGGATAGGGTTAGCATTGATTCACATGACACATAGAACATAAGAGCTGAAGAGCAGGTAAGTATGACTTACTCTATGGGGGCAAAATGAGACTTGGGATCTTTCACATTTCCACATCATAACATATAGACACATCATATAATCACATTAGCCATATCCAATAGATAACGATTATCATAGTCCCCAAATATCATCACATAACATATATCCATACAAGAGTCTACACGATGTTCGTCATGCCCCAAAAAGAGGGGATGTAAGGACCTGAATTTTTTGAGTGGCTTTACCGGACCTCTTGGTACCCTCCCAAGAAAAATTGCTAGGCTTCCCTCCACGAAAGACCCATACGGGCCGTGTGAAGCCACACGGACTGTGTGGCATCCCGTGGAGGGACACGTCATCCAATTTACGCTAGGGAGAAAAATGAGACGGGGAAACTTCAGACCAAGTGAGGGCACATGGCCACTCACACGGTCCGTGTGATGTTTCACGGGCCGTGTGGCCCTCTATGTGGCTCGCTATGTGGAATTTTTCTAAGTGTGAAAGTACAATCTCGTAACTTTGTCGTACAAAAATTTTCTAAGTACACGGTCCATGCCACAACCCGTGTAGTGTCACACGGGCCGTGTAGCCGTCCGTGTTGTACCCTTTAGCCTTAAATATTTTTCTAGCATTGGCTCTGCAAAATTGTCTAACTGATAGTTCATAGACGTTGTTCATGCTCCGTGTGATATCTCATGGATCGAGTATATGGACCTGACGGCTCCAATTTTTTCCCGTTTCATTGATGGCATTTATGTAATTTTGATTTATTTTAATTATGAATTATGACCTTTTACCTATCCTAAACCCCTAATTCAACTGATATCCCTCCTCTCTTAATTCATTCTCCTAAAACCTTCTACCCTTCACAAGATCACCTCCCAAATACTTTCTACTCTCCCCTCTCAAGGTTTAAGGCTAGGGTTTAATTGAAGTTCAATTCAAGCTAAGCCCTTCCCTAAATTTAGCTCCTCAATCAAGGTATGTGGGACTGATTCTTGGTTCCTTTCAACCAAGAAGACCCAAAATTCTTTTCAATTGATTTCATGAATTTTAGTTACTTTAAATGTGAGTTTTCATTAGTGGATCTTATTAAATCCAATTGTTATATGGTTTGTACTTTACCTGTGATTTCAATCTACTTTGATCAGTATTATGATGATTTACATTGAGATATGATGTTATGAACATGCATGTCCCATTTCTAAAGTTGATTTATGCATGGTGATTTATTTATGATTTAGATGTTGATATAATTAAAGATTTACTCAATTTCATACTATGATGTTGATTATAACTTGAATGTATGTTACCATGCTATCCTCACATCATGCATTACATTTGCATTCTTAGACATTGGTTTATATGGAAATTATGAAGTGAGTTAAGCCCAATTATATTTTATGAAACAATTATGATATGATTTTGATAAGGTATTGGTTATGACAAGAATGTGATCATAGATGTCTTATGATTAAGGCTCTTGGAGCATCTTGGGTGCTTGCACCATTTTGTATATGTGAATGAGCTATTCCTTGCATGAGTATCATGATTATGACTTAAGATTTGGCATTTGAGCCTAAATGTACATTGAACGGTTATGAAATGAATTACGGTTTGAAATGAATATTGTATCTCTTGAAAGCACACATATATATAAGTATTCTCATGGGATGCCGACTTAGCACTGATGGATTGGGGGCGTTAGGGCTATCACTAAGGTCCCTCTCCCTTTCCTCAAACTATGCCTAGCATGGGTTATGAGAATCTTATCCAAAATGGGATGGGATCCCGTAAAGAAGGTGGCTTCATAACAAATGGGACGGGTTCCCGTAAGTTGAAGTGTTATATGATATGATATGCTATACGAGAAATCCTTGCCGAAATAGGATGGGTTCCCATAAGGGGGTTGCTTCATATGAAATGGGATGGGTTCCCATAAGTTGAAGTATGGTTTACCTTTGGCAAGTAGACAACCCCTGTACCGGTGAGGGGTTTTCATTGGGATTCCAAGTTATAGCTCGCATGGTCTTACACATGTCGGTTGATGTCACATCCCCAATATATATATGAGCATTGTCGCATTTTATGCATCATAAATTTCATGGCATCTTGTATATATTTCCATTGGATATATGATTCTTTCTATATTATGTGCCCTTTTCATCTAACACTGAAATGCAGGTTCGGTAAGTCATAGACATTGCATGCCTGCATACTTAGTACATTCAAATGTACTAACGCATACTCTATGCCTACATAAGTTTACCATATAGGGGCTGAGAACTTCGAGTATCAACCGTTTGACGAGTAATCCGCTCCAGAAGAGCATTTGTGGTGAGTCTCATTTTTCGAGGACAAGCTATGTTCTTTTACCTTTACTATCTTCGAGTTCTTTTTTATTTGAGGGTGAGTCCGGAATATGTCCTGGCCCCCGTTCCATCTTGGTTAGAGGTATTCGTTGGACAATATATTCGTTGAAAACCTTATATTATGTGTGATATCTTTCTTATGTATTTGTTGGATCATTTTTTGGGAAATTAGTATTTGGCTATATGCATATTTTGGTGTAGAAATGTTGAAAGTCCCTAGCCCTGTATTGTCCCCATAGCGTGAGTCCTATTCTCCCACCCCTTAGAACTATGTGTTCCTATTTGAATGTTCTTTCCAAACCGTTGATGCAGATTTAGATACTTGAGGCTTGTTTGGGAACTCTCGGGTTCCCATTTGTCATGTCACATCTAGGCCCTAGTTCTGGGTCATGAAGAAGATGGTATCAGAGCCCTAGGTTTATAAATGGTTCTCGAAGTCCAACATGTGGCGTCAAGTAGAGTCTTATTCATGAATGTGAAGTGCACCATGCCTATGAATGGGAGACTACGCGGGCGTTCTAAAAATTGCCTCACTTCTTCATGTCTAATGTCGTGCTATGACTAGTATATTTGGTTCCCTTATCTTGGTGGTGTTGTTGCTCCATTTCAGAAGATGCCTTGAGGAAGACCACGCCAACCAAGGCCGGCTCCGACTATTTAGGAACAAGCTCCTCAAGAGCCTATGGATGAACCCATCTCAAACAGTGAGTTCCGTACACCTTTTCCATGCTTGCTTAGGTGGTGACCTCTCATACAAGGTAGTCTTACCTACTACAGGATCCTACAACTGCTTTTAGGGTGAGGGATTTCACCAAGATGAATCCTTCGGAGTTCCATGGGTCTCCCTTGCTAAGGATGCTCAGGAGTTCATTGATGATCTTACCAAGATACTGAACATCATGGGTGTCACTTCTGAAGAGAAGGCTGAATTGCTTGCCTACCAATGAATGGATGTAGCTTAGGTGTGGTATACTCAATGGTCTTTGGAGAGGGTTTGTGGTGGTGATGTTAATTAGGAAGAGTTTAGATTTGTATTCCTTGATCGCTTCTTTTCCCTTGAGCTTAGGGAAGCCAAGATGGCTGAGTTTATCAACCTCAAGCAAGGAGGTGTGAGTGTGAGGGACTATGCCCTCAAATTCACAAAGCTTTCCAAGTATGCTCCGTCACTTGTGGCTGACCCCCATGCAAGGATGCACAAGTTTGTATCGGGTATCTCTGATTTGCTTGTAAAGGAATGTTGTACTGCTAAGCTTCTACATGATATGGATATTGCTAGACTCATGGTGTATGCAGAACAAATCACGGGGAAGAAACTCAAGGAGAGAAGGGTCACAATCCCAAGAGGACCCATTTTGATGGTGGATTCTCTAGTTCTCGGAGTGGTGGTTTTGGCCGCTTCTAACAGGGCCAAGGTTCTGGTACTCAGGCCGCTAACGCTCGAGTACCTTCTCCCAGGGCACCGGTTTGCTAGGTTAGGTGTCAGGTTGACCAATTCGAGCAATGGTGGTATCCCATGTTCATAGTGGGGCAGAATCTTCTGTGGTGATTGATGTAAAGCCAAGCAAGATTTAGACCCATCGTTACTTGAATTGAAGAAGTTGGTTGCTGAAAAGGAGATCGAGGTGTTTTCCCAAGGGGGAGATGGTGTGCTTCGGTACCAAGACCGGCTTTGTGTCCCAAATGTGGATGACCTTAGAAGGGTGATTATGAGTGAGGCTCAAAACTCTCATTATTCTATTCACCCGGGGTCTACCAAACTGTATCGAGATTTGAAAGAAGTGTACTAGTGGCATGGTATGAACAATGACATTGCTATGTTCATATCTGAATGCCTGAGTTGTCAACACGTGAAGGTAGAGCACAAAAGGCCCAGTGGCTTGGCCTAAAACATTGAGATTCCCACATGGAAATGGGAAGATGTAAACATGGATTTTGTGGTTGGTTTGCCTCAGACCCGAAGGCAATTTGATTCCATTTGGGTTGTCGTTGATCGGATGACAAAGTCGGCTCATTTCCTACCGGTTAAGACTACCTTCGGCGGTGAGGATTATGCATTGTTATATATCCATGAGTTGGTGAGGTTGCATGGTGTGCCTAGGTCCATCATACCGGATCGTGGTACCCAATTCACTTCCCACATTTGAAGATCATTTCAGGAGGGACTTGGAACTAAGATTAAGTTGAGCACTACTTTTCATCTTCAAACCGATGGGCAAGCTTAGAGGACTATTCAAACCTTGGAGGATGTTGAGGTCTTGTGTGTTTGAGTTTAAGGGCAACTGGGATGACCACCTTCCACTCATTGAGTTTGCTTATAAGTTGCCATGCTAGCATTGGTATGGAGCCGTTTGCGGCCTTATATGGGAGATGGTGTAGGTTACCGGTGGAGGTGGTTTGAGTTGGGAGAGGCGGCACTAGTTGGCCCGGATCTAGTGAAAGAGGCCATGGAAAAGTGAAAGTGATTAGGGAAAGGTTGAAAACATCCCTATGTCATCAAAAGTCTTATTCAGATGTTGAGAGGAGGGATCTTGAGTTTCGTGTCAGTGATTGGGTATATGTAAAGGTTTCGCCTATGAAGGGCGTGATGCATTTTGGTAAGAAGGGCAAGCTAAGCCCCCGGTATGTTGGCCCTTATGGGATCGTTGAGCGGGTTGGAGGTGTGGCTTATAGATTGGAGTTGCCTCCGAACTTGAGTTCCATTCACCCAGTCTACTATGTGTGTATGTTGAGTAAGCTAGTCTGTGATCCTAACACCATTGTGCCCTTGGAAGGGATTGAGGTTGAGAAAAACATGTCTTATCAAGAAATCCCGGTGGAGATCTTGTATAGGCAAGTAAAGAGGCTTCGTAACACGGACGTGGCCTCGGTGAAGGTGCTTTGGAGAAATCAACATGTGGAGAGTGCTACTTGAGAGGCTGAGCTGGACATGGTGAAGCAGTATCCTTATTTTTTCCAATCTACTCAAGCCTAAGGTACAAGGATTCTCCCTTTTCTATTGGTCCTATTTCTTGCCCTCTTGAGTCTCATGACATGACATGCTTTAAATGACTTGAATATAATGTTTTAAATGACTTGAATACAATTTTGATATGAGTTTAAAGGCTCTATGATTTTTCAAATAATGAACTATGCATTGTACCATATGTTTGGGTGTTTCATGTTCTAAATCAAGCCTTTCAAACCTTGTTCTTGCACATTCGGGGACAAATGTTTCCAAGGGGGAGATGATGTAAGGACCCAGAAATTTCGAGCGGCTTTACTGGACCTCTTCGTACCCTCACGAGCAAAATTGCCAAGCATCACTTAACAACGGAAGGGCCACATGGGCCGTGTGAAGCCACACGAACCGTGTGGCCTCCCGTGGAGGGACACTTGATTGAGTTTACAATGGGCGAAAAATATAACAGGGAATCTTCGGACAAAGTGAGGGCACACGGCCACTTAAACGGTCTGTGTGATGTTTCACAGGCCGTGTGGCCCTCTATGTGGCTCGCTATGTTAAATTTTTCTAAGTGTGAAAGTACCATCTTGTAACTTTGTCATGTGGAAATTTCCTAAATCCTATCACATGGTCCATGCGACGACTCGTGTAGTGTCATACAGGCCATGTAGCCATCCGTGTGGTACCCCTTAGCCTCGAATAAATTCCCTGTGTTGGCTCTGCGAAATTGTCTATGTGATGATTCACATACGCTGTTCACGGATCATGTGATGTCTCACATACCGTGTATGTGACCATATGGACCCGACGACTCCAATTTTCGCTCGTTTCATCAATGGCATTTATGTAATTTTGGTTTATTTTAATTATCAATTATGAACTTTTACCTATTGTAAACCCTAATTCAGCTGATATCCCTCCCCTCTTAATTTATTCTCCTAAAACCTTCTACCCCTCATAAGATCACCTCCCAAATACTCTCTACTATCCCCTCTCACGGTTCAAGTCTAGGGTTTAATTGAAGTTCAGTTCAAGCTAAGTCCTTCCCCAAATTCAATTCCTCAATCATGAATGGTATGTGGGATTCATTCTTGGTCCCTATCAACCAAGAAGACACAAAAATCTTTTCAATTGATTTCATGAATTTTAGTTACTTTTAATGTGAGTTTTCATTATTTGATCTTATTAAATCCAATTGTTATATGGGTTGTACTTTACCTATGATTTCAATTTACATTGATCACTATTATGATGATTTACATTGAGATATGATGTTATGAACATGCATGTCCCCTTTTTAAAGTTGATTCATGCATGGGTGATTTATATTATGATTTAGATGTTGATTTAATCATGAATTTATTCAATTTCATACTATGATATTGATTTGAACTTAAATCTATGTTACTATGCTATCCTCACATCATGCATTGCATTTGCATTCAAGGACATTGGTTTATATGGAAATTATGAAGTGGGTTAAGCCCAATTATGTTTTATGAAACGATTATGATATGATTTTTATAGGGTATTAATTATGAAAAAAATGTCATCACAAATATGTCTTATTATAATGGATCTTGGAGCATCTCATGTGCTTGCACCATTTTGTATATGTGAATGAGCTATTCGTTGCATGAGTATCATGATTATGACTTATGATTTGGCATTTGAGCCTAAATTTATGCTGAACGGTTAAGAAATGAATTACGATTTGAAATGAATATTGTATCTCTTGAAAGCACGTATATGTATAAGTATTATCGTGGGATACCGACTTAGCACCAATGGATTGGGGGCGTTAGGGCTATCCCTAAGGGCCCTCTCCCTTTTCTCAAACTATGTGCCAAGCATGCGTTATGAGAATCATATACGAAATAAGATGGGATCTCGCAAGGAAGGTGGCTTCATACAAAATGGGACAGGTTCCCGTAAGTTGAAGTGTTATGTGATATGATATGCTATATGCGAAATCCTTACCGAAATTGGATGGGTTCCCGTAAGGGGGTTGCTTCATACAAAATGGGATAGGTTCCCATAACTTAAAGTATGGTTTACCTTTCGCAAGTAGACCACCTTTGTACCGGTAAGGGGTTTTCATCGGGATTTGATATTATAGCTCGCTTGGTCTTACGCATGTCGGATGAGGTCATATCCCCACTATATATATGAGCATTATTGCATTTCATGCATCCTGAATTTCATGGCATCTTGTATATATTTCCATTGGATATATGATTCTTTCTATATTATGTGCCTTTGTCATCTAACACTGAAATGCAGGCTTGGTAAGTCATATGCATTGCATGCCCGCATACTTAGTACATTCAAATGTACTAACGTATACTCTATGCCTACATGATTTTACCATGTAGGGGTTGAGCACTTCGAGTATCAACCATTTGATGAGTAGTCTAAGCCAGAAGAGTATTTGTGGTAAGTCCCATTTTCAAAGGACAAGCCATCTTCCTTTACCTTTACTATCTTCGAGTTCCTTTTTCATTTAAGGGTGAGCCCGGAACATGTCCTGGCCCCCGTTCCATCTTAATTAGAGGCATTCATTGGACAATATGTAGACTCTTTTTAAAACCATATCCCATGCATGGTATCTGGCTTATTATTTGTTGAATCGATTTTTGGGAAATTCGTATTTGGCTACATGCATATTTTGGTCTAGAAATGTGAAAAGTCCCTAGCCCCATATTGCCCCCATAGTGTGAGTCATATTCTCCTGCCCCTTAGAACTATGTGTTACTATTTGAATGTTCTTCCCGAACCGATGATGTGGATTGAGATACTTGAGGCTTGTTTGGGACCTCTCGGGTTTCCATTCACCGTGCCACATCTAGGCCCAAGTCCCGGGTCGTGGAGGGGGAGTTGCGATTGGCACTTGATATCATTAGTGGACGAGTAAGCCACTAAACATGTTAGTCAACTAAGTTAAGGGCCAAAAGAAAATCGGGCATCATAAAGTCTGAAAAACTAAGCATGGACCATTTAAGTCATGACCTGGTCAATAATAAATCAAGTACATCAAGATAGGTAAACCAAAAGCCGACAAGGCTGCAACAACAGGGGTACAGGCACACACTATATATACATGTTAATCCCATGACTGTAGATTGGAAGGCATAAAATAACTAACAATAACATGGCCTCTAAGAAAACCACTAATACTACTGGGATAGTGCCCCAACTATACCAAACTGTACAATAAAAAGTAAGCATCATGTGAAAGCTCTAGGAATAGGTGGCTCTTACCAACTCACAGCTGAACTGGGCTCCTAGTGGAGGGGTCAATCAGAGTCCCTACATGAATCTACACGCATGAAATAAAATGTAGTGTTTTAGGCAATGGGACATCAGTACAAATAAGCATGTACTGGTATGTAAGGCAAAAAGTAAAACTATAGACAAAAGTTGTAAAAAGGGTAATAGAAATACCACCTGTAACAAAAACTCAAGTAACCTTAATGGCCAACAATCAACCTCCTAGTAATCAAATATGCATGGTATGCTCGAGTATCGCATGTCATCAATACATATATATAGATGAAAATGCATGACATGCTCAACCAAATGCTAGCAGCGAGGGTCTTTCCGGTAGCTCACCGGCATCATATTTGCCAACCTGTGGCCATCTGTACCATATACATATATATATATTCACTTGGGCAAGTAGGCTCCATATCTCCGATTATAGTTTGAGGTCCATGTATAACGTGCCATGTATGATATGAATATTAAATGCGCCCAGTAGGCGACAACATAAATTTTGCCAATCTTGGCTCATTGGTAAACTTGTCCTCGTAACATCATAATCATTATCGCAGCATAGACATATAACTTATGGGATCTTACATGCCTTTCGAATAAGTTTGACAGCTTAACTCAACATTTAGAATGAGGTTTTAACTCTGAAAAATATTCATAAGGGTACTTTACATAATGCATATACTTGGTTCCTAATTAGCAAAAGAAAGTATTTAAACAGAATCAAGTGCCTTAGTAATTTAAATAGGAGCATTACGCTAGAGATTATTAGAAATCAACGTGTTACTTGTTAAGTGTTTCAATTATATTTTAAGTATGGATGAAGGATTGACTATGAATACTACATTGCCTTCGTAATACACATTTATTTTAATGACACTACGTCAAGAAGAGAAACACCTCAAACACATGGATAGGTAGTCAACCGACAAAATGATATATAGATATTAAATGTCTAGTTTAAGCGAATAAATGGAATATCAACCTAATACCATCATGAAAATATCTCAGCTACAATCCCAATGCCTTTCAAAGAAGGTCCTTCTTGCAACATAATAGTAAGATATTGCATTTGAAATTTCGGGAAACTTCTCGGATTTTGAGCTAAAAGGAGGGACAGAGCTTAGTCTTACCATACCTTCCTAATGGATGATCTATTGCCCAATGTTTCTTCATGAGAGTTGTTTCTTACATCCTAAACATCACAACAACTATATATACGCAGCTTAAAGACACCTATAAACAATCCAGAATTGAGCATTAATGAACAGATTTGCCAAATACTATTTACGCAAGGAAACGTCCGTAAAACTTTGTAAAAATGATCATAAAGAGCCCCAAGATTATTACCTAAATACACCAGTTGCAAACCAAGAATAACCAGAGAACACCACTATTTTACAACCCAAAAACAGGTTCAAACACAGCTAATAGGAGGGGAAAATTATTGAAAAGCATAAGACATGCATTTATAGGCATGGGGATGATTTTTGACTGTAAAGACGTGAAATACTTACCTAAATCACTTAGATTCCTTGAGAGAGTTTTTCTCTTTAGATCCTAAACTATTTTTGACAAAACAGGACTGTTTTGAGCTTTAAAAAGTTCAAATTAGTCGACATCTAGGTGAGATGACCCGAGCCGGCCCATGACCCCATTTCCTGCCCAGGCAGTCACAGTAAAACTATCATAACTTTTTGTTCTAAATTTAGTTTGATGCACGGTTTTGTGTGTTGAAAATTAGACTCATAGGTCTTCAAATTTATGGGTTATGGACATTCTAACAACTTTTTTTTTTGTAGATATGGCTTGATACATTTGACCCAAATTTAAGAGAAATTTCATAAAGAGACTTACGATAACTTTGGCCTATTTCTATCTTCAAACTTTTTTGAATCTAAAACATAATGTATGACCTTTAAGTTGTTAAAATATTCTTTAAAAATGCATTATTATCAAATTATACACATTTAGTCCCATCCAAAAAGTGAAACCTAATTTAAACCTTCCAAAAAGGGAAGGGTGACACTCGGGCTATTACTTTAAGCCCATATCAGTATTTAGGGGATTCCGTTGATGTAAAACCTTAAGTCCTTGATATTAACACTTATTAGCAGCCTTATTATCTTTAGGTTATATCCAAAATCATTTATGTATTATATAACATGCCACCCTATATATATTAAGGAAGACGAGAAACATGGGGTCTCACAGTCTCCCCCCTAAGAACATTCATCTGCGAATGTATTAGGACAGCCCTTTGGTTGTATTACTATCTCTTAAAATGTGATTTTTGAGGATATACCTTTTATCCCTACAATCCACAAAGAAACTTCAAAAAAATTCTAACTACTGAGCATTGTATAGCTATCCCTCGACAACCCATATAAATCATATGCCAAACTCATTTAAAATTTAAGTTACTGTAGAAAGATGACTGCTAAATTTTAAAATATGACTTACCTTAATTTATAAATTACTGAGGGTGCTTCTTCATTATTTCCTCTTTCGCTTCCCAAGTTATTCCCTCAATATTGTTGTTCCTCCACAATACTTTCACCGTGGCCACTTAAATATTTTGAAGCTTTCTCACCTGTCGATCTAAAATAGCAACTGGCGCCTTATCATAAGACAAGTCTTTAGCTATGTGGATATCCTCAATGTGAGTAATACACAAAGGATCTCCAATGCACTTCCACAATAGTGATATATAAAACACCGGATGGACTGCCCCAAATTCTGAAGGCAAATCATGCTCATATGCAACCTTGTCAATCTTTCAAATAATCTTATATGGTCAAATATACCTAGGAATGAGCTTTCCTTTCTTTCCACACTGCATGATTCCCTTCATAGGTGATACTTTCAAGAAGACCCAACCTTCTACATCGAATTCTAAGTTTCGTTGTCGAACATCTATATAATACTTTTGCCGACTCTGGGCTGTTTGCAATCAGTGTCTAATAGGTCTCATGTAACACCCAAAGTCCCATTAAGTCGGACTGGCACCCGTTGCTGACAAGGCCCGAGAGAACCAACATATAACTATGCACTTCCTATGAACACTAAAAGAGGTTTCCATATTCAACATGCTTTAAAAGAATAGACGATATTAACAAGTCAAAAGGAAAAGCATATGACTAGGTCGTTGGAGCCACAATGTCTAAAGTAGGATACCTGACCACACTTTACTTTACATAGTCTACAAAACTTCTAGATAAGGAACAATATCTAAATGGATCAGGACACACAAAGCCCCGCCTCATCACCAACTATACAATACAAAAATATAAGCTCTAGACACACAAAGCCCCGAAGCAACCTGGAGCTCAGTAACAGCAGCTGGATATCCTTTACTTCTACTTGGGAGATCTACTAGCTCCTGTACCTACAACATGAAATGCAGGTCCACTGTAAGGGAGTTAGTACGAGATAATGTACTGAATATGTAAGGCAGGAAGTACTGTATATGAAATAAGAACTCAAATGAAATCACACACTACTGTGTAAGGATAAAAAGACCACCTTCAGTCATATTGTGGAATCATGTACTTTATGTCCTTTTTATTACTTCACCCTTCTTTACTGTATAATCTGTGCACAATATATCATGTACATGACCAGTTGATTAGTTGTAAATCAATATCGGGATCAACCCATGCTAGGCGTTTCACCCCTGAGATACCCCCCCCTAAGGGATCGACCCATTGCTAAGTGATTCTTCCACCCCTGGGATACCATCCGCCAATGAGCAACTTCAATCAATTTCTTATTTACTTTTGAGATGATTCTCTGGTGGCCATAACCTAGCTGTAGGACTATAGACATAACATGTGACATGTAACAAACATACAAGACAGTACCATAACAAAAAGAGTAAGTTACATGACTAATGAATTATGTAGGAGATGAAATATCACATGGACTTTATTAGCAACAAAAGGAACTCATATATCTTTGCATGCAAAGTATGTATGCAGAATTGACAATTGCCATATATGGGAGCCTATGAACATGTTAAAGAGTGGAGACATGGTTATCAGCCATGTCGGAATCTGTAAGTTCCTTTAAGTGCCAAGGAATAAGCTAAATTCATGCCAAATAATACAAAAAAGAGTAGCCTTACATACCTCGTTGTACTATGTCGTTATTACCTCGAAGTACTATCCTCTTCCTCCAAATGTTTATCTACAATATAGTGGGTGATAAAACTAGTATTAGCAGCTAATAAGCACATATTTGTAGTCCAATTCCACCCAAAAATAATATCCGCGCAGCGAGCTCGGAATTATCAACCAAAGAGTATTCTTTCAACCTTTCCCCTCCTAATCATATTTTCTAATACACATTCTCATATACATGTCATATCCAGCTTGTTTTAGTCCCATAACAGTTTTACAAGAGCTCATAAAGCACAACACATAATAATCCTACACGACACACAAGTAGGCGGCATAACATTACGTCTTCCCGCTACATTTCGAAGCCAACAAATTCCAAACCTGTTTCAACTTTGAGCAAACTGTCTCCAACATATTTGCACACAAAAATAGTCCTAAAACAGTCCAAAAACAGTCCCCAAGTAGATGGAGGACGTGCAACAACAATTCCCAAATATCAGTCCACAAATTCCTACTAAGAGCACAATTAAGATATCATATAAGAACTCATTTTTGCGGAAGATAAAAATGGTGCAGCAGCCTTCTTTCATCACTACAGAACTAATCCTTGTGAAAAACATAAATCTTACTTCATAATTTAGATAACCAATAAGAGAAAAGCCTCATAAACAACAAGAAAAGTGTACAACAATCTTTGAAACACATGCTATCAAAAATTCCTGCACAAGCATAACCATCATACTCTTCATGTTTTTCATGGAATAGTTGCATCAAATACATAGCTATTTTTACTTACCTTAACCCCCAAGAAGTAGGCTACTCTAAGAACCCTGGAGTCTTGTTGTGGCTGCTTTATAATGGAAAGAGAGAGCAAGGAGAAACTCTGTAAAAAATCTGATTTTTGACTTGGTGAAAATGACTTAAAGTTGCTGGATTTTACCCGTTTTATAGGGCCACTTTTGGTTGACTTTCTTTTACATTTGAAGCCTTATTTTATTAAGGTGGTTATGCAGCAACGTGGCCCTTTCGCTTGGGCCTTATTGGGCTTCAATTTGATGGACTTTGCAGCCAACCTTTTTCTTTTACTTTCACTTAGTTTGGGCCCTATTTGTGAAGTGGGTTGTGAATGCAATTTTTCCCTTTTCCTATTCATCTTGGGCTGCAAATATTGTCCATTTATGATGCTAAACCATGGGCTCAAAGTACACCCTTAAGTCGTGGTTTATTCTTTATCGGACTTGAACAAATTCGGTGTTGGGCCTCGTCTCCGTCTACCTAGCCTATTTAAGCTAAGAACGTAGGTGACTCACTCGTTAGCTTCCTAAGTCACACAAGCACCTCACTTCTTTCACTTAATTTGAGCCCGCGATCTCCTCAATTTGACTTAAAACTTATCTACACCCAATCATCTTGAGCGTTAGACGTACATATAACCCTCTAATCTAAAATTTAAGCACTTTTAAAAATGTGTGCTGATTTGACCCTGCCACATCATGTTTCATATGCATAGGACTAGTACATGTAAGATGTGGGGTGTCACATCTCACTTTGTCCTCCTCTTACTAAACTACATTAGGTCCTAGCAACATTGCCTCCCCAACCTCGAACCAACCAATTAGTGACCTACACCTTTGCATGTATAGTGCTTCAAAAGATGCCATTTGAATACTAGCTTGGAAGTTGTTATTATAGGAGAAGTCAATAAGAGTTAGATAATCATCCCAGCTTCCTTTAGAGTCTAGCACACAGGTACGTAACATATCCTCAATGATCTGAATGGTACGGTTTGCCTGCCCATCAATTTGTAGATGAAAAGCGGTGCTGAGATTTACCTGAGTGCCCAGACCCTTCCGGAAAGACTTCAAAAAATGTGTTGTAGAATGAGTCCCTCGATGAGAGATCATAGATAATGTAACTCCATGGAGGCTAAGAATCTCTTTAATGTAAAGCTTAGTGTAATCCTCCGATAATTTGTCGTTCTTACTTGCATGAAATGAGCAGATTTTGTCAGCCTATCAATGATTACCCAAATAAAATCATACTGTACGAGGCAAACCTGTAATGAAGTCCATATCTATCATGTCCCATTTCCATAGTGGAAGCTTAATATACTGAGCTAGGCCTCCAGGTCTCTCATTTCTGCTTTAACTTGATGGCAATTGGGACATTGGGCTACCATATCTGTAATATCCTTTTTCATGCCATTCCACCAATAGATTTGTCAAAGGTACCGACACATTTTTGTCGCTCCAGGGTGGGCTGAATATCTAGAATTATGGGCCTCAGAAAGAATCTTGGAACGGAGTTCTCTGATATCCGGCACACATAAGCGTCCCTGGTACCCAAGGGATCCATCTCTTGTTAGCTCAAAAGAAGGAAGTTGATATTGTGGAATGCTTCCCCTAGTTTCCTAAGCTCAGGATCCTTGCGGTGTCACTCTTTTACTTTTGTAACGATGGAAGATTTTGTTGTATTTTGAACAATCATACCTCCATCCTCTACAGATACCAATTGTACCTGCAAACTAGCTAACTGACATAGGTCTTTTGTCATTTCAACCTTATCAGATTCAACATGGCATAGACTTCCCCTGGACTTTTAGCTAAGTGCATCAGCAACAACATTAGCTTTATTAGGATGGTATAAAATGTCAACATCATACCCTTTTAGTAATTCTACCCTCCTTCTTTGCCGTAGGTTCAGCTCTTTCTGCTTAATTAAATATTGGAGGCTCTGGTGGTTAGTAAAAACATCAACATGAACTCCGTTCTTTAGGGCAAAAACCACTACGGCGAGCTCAAGAGCATGGGTAGGATAGTTTTGTTCGTGCTTTCGCAATTGGTCCGAAATCATATGCAATAACTCTCCCATGTTGTATAAGAACACAGCCTAGGCTAATTCTCGAGGCATCACAACATACAATGTAGCCTTTGGTTCCATCTGGAAGAGCTAAGATAGGTGCGGTGGTAAGCCTTTTCTTTAGCTCTTGAAAACCCTGCACACACGCATTAGTCTAGTGAAACTTAGCTGCTTTATGCATCAATATCCTTAATGGTACAAAGATAAACGAGAACCCCTGAACAAACCTCCTATAATATCCTGCCAAGCCTAAAATGCTACGGTCCTTGGTGGGATTCAATGGTCTCGGCCAAGCAATTACTGCTCCAATCTTCTGGTCATCGACCTTAATACCGCCTATAATAACATGGCCAAGAAAAGCTATAGAGGTTAGCCAAAATTTACATTTAGAGAATTGTGCATATAGCGTGTTGTCTTGGAGAGTATGTAATATAGCTCACAAATAGTCCGCATGTTCAGCTTCTGACCGAGAATATATCAAGATGTCGTCTATAACCGACATCATAAATTCATCAAAGTATGGTTTAAAGATTCTATTCATTATGTCCATAAAAGTTTCTAGGGCATTTGTAAGCCCAAAAGACATGACAAGGAACGCAAAATGTCTATACCTCGTCCTAAATGATGTCATTGGAATATCATCATCCCTGACTCACAACTGGTGGTACCGGGATCGCAAGTCAATCATTGAAAAGCATTTGGCACCCTACAACTGGTCGAACATGCCATCAAACTGTGGAAGAAGATACTTATTCTTGATAATGACTTTATTTAGTTGCCTGTAATCAATACACATCTTTATGGAGCCAACTTTCTTTAGAACAAAGAACACTGGGGCACCCCATGGAGACGAACTTGGCCTAATAAAGCCTTATCAAGTATTTCCTTCAGTTGTTCCTCAATTCCTTTATGCAAGAGACACTCTATAGGGAGGAATGGATATAGGCTTCTTATCAGAGAGAAAATCTATAGCAAAATCAATTTCCCTTTCGGGGTGAGGGGTGAGAGGGGTGGGGGATCCCTGGAAGCTCATCCGGGAATACCATTTGGAATTCATTCACAATAAGGTCTAACATAAGGGTCACCGACTTCTTATCAATATCCCTAGCATGAACTAGATGGTATGTACAACCTTTAGTATTCAGCTTCCGATCCCTAAGGTTTGAAATAAACTTACCCTTGGGTGAGACAACATCACCTTTCTATTCAAGGACAAGCTTACCTGGAATATGAAAATGGACTAGCTCTGCTTGAAAATCAATATTAGCATAACACACTGTCAACCAATCCATACCCATAACAACATAAAAATCTAGAATAATGAATTTCTTTAAATCAGTATAGGTAGGGCATTCATTAATTAATGTTGTACAACCTTGATAGAGATGACTAGCTATAATTGAGCCACCAACTAGCATAGATACCTTAATTGACCTCAGCAATAACTCAGGCCTCATACTAAGCTTACCACTAATAAATAAAGTAATATATGAAAATGTAGAGCCATGATCTATTAGTGCATATAAAACACGAGAATGTATCATCAACATACTAGTGATAACATCTGGAGATACCTCTGTATCATATCGGCCTGTGAGTGCATTACTGGTCAACAGTAGAACCTAAATTGTCTCCTTTATCTCTCCCCCTACCCTAACCCTGAGTAGGTTGTGGACCTGGTTTGGGAGCACGTACTGAAGATGAAGAGGCTGCAGTGGATCCTTAAGGTTGAGCTTCCGTACCTCTACCTAACCCCAAGCACTGGCATATATATTGTCCTGTCTTCCTATGATGGTAACATGCACCTGAACTCTTTCTACACTACCACTATGAAGCTTATGACATTGTGCACATAGAGGAGTAGGTTATATCTTTTGTGCACAGCGCTCCTGTCGACGACTCTTAGGCTGGCGGGAACTCTACCCAGGCCCTGATTGAATATAATCGTCAAATCACTAGCCCAGTATCTATGGCAAGGAACTACCCACCAACTGAGGTGGATGGATATCAATGAAAAGGAGACCTAAAATCACCCCGTGGCTCCCTATAATACCCTATAGTACAAAGCCCTCTTATTCTTCTCCCTGTCTCTACGGGTATCTTGAATCCAACAAGAAAGGTCCTCTATAGTCTAAGAAAAAGCTTGTATATGGGAAAAATCTACAGCATCCTGTAAAGAGGCTACCCTATAGTCTCTAATCAAATGATTCCCTAACCATCGACATAAGGATGAACTCTGGCATTCATGCTACGTACAATATCTGGTGCATATCTAGCCAAAGAATTGAACTTAAGGCTATAATCTCTTACGTTCATATCCCCTTGCCTCAAACTGATAAACTAGTCAAGACGGGCCTCTCAAACCTCCCGTGGCAAGTAATGGGCTAAAAATGCCTTAGAGAAGTCCTCCCACACTGCTAGCGAACCATCGGGCCCTTTGGATCTCTCCCATGCCTCGTACCACAAGATGGCTACGTCACGTAGTTGTAAAGAAACCAACTCTGATACCTCAGTGACAGAGGCATGCATCACCCACAATACCCTATACATATGGTTTATAAAGTCTTAGCGATCCTCAGTGGGACTGGATTTTGTAAATACTGTAGGGGCCAAGTGAAGAAACTTTCATACTATTGAGATTTTTATTTGATCCCTTCTGATGTCCGCTCTCGCCTCTAGGTTTCTCTCATGAATAGAAACCATCCTAGTCAATAGCTCAAAACCCTCTCTCATACCCTGCTCCTTAGTCTCTGGTGGGGTTGGGAGTACTGGACCTCCTTAGCCCTCAACAGTTGCTGGTGAATCTGGTATTATGGATACTGGAGGCTCTCTGTGTGCCTCAATGGGGAGTATATATGCCTAACCCAGCAATGAACTACTTTTACCTTCTCTCGGATCCATACCTACCTCACTTTGTCCTATCTCCTGAATGTAGATAGCCTGACAAATAAAACAAACCACAAAGCATGATTAAGATTGCATATGTTTCTATAACTATGCTCTGTAGCATAATCTATCAAGTGAAAGAAATGTAACCATGCTAAATGCCTCATAGCCTCTTGATTATAAGCGTGGTGCACAACACATCCATAAGCAAGACTCTACTAGAGACGACATTGTGTACTCCTTGGGGATGCCAACTGCTCTGATACCATATTTGTCACGCCCCAAAAAGAAGGGAGACATGACTGGCACTCAATACAATTATTGGCCGAGCAAGCCGCTAAACATGATAGTCAACTAAACTAGGGGTGAAAAGAAAATAAGGCAGCATAACATCGGAATAACTAAGGCTGGACCATTTAGGTCATGACCTAGTCAACAACAAATCAAGTACATCACAATAGGTAAACCAAAATGATAAAGTATTAGCTAGCTGACAAGGCTGCAACAATAGAGGTACCGGCACACACATAGGATCGAGGTTAGAAGGAACACTAATATGGAGTGAATACTAAATGCGGAAGTAAGAACAATAAAGAAAGAGAAAAACTAATTAAAGATATGGAAATTCAAAGGAATGATCCAAGAATTTCCAAGGAATTGATTTCTAAGGCCTTCAGAAGATCCAAGTAACAACTTAAAGATTTATGGAAGAAATCTAACGCCTTTACTTGAGAAAAATGAATCAAACCATGGATTCGGATCTTGACTGCTTTATGAGTAACTAACGACAATAATTAGTATGTAAACTAATCATGTTCTAAAGAATACCAAAAAGAAATCAATGATATCACAAGAAAAATTATTTATACATCAAACTACGAATTAGTAAAGGTTTAAAGATAAATTCTCAAAGAACAAGTCACAAAGGTTCAAAAGAACTCTCTCAAATATTATTAATATCAATCTAAGTGTCTTTTATGAATGAAAAAAGACTCCTATATATATTATAGGGTCCTTGGAAGTCCAAGACTCCTTAGTTTAGGCCCAAGGAGTATCCAAAATCTTGAAAGAAAATTGCAAGGTAAATCTTACTCTAGAAAGTAAATAAAGTAACCTTAAATAGGAATAGGCCTAGTAGTTCTAGAAAACCATTAAATGGTACTAGGATACCTTAAATAAAACAAGTAAAACATTAATAACATATATATAAATAAGGAAATAAGGTAAAACTAAACTAGGAAAAGAATCTTGACAATCTTGGAAAGTTTTACTAGTCTTCTCTCCAAACTTGGGCAAAAAACAACCTTTGTTGTGGATGATTCTTGGAATCTTCTTGGACTTATTTGCTCGAAATATAAACCTAAAAATTTTCCCTCTTGGACTTGAATTTGGGATACAAAATAATTGTAGCATTTGAATAATTCATCCTCCTTGGGATTTAGCTCTTCTTCCCCAACAAGACACCTTGGGATTTATCATTGAACTCTTTGGTTTGAGATCTTATTATGGGACTCATGTGATCTTCTAAAGCTTCATTCTTTTCATCCTTGTCCTTCAATGGAGTAGAGCTCTGTATGATGCTATCATTCCCCTCTTCTTCATGAGGATTCGTCCTCGAATTCAAGTATGCATCAAAATGGGAAAGATCAGAAACATTAAGGGTAGCACTAACTTGGAACTCACCAGGAAGATCAAGTTTATAAGCATTGTCTAAATCCTTTCAAGGACTTTTTATGGACCACTTCCTCTAGGATCTAGCTTGGCCTTTCTTTTGGAAGGAAACCTTTCCTTTCTCATATGAACCCAAACCAAGTCCCCAAGTTTAAACACGACATATTTTCTTCCTTTATTCCTTCAAAATGCAACTTCCTTATTTTTCTTTTTAATTGCAAGTCTTGTTTGTTCATGAATCTTCTTCATCATGTTAGCCTTTTTTTTACCATCAAGATTAGAAAAATCATTAGTAGATAAAGGTAGTAAATCAAGAGGGGTAAGGGGGTTGAATCCATATACAACTTCAAAAGGAGTCTTACCAATAGAAGAATGAAAGGTCCTATTATAACCAAATTCCACAATAGGTAGGTAAGTAATCTTCCCAAGAAATCAACTTTTATTTCAAAACAACCCTTAAACATTTTCCCTAAAGTTCTATTAACCGCTTTTGTTTGCCCATCTGTTTGTGGGTGACAAGATGTGGAAAATAGAAATTTCGTCCGTAACTTTCCCCAAAGACTTCTCCAAAAGTGACTTAAAAAAAACAAGGCATCTCTATCACTAACAATAGTTCTAGGTATTCGGTGCAATTTTACCACTTCTTTGACAAACAAGTCAGCCACATGAGATGCATCATTAGTCTTTTTACATGGAATAAAATGAGCCGTTTGAGAAACTCTATAGTAACACCCCACATCTTACATGTACTAGTCCTATGCATATGAAACATGATGTGGCAGGGTCAAATCAGCACACATTTTAAAAAGCGCTTGAATTTCAGATTAAAGGGCTATATGTACGTCTAATGTTCAAGATGACCGAGTGTATATAAGTTTTAAGTCAAATTGAGGAGATCGCGGCCTCAAATGAAGTGAGGTGCTTGTGGGACTTAGGAAGCTAGTAGGTGAGTCACCTACGTGAATCACCAAAGACTTGCAACTGTAATTGGTTCGTGTCAATGGCCATTTTAAGTCCAAATATTAATACTTGATATTTTGGAACATTGTTGGAGCAATATTGTTTCCATGTAAAGAAGAATGGTAAGACCTCTCCTCGTGAATTGAAAAACACCTAATCAACACCAGCTCTACCACGATGTGCTTCCCCATCAAAGTACATCTTCCATGGATGTTGTATTTCGATGGCCATTACATCTTCATGAGGAAGCTAATCTATTAACTCCTATCATCTAGTATTGGCTGGTCTTCCATGAAGTCTGCTAATGCTTGTCCTTTCATTAGCTTTTTGAGTGACATACACGATATCAAATTAGTGAAATTGGAGGTACCATCTTGCTAATTACTCTTTGTGGACTAGTTTCAACCTGAAAATGTTGATGGGTTTACTTTAGAAATGAGGCGAATGATATGAACTTGAAAATGATGCTTCATCTTTTGAATTAAGAAGACTAAATCCAAACACAGCTTTTTGATTGGTGAATAATTCAGCTAATTTAGTGTCATCATGTTGCTCTAGGATTGATGTTTTCTTGCCTTCACTATTTTTTTGAGCTAATAGGGTTCGGACCTTTTTTGTACTACCATGTAGAGATCAATGGATTTTCATGTATAGGGCTACTAGAACTTAAGGCTTCACCAGATATGCTTGATACTTTCAAAGGTTTTGCTACACATTTAGTCCCAATTTAAGTGAACACCTTTCTTCATAAAATGCCAAAATGGGTGACATCTTCTAGCCAGATTTGAAATAAACCTTCTAAGGTAAGCTGGCTTTCCTTGAAGGCTTATTAGTTCATGAATGTATCAAGGCTCGGGCAGGTTCAATATTCCATTAACCTTAGCTTGATCGATCTCAAATCTTAAATATCATACAATAAAGACAAGGAACTTGCCAGATGTAACCCCAAATGCACATTTTTGTGGATTCATCTATTATATCTTTAGAGAAATTAAAACACCATTCTTAGGTCTTTTAAATGTTCACCCTATTTCTGGAATTTACCACTAAGTCATCAACAAAACATTCAACATTTTTGTGTAGAAAGTCATCAAAGATGTACTATATAGCCTTTTGATATATGGCATCAACATTCTTTAGACCAAAAGGCATACCATTATATTAGTAGATACCTTTAGGTGTGTAAAATGCAATAACTTCTTTGTCTTTTCATGCCATGTGGATTTGTTTATATCCAGAAGAACCATCAACAAATGACATCACTTCATAACTAGTAGCAGCATCAATAATCAGGTCTGGAATGAAAAACAGAAACTCATTTTCAAACATGCATTATTGAGATCTCTAAAGACTACACAAACTCAAATTTGCACACTCCTCTTCCTTATGATAATGATACTTGAAATCCATATAGGGTATTTAACTTCATGAATGAAGCCTACCTCAATGAGTTTGTTGACTTCATTCTCAATCAATGTAATCAACTCCGGCCTAAAACGTCTTTGAGCGTGCTTGACATGATGAGCACCATTTTTATTGCCAATTGAGGAACTACTATTTTAGGATTTAAACAAGGTATTTCTTCATAAATCCAAGCTAAAACATCCATGTATTCTCTGAGCATATTCATATAAGTGATTTTTTGTCAAATTCTAGAAAGGCGCTGAAGTAAGTTGTCCTTGGGTCTTCATTAGTGCCAAGGTTAACTTCTTTTAAAGATTTATTGTGGCCTTTACTCCTTATTCCAATTCTAATGGAGCATCTTTGGTAAATTCTTCTTCTTGTAGGTAATTATCATTGACATATATATATGAAAGCAAAAAGCAGTATCTTCTAGCTCTTCATCAATATGCATTTAAGATAAGACATCTAGTTCACTCAAGGCTGTAATATTACACGAGGAGCGTACACTTTCTTAATCTTCCTCACACTTCTTGGTGTAAACCGCAATATGAGTCTTTGCCTTTAGTACCTCTTCACATGACATCATAAGCTCCACTCGATGTTTCATCTAAGAGGGAATCAAGCTTTGGATGTGGAGCAAGTTTTGTCATCCTCAAGTAACTTCCCCGATGTTTGTTATTATTTTTCTTTAATTATCCTAACGTTCCAAATATTAAAGTTCTTTTGGTGGGTCTTCAAAGTAGATCAAAGATAGAAAGCCTTTTATTAGATATGGCACCCCGCATGTTAGAGAGTAAGAAATTGAAAAGGTGCAAGAATTTGAGTTTGTTCAGAAAGCATGAGCCCATCATGGCCCGTCATTTGATCCACAAGTGATGGATAGGTCTCATGGTCTAGATTGGTGAACTTGGAAAAATTATTTAGCTAGGAGTCGAAATATGAGGACAAAGTACAAGCTTTACTTTGGAATATGACTCGTAAATAGAGGTCATGACTATGGTCTTGGAAAATGAAAACTTGGCTAAGTGTTGAGGAAAAAGAACAAGGATAACAGATGGATTGTAGTCATTTTTATTGAGCATAGACAGGGGGGTCAGTTGAGTCCATCAAAAGGAAAAAAAATTCTAAGTATAGAGGGGAACTACGAGTGGTCTTTACGGGTCGTGGCCTTATAAACTAATTATAATAATATTTCCATGAGTTGCAAATGGATCTATGACTTGTAGGCCTTGGTTGTTGATTGGTCTAAAAGGATTTTAATGAAGGGATTTTTGGTCTTTTCCTACACGTTTAACCTCTAAACTATGTCATTTTGACCCCCACTAATTGCCTTAAATCAGATTAAATTCCTTTAAATCACATTCACTCCCAAACTCTCTCAAAAATTGCAAGTCTATTCTCTTAAAAGGATTCTGCCATTGAAGCACTAGAGCTCTAATTATCTCAAGGATTCAAGGTTAAGTTCTTCTTGATTTCTTGAGTTTCTTCATCAAGGTATTCAAAGCTTCATTCATGGACTAATTTCATCAATGGAGCCAAAGCCAAGCTCCACTCTTTCTTCCAAGTTCAAACATGAATTTATAAATTTTCATGATTTCTTCTTAAATGCTTGAATTATGAATATTGCATGATGAAATTACTCTATCATATATGAATTTTGATGATTTACATAAATTGCATAATTTTCAATTGATTTCCAAGGGATTTCATGTATATACTATTTAGGGCTTATGAAACAGATATGGGTTCCTTTGTTTATAGTTCAGTTTGATTCAATTGCATTGATCTTACATGATTTTTTTCAATTCCATGATTTTAGACTCAATTATTCATGAACCCATATTTTGTCCTAATTTCCATATTAAGCTATGTTTTCATGAATAAAATCCCAGGTATAAAAGTATGTCTATTATCATGATTACAAGGGTGACCTAAGACCCTAATGTTTATAAAAGATGATAGGATGGGGAGTATACCCGCACTTTATGCAAGCATGTAGATAGACTATTCTTATCACATGAATTAATTTTCTTAGTTTTATACCTGTCTTACGAGCTATGAAAGTATGATTTTATGAACTATGAATTACGTTGATGACTACTTATCTATTGCATGATTATGTATTCTTTGAGATTTAACTTAGCACCAAAATGAGCTTGTGTCACGACCCAGGCTTAAGGCCTAGCTGTGACACTGCGAATGTGACACCCAAAGGCATCTCATCCAAGCTTCGTGTTCATATCATAAGCATTTATAAGGTAAAGTAAGCATACATAAGAAATAAGAAAGCAGAACGTATTAGTAGAAATGTCATAGTTTCCATTAAGGGAAATTACATCAAATCATAATGTCAAAAACATGCCTTTACATCAAAAGATCTTGTTGGGATCTGGAACATAGCTTATTATATCACCCTCAAGACATACATCAAAGAAAGTAAAAAAGTCTAAATGGAAAAACATCATAAGTGGCTTGTTCCCGATACATGGAAACTCACCAACAATCTTCAATCTTAACTTCCAAGGTAGCCACAAAATGGAATAGTCACCTCGTCGTTCGTTCCTACATAGTTATATCATATAGGCAAAGAAGTATGCATTAGTATATGTAATGTACTAAGTATGTACGTATGCCATGAATCAAGGGACATTACAATACAATATCAATATGCATAATCATAATCAATAGGATAATGACACAATATGCATGAGCAATGCAAGTTTAAAATCATAAGAGGAGCATCATCAAAATCTTTTTCTAAATCCTAACATACATACGTGAATAAGATCGTAACCGATATATAAGATCATGTGGACTATTACATGGAATCCCGATGTTACCTCTACATTGAGTGTAAGAGTAGTCTGCTTTGCCAGGGTAGATTACACCTCACTTTATAGGACCCCTCCCATTTTGGTAAGTTCATTAATATGAACGTTATGTGAACCTTCCCATTTTGTCCATGCTCTACATATGTGCATCCACTAACATGATACCATATAGGCAGATAATCATCATCACCTATGGTGGCACATAGTTATGAGAAACATAGGCTAAACATTAAGAACACCTTAAGTCGAGTCCCAACCCCCAATCTCTTTTGATGCTAAGCGATATACCACGGGATACATAAATCATGCATATATATAGCTTTCAACAGAATTCATACTTCATCAAAATCATCCTTTCATAGCTTGTAAAATAGTTACCATAACCTTTCATAAAAATATTTCATATCTTGGGAATAGTCCATCTACTTTAAATTTTCATTTTAGTGTAATAAAACATCCAACCTTAACATCATCATCATAAACATTAGGGTCTAAATCACCCTCTTTACCATAGCATCATTGTCATTGTCATCAAAATTGTCATTTAAATATGATTTTACATACTTGAGATCATAATCATGAAAATTCATAGCTTTTTCGTATAAACTAGAAGTGTGGGTCCATGAGCAATTGAGTCAAAATTATGCAATTAAATGAAGTTCATATAGGAAACATGCAATTAAAATCAATTTGGATCATTAGTAAATGAACTCACATCAATTCATCAAAAGTTAATCATACATACTTGAAATCACATACTTTTTCTTGAAAATCATATAAATCATATAATTCTTCATAATTTATGCATGGATAAGTATAGTGACCACGGAATATTCATAATTCATGTATTGGGAACCATAGAATAAAATCCCATAGGAAATCATCATGAAACCTTGATAAAAAAGGAGATTTTTGAATGGGCTTCATGGATGAAAATAATCAATGAATGAAGCCCTACATATCTCAAGTTAGATCATAAAACATGAGCAGAAAAACCTTGAAACTCATAGCAAATTTTGGAACCCTAGCTTTAATTGAGTCTTTATTCTAGAGAGAGAAATATTTGAGAATCCTTGAGAGAATTATGACGATGGATGAATTAGGATGAGTTAGGAATGGAATTCATAGGGTTGGAGTCAGTTAAGTTGGTTAGGAGAGCCAAAACAACATAGTTTAGGACTAAATTGAATTAGAAATGTCAAAAACATCCTTCATTGAAAACTGTCGGAGCCATCCATGAGACCTCGTCGACGGGCCGTGGTTCAATTTACAACTCATGACTTGGCTTGTAAGACTTGTGCCACCAAATGTTGAGCTATTGGAATTTGCACCCTTCAAATAACGAACATGCAGAAGGACCCTCATTCCTTTTACAGGTCGTAGGTAGCTCCTTAGGAACTTCCATATATAGAAAAAATTCCATTTTTCAAAGTCCCATTCGATGATTCTATTCGAGGGTTGTGGTTCCTTTGGTTGTGGTTCCAAAAACTCCCAAAATTTTCATCTTTTTGGACTCAAGTCCACTAACCCACCTATGATCGGTGGTACCATCCACTAGTCATAGACTAGCTCGTGTGACCAAGTCAGTTCCAAAATTTTTTCAAATTCATTTTCCAAGCCCATGAACATTACATGTGCTACAGCTTGAGTGAGGGAGACTATCCTCAAGGATCCTTATATAAATTCTCTTGTCTCATAACTATGTGCCATCATAGGATTATGATTATGTGCCAAAAAGGTATTATGTTAGTGGATCCACATATGATCCTCACCATCTTGGGGTTGAGACCATCGGGTGGGGTATAATCTTGTTTGATAAGTAGACTACTCTTTCTTCGGTGTAAAGGCAGAATTCCATGTAATAGTCTGCATGTCTTTCTTGTTGGTTATGGTCCTATTCCCGTGTATGTATGGTTGGTTGGTTTGAAAGGTTTTATACTGCTTCTCTTCATGACTTTAAAGATGCATTGATCATTCATCTCTGTTCTTATTCAATTTTTATAACTAAATTCATATTGTCATTATGATAATGATGCTTCTTTGATGGATTGCATGCCTATATACTTAGTACATTCCAATGTACCAATTAATGCATACTCTTTGCCTAATTGATCTAACCATATAAGGAAAACAATGAGATTACACCTCACTATTGTGGCTAGAGTTAGATTCTACATAATGAAGATTTTTGTGAGTTTCCATACTTCGAGGACAAACCTTTACTTTCTTGCTTTATGATGCTATGTTGAGATTGTTGTACTTTCGTTCTTATCTTAGGGGTGAGCTAGTGGCATGTTCTAGTCCCCGCTAAAATCTAGTTATGCTGAGGAATGATTTGGAATATATTAATGTAATTCTCTTTAATGGGAAGTGAGGCTGGCAATAGTCCTAATAGGAAACTAACTGACCGATTTTATCGAAACCGTAATCAGTACCAATTCCATCAAACCCCTTAATTTTCTAGAACGGGGTTTACCAGTTTTCTAGAGGAGTTTCACTCCAGTCCTATAGTTACTGGGTTGGTACCAGAACCGATTCTTTATCTGACTTGTATTATACATCTTATACACTTTTATAATATTATTTAAATATTTCTAATATTTACTAATAAACTCTTTGTTACTATAAAAAGTTATTAATTTTTTACAATATTTTTATTAAAAAAATTATAAAATAATAAAAACTATAAACTTTCAACTTTGAATTTGAATTTAAAACTTGAAACTTGAAAATTGTAAGTTGTAATTTCTAACTGAACTTATATAACTTGTAAGTTGTAACTCGTAACTCATACTCTTTGAATTTTAAATAATATTATTATTTTATACAAAGTTATTAAATAATAAAAACTGTTAACTTTCAACTTTAAATTTGAAAGTTGAAAGTTTAAACTTGTAAGTTGTAAGTTTGTAACTCATTCTTACTGTTATAAAATAATAAAAACTTTAAACTTTCAATTTTGAATTGAACTTGAAACTTGTAAATTGTAATTTCTAATTAAACGTATATAACTTATAAGTTGTAACTCATATTCTTTGCAATTTAAATAAAAGGTTTTTAAAAGAAAATCCATATATTTATTTAAATAAACAAAATTTTATAACTACAAATAATAAAAAGAGGTATAGTACCTAGTCTACACAACCATCTTCTAAGAAGGGTTCTATTTTAACTAGGTCTCTAATATTATAGTAACATCTGTAATGTAGGAATATTTTTTGTCGTAAATTCTCTATCGTTTTTCCAAAAAGATTTTCTGGAACTAGTACTTGTCGTTCTTCCTCCATTGCTTCCATCTCATCATCACTATTTTCTCCAAGTATTTCATCAATTTCATCTTCTACTTAAAGGGATAATTTTGGTAGTCCATAATTCCTTCTTTTGACATTGATCCAATCTCTAAACAATACCGTTATTTCTAAACTATCCTTTGCTAATGAGTATCGATGATCTCTAATTTTAAATATTGTCGCGTTAGAAGTTTGCTTTGAAGTTATCAATGACGCTTGAATTGCTAGCACATCTCGAACAACCCGAGCAAGGTTCGGAAATTGTTCTCCACGATTCTTCCACTAGAACAATAATTGAGATTCTCTCCCTAGTCTTTTCCAGTCACTGGTTAATATATTCACTAAAATCATTATTACAAGAAGTTTCAAGACCATGATAATCATCCATCATATCATCCAAATCATTTTTTATGCTTACGAGGTGAAGGTGCAACTTGTGGAGCATTTTTCTCCACGATTCTATCTGTATCATATAATTTTTTAGCTTTTGAGTTTGGTATTATGCTACTTTTACAATCTTCAAGACTAGAAATTTCATTAGGTTTAATTTTTAAATATAAATGTTGTCAACCATTTTTTTCAACACCTTTTAATTTGTAAGAAGGGTTGAATAAATGTAAGGACCCAATATTCATGAGACTTTTTAGTGTATAAAAATCGAGTTTCTGGAGGTGTGTAACCCATGGGGGAATTCTTGTGTATGACTGTGTGGCTTCACACAAGTCGTGTGGCTCTTTGATGGGACCCCTAACAACTTTTAAAAACTCTTTTTGTTATTGGTCTTCTCATAATTTTAGTTTATTCTAAGGACATTTTATGAATTTGTCACCTATCCTAAATCCCTAAATCATCTTATATTCCGTTATTAGCTTCTCAACCACTCGCTCAAACGTTTTTTGAATTCTCTTTGCAAGCTCTAATCGGAGTATTCCAATGGAACCTTCAAGATCGAGATAAATTCACTTTCAAACCTTTAGTACAAGATGATTTATGTTATTTAGGGTCATCATGGGTCTCCTTCATCAAGCCAAGTTCAAAAGAATTCCATTGGATAAGCTTTTCACATGAATCGATAGAAGGGCCAAATTTAAATGATCATATCTCTTAGCACAAAATAAAGCAGGTGTCTTACGACCATATGGGCTCTGAAGACCAGTGAGCACTTTACCAAATTAAAGCTCTTTGAATTAGTTTTCCAACACATCTAGTACCCCATTCCGAGTTCGAAGTAAGAAGTTATGCCCGTTTTCATAGAACCTGTCTAGGATGGGATAGTGCACTTTCACGAACTGTGAAACACTTCATGACCCGTGAAACCACTCATGGTAAGTTCTGGATAAAATTTTAAGGCTCGTTTTATTGAGGAATTTTTTATATGTTGGACCATCCTCAAGGCTTTTTAAGACCTTTATACCCGCTACCCCCCCCCCCCACCACCACCTTTTTACATTCCTAAACATCCCCTATACTAATTATAATCTCTCACTCAAACTTTACACTTAATTCACTTCATCACTCTTAAGAATTTCTCTCCAAGTCACTCATTCAAAGGATTCAAGCTAGGATTCAATTGGGATTTCAACTTCAAGATAAATTCTTTTCAAATTCATCTTCCTAAGAAAGGTATGTCGGATTGATTGATGGTCCCTTTCAACCATGAAGATCCAAACTCTTTTTACTACTTGATTTATCAAATTAAGCTTACTTTGTGTATGGGTCTTTTAAATTATTTTTCGTTTCAATTGAGATATGAGTGTCGCGCCCCATTTTTCTCTCGAAAAGATGGAAACCTGGACGATATTGTGGTAACGAATCTTTAGGGATTTGAAAATTGATAGAGGAGTCATCACCTAATGACTTGAGGTGCATTTGGACACCATTCTAAACTAAGTCTAAGGGTCAAAGTCACCAGAGAACAAATAAGGGTTCAAGTTACCTCAAAAGGAAGGTGTTAGGCACCCTTCAAGGTCTGCAAATGCGGGTCTCGGCCGTATCTCTCATTTATTTGATGGTTAAAACAAGCAAATAAGTCTTTATTTTTATTATTCTAATTAATTCTAAGTGATCAAAATTTAAGCAAATAATTTAATAATTAACTACCCCAAACAATTAAAAATAAATGAAAGAGAAACACTAAACTAAGCAATATTTGTTCCATTGGGATCAGTTTACTCGGCTTTTATTTTCGGAAGACAAAATTAAATTTTGTTGCTTATAGCTCACATGGCTTAGTTATTAAGCTTGAGTTTGAGTCATCATGTCCGAGGGTCCTATATACCCCTATCGCTTGTAGATTAATTTATTATTTAACTTAAGAGCGCACTAAAGAAAATGAAAAAAAACTAATCTTTTCCTAAAGTACATATCGTCCCTCCTAATGTCGAAGAAGTATTGGACTTTCTAATTTTTGAGGGTTCTAGACTAAAAAGGGAATCTAGGGCTCCTATTAGACTCAGCGTCAAACAAAACACGATGGACGAGCAATTAGCATAGAATTCCCAAATGTGCCTCCAAACACATAAGTAAATGTGTAAAAAGTTTAAAAATTATTATGAGCCACAAAAATCCTTATTAGTTTTTAGAGAAAAAATTGGTTATTACCAAAAAAAAAACATACAATAATTTATCTAGATTAAATAGCATGTTAAATCCCTTAACTTCCGAAAGATATTTAAAAAAAAAAGTTGTTAAGTATTATAACATACCAAAATACTTAAGAAATAAATTTTCCACATCACGAAAAAAATATCAAAGATATGAACTTAATTTTTAATAATAACATAATAATAATAAATCTTAATTTGAAAATTCTGTCTAAAACTTATATGTATATTTTGAACAATATGACATTTAAAAACACGATTGAGCTATAATTTCCTAAAACCCCTAAACATGATTTTCGAAAATAACATAATAAATCACGCTTTTAAAAAAAACTTATCCAATTAGACTTTAACTATTGTGTTGAAAATTATTTAATAGATCTTTAAAAGTTAAGATTATTTATTATAAAAGAACATTTAATAAGTTGTGAAAAATAATCTACATATAAAATAAAACATAATTAAAATCAACAAAAATTAACTCTTTCTTCCATTTTATTTTTAAGCAAACGATCCTAAAAAAATAAAAGTTTAAACTACGTAATTAAAACAAGGTTAATGCGTTAGTTCCTATAGGCATGCTTTCTATAACACATTCACATAGAAAAAGAAAAAATATAAAATGGAAAAAGGAACAATTAGCACGTTAGTTCCCCTCCCCATTCCACTATATTTTCTTACATCTTTTGCAAAAAAAAAAAAAAATACAACAATAAGGAATAAAATAAAATCTTCAATGGTCCTCTGAGTCCATCCCCATCCCCAGGCGATTTTTCACATCTTTATTTGTAAAAAAAATAAAAGGAACTTGCAACACTAAAAAAACTAGCAGTACCAATAGCAAATAAAAATAATAAGGGGATTTTGCACAAATATACAAAATATTAATAGTATTTACATGCCCCTAACAACATTTTTTTTATTACAAACAAAGTAGCAAATTTATTACATAACTAGCAAAGAGAGTGTTTGTGAGGAAATGATTGGTGATGTCTTTGATTTGAAAGGATAGTGTTGGGAAATGTAAGAAAATGGGAAAAAGACAAAAGGGGCCCACTATTCACTATTGACATTAAATACCCAATGGGTAATGTATTTGATGTGATATAATAGTGTTGGGAAATGGAAAAAAGGGAATGAAAATTAGTATAGTGTTTGATGTGATATAATAGTGTTGGGAAATGAAAAAAAAAGAAATGAAATACATGTCAATCCACTATGTAATACATGTTAATTTGCCGTGAAAACCATGTAGAACACCATATATTTCTGGTATTTTTAAGTGGTTAACTCGCCCAATTGTTTGGTGTCTTATTTGGTGTTTCATCTAGTTGTGTTAATGGTTTATTGATGTTTATGTAACTTTCCTAAAAGGTGAGGGAATTTGGAAAAACAAAAAGCACGTCAGGTGGTTTGTGTAAAAGTAGTTCTAAAATGGTATAACAACCTTGTGGTATATCTGTTATTTATTTTTTGGTAAAATCTTTGGGATGACATGTTACTTGTTTAAATTTGGGTATGTGATTTAGTTCTGTAAATACAGGTACTAAATGTTTTATGCAAAATTCATAGTATACCATGCTGGTACTTTGGATTCTGGTATTTTTAAGTGGTTAACTCGGCCAGTTGTTTGGTGTCTGGTTTAGTGTTTCAATTGATTTTATTCATGGTTTAACATTACATGGTGTTTGAGGGAGTTTATTAGTAGACATGGGGGGACGCGCCGGCTGATTTGACCGGCGCGTCAGTCGAGACTGACAAGCCGTCCACTCGCAATTAATGCCAGCCCTTCATTTATTTAAAAAAAAAAAAAGGTGTTGCATAGTTTGGTACAGTTGTTTGGTGTCTGGTTTGGTGTTTCAATTGGTAAAGGGCGGGAAGACTTGCATTAAATGCATGTCAGAAAAAGTTAAACAAAAAGGACCAAAGTCCATGTTCCAATTAATGATTCGTCAGTTCATTAATTGTATTGACAGAAAAAAAAAAGAAGTCATTTTTGTAAATATGTTGTTATTTTTGTAAATAAAATGAAAGTTGTAAATATTGCACCAATAATTGCTATTTGTGTAAAAAATTCTTATAAATTAAATAGACAAGTAGTTCAAGAATAGTTGAAAAAGAAAGAAAAAGAATAAAACTAATGAATTAAGGGGCATTAACACACCTAACTAACCTAAAAATTAGGTCTAAATCTAAGGTCAAATCACTAGAGAATGGGCAAGGGTTCAAGTTATCTCGCAGGGAAGATGTTAGGCACTCTTTGAGGTCCGCGAATGCAGGTCCCGACTATATCTCATAATTTATGTGGGGGTTAAAACAAGCAAATAAGTCTCCAATTTTTTAATTATTCTGATTAATTCTAAGTGTTCAAAATTTAAAAAAATAATTAACAGATAAATAATTAAATAAGTAACTACCCCAAGAAATTCAAAATAAATGAAACAAAAACTCTAAACTAAGCGAGATTTATTCCACTTGGATCTGTTACTGAGCTTTTATTTTCGAAAGACAAATCGGAGTTTGTCATTTATATCTCGCATGACTTATTTAAGCCAAAGGACAAAACCAAGGTTCGTCCTATTAAGCTCGAGTTTGGTCATCATATCCGAGGGTCCTATCTACCCCTACCCCTCCTAATTTGATTTGTTTATTTATTTATTTTAACCTAAAGGAGTACTAAAGAAAAATAAAAAATTCTAACATTTTTCCAGAAGTGTGGTCCAAGAGGCGTTGGACTTTTCTAATTTTGGTAGTTCTAAACTTAAAGAGAATATAAGGCTTCCTAGAGGACCTCACATCAAACAAAAGCAATTAGGACAACAGTTAGTACATAGAATCTCAAATGTGCCTCTCAAACACATTTAAAAGACAAGGAAAAAGTGTGAATTTTTTTTTGAAAATAACTAAGTGTGTATCACAAGATAATATAAGAAATATTAAAACTTAGCAAAGAGTTTTAATTATCAGCGAAATAATTATAAAGGCAAGATCTTTTATATACATGTATATATATATTTTTAAGAGGAGTTATATTTGTTAAAAGATATTTTAGAAAATAAAGTGCTATAAGTATGATTTCTAAGTAAAAGACAACTTTCAAAAATATCTATTTTAAACATGTGTAAAGAAAGTTTATTTTAGATTTATGAAAAAGAATTGATGAATCAAAATTATGAGTTTAAATCATTTTGAATTTTTGTACAAACTACAAATCTTTAAAAATATAAATTAAACTTATCAAAAGCTTATTTTTAAGATCATGAAAATGATTTTTTTTAATAAAATTACTTATGAAACCTAGACACAAAATTAACTTATTAAAATCATTAGACAACATATAAGAAGTTATCTTGACAAAATAATGTAATTTAAGTAATCTAGAAGGAAATCCTAATTTGAATATTTGATTGGTGAAAAATCATTTAAATGTGAGATCAAACATGTTACAAATAATAATAAAGTAATTAAAAGTTAAATTATTAACAAACTAAGAAACCTTTTTATACAATTTTTTAATAAGTGGACATTGCTAGAAAATTAATCTAAGTGTGATTAGAATGTTATGAATCCTATAGGTATGCTTTCTACAACACACTCACATAAAAAAAATGAAGAAAGAATTTTTAAAAAAAAACAAGTAGCACGTTAGTTCTCCTCCCCTTTAACTCTGTCCCTAGTTTTCACTACATTTCATTACAAGATTTCGAAAATAACATACAACATAAGAATGAAAATAAAAAGAAATCATCAATCCTCTACTCTGAATCCTCCCCCGTCCTCAAGCGACTCTTCACGTCCTTGATTGCAAAAAAGAAACTTAAAAGGTCTCACGCCCCAAGAGGGTACCCGAGACATGGCCGACACCTAGAGACTATTGCTAGTCCCCAAGTGAACCACTTGGGCTCATCACATCCATTCAATCAAACAACTCTACAAATAAGCAAAATTAAAAGAAAGTAAATGGGCTCATATCATCTAATGTCTCAAATAACAATAGATTGATAATAAAGGCTAGTAGGAAGAACTAGCTCACAATCTCAGCATCAACGTTTGATTGTCATCTATGAAGCCTCTATCACTAATCAAGTGGTGCCAATGACAGACGTATGGCTACCGACATCAAAATATAAGACTAGTCTATTCTAACTCACAAGAGTGATGAGATAAATAATAGTGGATCCTTCGGTGTAGGGGAGGCTCACCAATAAGATAAATGTCCTAGATATCCAACGATGCGTATGTTGATAATCCCTAATCTATGTATTCACATCATAAAATGATGCACAGCTGAGTGGCGTCAGTACGTGGAATGTACGCTATGTAAAATAGCTGAGTGAAACAGAAACAAGTAGAATAATATGATACGACATCGACTCAAAATAGTAAATAATCAATATGTCAAGTGTCTATACTAAAACAAGAATAAAGAGTAGACAAGTGACCCATCAACATCTCAACATCTCAACCTCATCAACATCTCAACCTCATCCGGCCTCTGATTTTCCATACAAGCATTGAAAGATGCATTAAGCACATACCCCTCATATAGGATTATTTTAGTAATTTTACCGGGTGTTACATCATCTCTCCCTTGGGATCCTTTGTCCTCGAATGATGAGTAAAGGTGTTTATCAAGGCACGAATACACTCAAGACTCATCTCAAGACTCACCTCAACCAATCAAACTCTCAACTCTTCCTTAACCTCAATCAACTCTACTCGGACTCAAGAATAGACAATTAACTCCAGAAGAGATCAATCAATTTAGTCAAGGGTAAGAAATTTACCTTCGACCTTCTCATCATTTGGCACAAATAGGTGTGGATATTTGGCCTTCATCTCTTCCTCAGCTTCCCATGTGGCTTCCTCAACGAATTGGTTTCTCCACAGGACTTTGATTGAGGTTATCTTTTTGTTTCCCAACTTATGAATCTGACGATCAAGGATTTGGACCGGAACCTCTTTGTAGGACAAGATATCCTTTACTCTAATTCTATAAATAGGGATCACCAAGGTAGGATCTCCCAAGAACTTCTTCAACATTGAAAAACACATGGAATACGGGATGAATTCCATCTAACTCGAAAGGAAAATTTAACTCATAAGCAACCTTCCCAATCCTCTTCACAATCTGATATGGTTCCACATAGCTGGACTCAACTTTCCCTTCTTCCCAAATCTCATGAAACCCTTCATAGCTTACAGTTTCAAGTACGCCCAATCATTTACCTCGAACTTTAAGTCTCTTCTTCTTACGTAAGTATAAGATTTCTAGCGACTCTGGGCAGTCTTTAATCTCTCTCTAATGACCTTAACCCTCTCCACCGATTCGTGGACAAGATCAGGCCCAATCCACTCCGCTTCTCCAACTTCAAACCATCCAATGGGTGACCTAAATTTCATCCCGTAGAAGGCTTCATAGGGAGCTATCTGAATGTTTGCATGATAACTATTGTTATATGCAAATTCAATGAATGGTAGGTGATCATCCCAATTTCCTTTGAAATCGAGAACACAGGCTCTCAACATATCCTCTAATGTTTGAATTGTACGCTTTGCCTAGCCATCCATCCATGGATGAAAGGTTGTACTTAGGTTCACCTTAGTGCCCAATCCTTTTTGGAACGATCTCCAAAATTGAGAGGTGAATTGAGCTCCTCTGTTCGAGATGATGGACAAGGGAACCTCATGCAACCTTGCAATCTCTTGGATGTACAACTTGGCGTACTCCTCCGCAATGTTGCTTGCCTTAATTGCTATGAAGTGAGCCGATTTGGTCATCCTGTCTACAATCACCCATATCAAATCATGTTGCTTTCGAGACCTCGGTATACCAATAATGGAGTCCATATTGATCATCTCCCACTACATCTCAAAGTTCTGAGCAAATCCACATGGCCTTTGATGCTCAACTTTCACTTGCTGGAAATTTGGGCACTTTGAAATGAATTCCGCAATATCCCTCTTCATTTCACTCCACCAATAGACTTCTCTCGAATCATGGTATATCTTGGTAGAGCTAGGATGAATGTAATATCTAGTGTTATAGGCTTCGACGATAATTCTCTCTCGAATACCATCAACATCTATAACACACAAACTACTCTAGCATCTCAACACTCTATCTCCCCCTTTGGAGAAAACCATCACTTTCTGTTTGTGGACAGCCTCCTTCAATTGTAGTATGACAAGATCGTACTCTTGCTTTTCCTTCACCTCTGCAACTAAGGATGAAGTAGACCCATTCTGAACATTGACTCCTTCCTCATTATTTTCCTTAGGTTGAACTCCCAATCAAGCCAATCGATGCACTTCTTTAGTTAGCTCCTTCTTTTCCTCCTCAACATGGGATGTACTACCCATTGACAACCTGCTGAGAGCATCAGCAACAATGTTAGCTTTACCTAGATGGTAGAGAATGCTCATGTCATAATCCTTGAGAAACTCCAATCGCCTCCTCTCTTGCAGATTGAGCTCTTTCTAACTAAAGACATACTGCAAGATCTTGTGGTCAATGAAGACATCTACATGCACTACATATAGGTAGTGGCGCCAGATTTTAAGTTCAAACACCACCACTACAAACTCAAGATCACGGGTTGGATAGTTCCTCTCATGAACCTCAAGTTGTCTGGAAGCATAGGCTATCACTTTCCCCCCTCTGCATCAGCACACATCCCAATCCAACCCTCAAAGCATCACAATATATCACAAAGTCCTCTATCCCATCGGGCAAGGTTAGAACCGGTGTCATAGTCAATATTCTCTTCAACTCTTGGAAACTCTTCTATCATTCGTCGGACCACAGAAACTTGACCTTCTTCTGAGTCAATTTAGTCAATGGTGCGGATAGGGAAGAAAATAATCAAAAAATCTGCGATAGTAGCATGCCAACCCAAAGAACCTTCTTATGTTAGTCGGAGAGGTCAGTCGGGGCCAGTTTCTTAACCGCTTCATTGTTTTGAGCATCTATGCGAACATCACTGAAAAACCACGTGGCTTAGAAAAGCCATTGACTTAAGCCAAAATTCACATTTTGAGATTTTACATACAACTCATGCCCCTTAAGTGTTTGGAGGACAACTCTGAGGTGATTAGCATGCTCCTCCTCATCTCTCGCATACACCAAAATGTCATCAATGAATACAATAAAAAATATACCAAGGTTTTGTCTAAATACTCTATTCATCAAGTCCATCAAGGCTGAAGGGTGGTCATTTGTCAACCCAAAGGACAAGACAAAGAATTCAAAAGGGCCATATCTAGTCCTGAAGACTGTCTTTGGGGTATTACATTCCCTCACTTTCAACTGATGGTAGCCAGATTTGAGGTCTATCATTGAGAAACAAGAGGCACCTTGATGTTGGTCAAATAAATAATCTATCTTTGGAAGAGGATATTTATTCTTTATCCCGACCTTTTTCAGTTGTCTATAGTCAATACACATTCTGAGGGATCCATCTTTCTTTCGCATGAATAGGACAGGGCCACCCAAAGGAGAAACACTAGCCTAATGAAGCCCTTCTCTAGAAAATCGTTTAATTGCTCTTTCAACTCTTTCAACTCAGCTGGGGCTATCTTATAAGGTGGAATCGAAAAAGACTGGGTATCAAGAAGGACATCAATCCCAAAGTCAATCTCCCTATTAGGAAGGACTCTAGGCAGATGCTCAGGAAACAATTCTGGAAACTCATTCACAATCGTGACTGACTCAATAGTTGGGGACTCAACATCATCAGATTTGACTCGCACGAGGTGATAGATACAACCTTTGGAAATCAACAATCTGGCTCTAAGATATGAGATAAAATTTTCTCTAGATGCAACAGAATCACCCTTCCACTCTAGAACTGGTTCATTAGAAATTGGAACATAATTGTTCGGGATCTAAAATCTACGGAGGCCTAACACGCGTGAAGCCAATCCATGCCAAGGATCAAATCAAAATCAACCATCTCTAACTCAACCAAATCAAAAAGAGTATCCCTATGATAGATGGACACTACACAAGCTCTATAGATTCTCTCAACTCAAATAGACTCACCCACTGGAGTAGAAACATCAAATGGTTCAAGAAGACTCTCAGGGGTTCTATCAAATCTACTGGTCACATAAGGAGTTACAAATGACAATGTTCCACTCTGATCCATCAAAACATAACAATCAAAAGCAAAGACTCGAATCATACCTGTCATAACATCTGGGGAGTTCTCCTGATCTTGGCAACTACCCATGTCATATAAATGGTTTATTTCTCCACTTGCGCCTGATGTAGTGCCCCTCTAGTTTCCTCGAGATGGCAGGGTTGGTTAGATGATTAAGCCTGGCCAGCCCGCTTTGGACAGTCTCTCTAGTAATGGTACTTGGCCATATTTGAAGCATACATCATCCCACTCACGGCATCTCCCTAAGTGCAATCAGCGACACTTACCACACAATGGCTTACCCTTTGAACCCTGAGCCACAATAGCTTGTGATTGAGGTCCTTGGATTCCGACATTCTGAGATATCTAATCATACCTGCCCCTAGGTGCAGGTGCACTAGCAGATGATGGTGCTAGAAATCGGTTACCATTCCCTTTCTTTCCAACCTCATGGCTGGATGTCTTAGCTTTTTTATGTCTGAACTCTTCTTTATCTTGTTATCTCTCCTCATCAGCTTGTTGCACAAATGTCATCAATCACCCAATGTCCATATCACTCACAAGCATTGCTCCCCTCCCATCTCTCTTGGGTCCTCTATTTAACCCATCAACATATATCCCGATTCTTCCTCTCAAATCGACAACCATGTGCAGAGTATAGTGAGATAGTTGCGTGAACTTCAACCCATATCTTGCAGAGTCATAGAGCCCTATTTCAGATTCAAGAACTCTCTTATCCTAGCCTCTCTTCGTCCTCTAGGGAAGAAGCGTCCCAAGAAGGCTTCCTCAAACATTGCCAAGTTAACAATGGAGCATCGTCTCCTCTACCTTTCTTCCATTAGTTGAACCATATTCTGGCCACACCCTTGAGTTGGTAAGCAAGTTCAACCCTATCAACATTAACCCCATGCATCACTTGGAACACCTTCTTAAGTTCCTCCACATAGTTCTCAGGATCTTTAGTGGATGAAGACCCTCTGAACTCAGGCAGCTTCATCCTCGAAATTCTCGGACTCTAAATGCGTCATGGGAATTCTATCTACCCATTCCTTGTCTCATAGCTGTTGTTGTGACAACTTGGGCTAGTGTTTGAATAGCCTGGCGTAGTTCAGCATTGGAGACTTCATCTTGCGAGGGTTGCTCAATAGGGAAAGCTTGGTCCGCAGGCTCCTCGTGTCCTTGAAGCTCAGGTAGGGAAACATTTTTCCTGGTGGGACATACCCTACCTCTGACGGCTCTTCTAGGAGGCATGATCATAACTCAGCAACGTGTATAACATGAATTAGAGGAGAACTTTTCGTATAGTTATGCTCTATCGCACAATTTAGAACATGAAAGAAGTAAAACAATTCCTAAATGTCCTATAGCCTCCATATTATGGATGTGGATCTCTTCACACTAATAATAAGGACTCTACTAGACACGACTTCATAGACTCCCTAAGACACTTGAACTCTGTGCTCTGATAGAAAGTTTGTCACGCCTCGAAAGGGTACTCGAGACGTGGCTGAAACCCAAAGACTATTGCTAGTCCCCAAGCGAACCACTTGGCCTCTTCACATATATTTAATCCAACAACTCTACAGATCTGCAAAAGTAGAAGAAAATAAATGGGCTCATCTCTTCTAATGTCTCGAATGATAATAGATTAATAATAAAGGCTAGTAAGAAGAACTAGCTCATAATCTTAACATCAACGTGCGACTATCATCTATGAAGCCTCTATCACTAATCAAGTGGTGCCAATGATAGACCCATGGCTACCAAGATCAAAATATAAGAATAGTCTAGTCTAACTCAAAAGCATGATGAGATAAACAATAGTGGATTCTCCAGAGTAGGGGAGGCTCACCAATAAGCTGAACATCCTGGATCTTTAACGATGCGTCTTTAATCCCTATATCTGCATTGTAAAATGATGCAGGGCTGAGTGGAATTAGTACGTGGAATATACAGTATGTAAAATAGTTGAATGAAATAGAAACAGGTAGAATGATATGATACAACATCGACTCAGAATAGTAAACAATCAACATGTGAAGTGTCTATTCTAAAGCAAGAAGAAAGAATAGACAAGTGACCCATCAACATCTCAATCTCATCAATCAAATCAGACTCATCTCGAGGGATTTCAACTCAACTCAACTCAACTCAGAGTACTCAAGGTGGGGACTTTTAGGAGTTTCTCTTATCCAACAATAATCACTTATGAGCTCGTGATTGTATAACAATCCCACTGATGTTGCCACAACCATTCCTTACTTGCATGTAAGATAACAAATTAAATCCCCTTAGGGAAATTGCCTCAACAAGTTTTCTGTTGTTTTAGGGGCAAAAACTCAACTCAAGAGGGAACTACAATGTGATGTGATGGTTCTAATCCTCACTTATGTTTGGCGATGGAGTTTAACAAGTACGAGTTAGACTAACTATCACTCTCTCGGTGCTCGATACTCCTCCCAAGACTCATTTCTCATAAGACCTCCATCTCAACCAATCTCAGAGGGACTTTAACTCTGTCATAGATCAGTATCTCATAGGGACTCTAACCCTATCATCAATCAAACTCATAAGGACTTTAACCCTTTCATCAATCAAGCTCATAGGGACCCTAACCCTATCATCAATCTAACTCATAGGGAGTTTAGCCCTTTCATCAATGTGAGGACCAGGAAATTCGTTTAACGACCTCAAAGGAATTCCCTTGGCTAAACTCTTCTCAAGTACCAATGAGAGGGTCAACTTTGAGTGAGCATATCTCTTAGCTCAAATTGAACTGGGTGGCCTATGACATACCAAATTAAAGCTCTTTGAATTAGCTTTCCAACGCACCTGGTTTCACCTAATTCCGAGCTCGGACCAAGGAGTTACGCTTGTTTTCGTTCAGACTGTTCGTGCAGGAAATCCACACGGCCAGCCACACGGACCGTGTGGCATCAGACGGTCCGTGAGGCTACTTTGACCCACGAATTTCTTGCCAAAACCTTGTTCTAAGTATGTGTACTTCCGTGGTACCTTCATACGGACCATTGCACGGTCTGTGTGACCTTAAACGGTCCGTTAAACGGACCGTTTGGTGACACTTGGTCCAAGGGAAAAATTTTCTGAAAAATTCTAAGTCTGGTGAGATGGTCCATTCACACGGTCCGTGTGGAGTGAGATGGTCCGTTTACTGGACAGTGTGGAATGACTTAGTCAAAAAAATATTGCCTCCGAAAATTCTAAGTCCGGTGCCACGGACCCGTAGACGGTCCGTGTGAGCCCAGACGGTCCGTTTAGCGGACCGTATGCCCCAGACGGGCCAATTCTTGATCCGTTTCATTAATGGCAATTTCGTAATTTTGGTTTATTCCGGTGCAAATATGGTCTTTTCCACCCTTTCTTGAGCTTCCTATATATTCCATACTTCACCATTTTGAAGCATTTCTACACTTCAACTCTCTCTCTAAAAGTTCTTTCTCAAGACTCTCCTACATCTCTCTAGGATTCTTCAAGCTAAGGTTCACATTTGAGATCACTTCCTCCTCAAGTTTGTCTTCTACCGGGTATGTGGGGTTTGATTCTTGGTTCCTTTCAATCAAGAAGACCCAAGTTCTTCTTAAATTATTTCATACACTTGTCTACTTAAAATGTTAGTATTACTACTTGTTCTTGGTACCTCGAACCATGCATGTGTTAGTTTAGGCTCCCTACCATGATTTATGTTAGTTTTATGGAAATGAACTATTTGGATTATGGAATTATGAACTTGCATGTCCCTCTAATTATGTTTTATGTATGGGTGATGTTACTACCATTTTTACTAATTTTATTATGGATTTTCTAATTTTTACCTCTTGTTGCTATATTTGAATATACTCTACATCACCCATGCCATTCCTACATTTTTACATTTGCATCATACTCACGGCATTGGTATATGAAAAGTTTGGAAATGTGGATTAAGCCCGAAATTTGTCCGGAAAGGGAACTATAATGTGAATTTTGGTAAGACATGGGATATGACAATAAGGTGATCACCGGTATGTCTATAATCTTGGCTCTTTGAGCATCTTGGGTGCTTGCACCATCTTGTATTTGTAGATGAGCTATTCCTTGCATTGGCATCTTGAATGTGATCTTGTAAATTGGTGTTAAGCTCAATTATGTCTTGAACGTTATGAACTTGCACTTGACTCTCTTGATAAGCATATGTGCATATATTTATAAGTATTCTTGTTGGATGTGTACTTAGCACCGATGGATTTGGAGTGTTGGGATAGCCCCAAGGTCCCTCTCCCTTTCCTTGAACTATGTGCCAGCATAGGAGCCATTACCGAAAGTAGGGGTTGCCCGTAAGGAATGGCTAGATGTTATGAAAATCCTTCTGAAAGTAGGGGTTGCCCGTAAGGAAGGTGGCCATCCACTGAAAGTAGGGGTTGCCCGTAAGGTGCGATGTAGATTACCTTTGGCAAGTAATCTTCTCCCCGCCGATGGGAGGTCCCAATTCGGTCCGGTTCATGTAATAGCTCGCATGGACTTGGGTGTGTCGGTTATAGTCCATCCCCGTTATATAGGAGCACTATCGCATTGCACGCATCACGTGTTTCATGGCATCTTGTATATATAATTTCTATTGTATATGTATTCCTTGTATATTATGTGCCCTTGCCACTTAACATGGTTACGCAGGTTTGGTAATTCACGTGCATTGCATACCCTCATACTTAGTACATTCAACGTACTAACGCATACTCTATGCCTGCATGATTTTACCATGCAGGGACCGAGCAGTTTGAGCAGTATCAGCCGGACGCGTAGCTTATCCCTTTCTAGATATTTTGTGGTGAGCCCCGTCTTTCGAGGGCATGCTTTTGATTTCTTTTGTACACCCCATCTATGTATGTATTTGACTGAGGGTGAGCCCGGAACCTGTCCCGGCCCCCGTTCCTTGATTAGAGGCACTTATTGGACAATTGTATAAACCTCTCATTTTGTTATCTATGGAATATGTCCTCCCTTTTGGTTTTAAGAATGTTCTCTTTAATCTTGCCTTTAACTTTCTGCGAATTTGAGGCTTGTTTGGGGGCTTTCGGGTCCCCATTCGCCGTGTCACATCTAGACCCCGACCCCGGGTCGTGACAAATGGTGGTATCAGAGCCTTGGGTTTTCAATGGTCCTCGGAGTCCAACGTGCCGCGTTGAGTAGAGTCCTATTCATGGGTGTGAAGTGCACCATACCTATGAATGGGAGGCTGCGAAGACGTTTTAGGAAATTCTCCCTTCTTTGTGTCTTATATCGTGCTATAGCTAGCTTATGAATTTCCTTGCTTATTGGTGTCGTTAATCTTTTTTCAGAAATGCCTCGAGGAAGACCTCCACTCCCTAGGCCGGCTCCTGCTGCCGAGGATCAGGCCCCTCCCGAGCCTATGGAGGAGCCTATATCAAATGGCGAATTTCGTGCTGCTTTCGCCATGCTTGCACAGGCCGTGACAGCTCAGGCAAGGCAGGCCAACTTGCCACGGGACCCTGCACCCGCTTCTATAGTGAGAGATTTTATCCGGATGAATCCCCCGGAGTTCTACGGGTCTCGGGCTGATGAAGATGCTCAAGAGTTCATTGATGAGCTCTCAAAAATATTGAATATTATGGGCGTCTCTTCTGAGGAGAAAGCTGGGTTGGCTGCCTACCAGTTAAAAGACGTGGCCCAGGTATGGTATACACAGTGGGCTATGGAGCGGGGTGATGTTGGTGATGTGACATGGGGAGAATTCAAAGTTGCCTTCCTTGACCACTTTTTCCCACTTGAGCTGAGGGAGGCCAAAATGACCGAGTTTATTAACCTCAAGCAGGGGAGCATGAGTGTGAGGGATTACGCCCTCAAATTCACCAAGCTGTCTAAATATGCTCCATCCCTGGTGGCCGATCCCCGTGCCAGAATGCACAAATTTATTTCAGGTATTTCTGACTTGCTAGTGAAAGAATGCAGGACTGCTATGCTGATTGGGGACATGGATATTGCCCGACTCATGGTGTATGCTGAGCAGATTGAGGGGGAGAAACTCAGGGAGAAGAGGTCACACGATCCCAAGAGAGCCCGGGTTGATGGTAGGTTCTCCAGAGCGAAGAGTGCGGGTTTTGGTCGCTTCCAGCCGGGCCAAGGCTCGGGAGCACGGGTAGCTAATGCTCGGGCACCCCCTCCCGTGGTACAGACGGGCGCCAACTGTAACCAGTGTGGGAAGCCCCACACGGGTGCCTGCTGGAGGTATAGGGGACGTTGCTTTGGGTGTGGGAGTACGGACCACAAGGTTGTTGATTGCCCCAGGAATGTGCCCGGGGATCGAGGTCAAGCAGCTCAAGGCGGGCAGGCTCAGAAAAAGGGTCCCCAAGGTGTTGCCCCCAGGAACAACAGGTTTTATGCTCTCCATGCTCGCCAGGATGTCGAGGAGGCTCCAGATGTTGTGACGGGTATGTTAAAAGTTTTTGACTTTGATGCTTACGTTTTGCTTGACCCAGGTGCGAACTTGTCTTTTGTGACTCCGTTATTGGCTGTTAAGTTCGGTTTGAAACCCCAGATTCTAAGAGAACCTTTCTCGGTCTACACCCCCGTGGGTGAATCTATTGTTGCTCATAGGGTTTATTATGGGTGTCCTGTTGCTGTGTTGCATAAAATCTTTCCATGTGATCTAGTGGAACTTGAAATGTTTGATTTTGATGTGATTCTCGGAATGGATTGGCTGCATGCATCTTATGCTTCCATAGATTGTAGAACCCGGAAAGTCCAGTTCCAACCTCCCGGTGAGCCAGTTCTTGAATGGAAGGGTAGTGATTCCTCTATTAAAGGTAGGTTTATTTCCTACTTCAAGGCGCAGAAAATGATTTCTAAGGGGTGTATCTACCATATGGTAAGGGTCCGAGATGCAGATTCTGAGGTGCCTACTCTCGAGTCCGTCCCTGTGGTGAATGAATTTTCAGATGTGTTCCCCGAGGACTTACCGGGCATTCCTCCGGATAGAGAGATAGATTTCGGCATAGATCTACTTCCGGATACTCAGCCTATTTCTATCCCTCCATATCGGATGGCCCCGGCGGAATTGAAAGAGTTAAAGGAGCAGTTGAAGGACTTATTAGAGAAGGGCTTCATTCGGCCTAGTACATCACCGTGGGGTGCTCCCGTGTTATTCGTGAGAAAGAAGGATGGGTCTCTCCGTATGTGTATTGATTACAGGCAGTTGAATAAGATGACGGTTAAGAACAAGTACCCGTTACCGAGGATTGATGATTTGTTTGATCAGCTACAAGGTGCCACTCACTTCTCAAAAATTGACCTCCGTTCCGGATACCATCAGTTGAAGGTTAGAGAGTGTGATATCCCCAAAACAGCTTTTCGAACAAGGTACGGGCACTTTGAATTTGTGGTGATGTCATTTGGTCTAACTAATGCTCCGGCCGCATTTATGGATTTAATGAACAGGGTATTTAGGCCGTTCTTGGACAGCTTTGTGGTGGTATTTATTGATGATATCCTCATTTACTCCCGAAGTAAGCAAGAGGACGGGAATCATTTAAGGATGGCCCTCCAAACTCTGAGAGAGAAGAAATTATATGCCAAATTCAGCAAGTGCGAGTTTTGGTTGGGCGAAGTGGCTTTCCTCGGGCATGTGGTATCCGGGGATGGTATCAAGGTAGATCCAAGGAAGACGGAGGCTGTGAAAAATTGGCCTAGACCGTTGACTCCTACGGATATCCGCAGTTTTCTTGGGTTGGCCGGGTACTATAGAAGGTTTGTAGAAGGTTTCTCCTCTATTGCATCTCCGTTGACCAAGTTGACTCAGAAGCAGGCTAAGTTTGTATGGTCGGATGAATGTGAGAGGAGTTTCCAAACTTTGAAGGATCGGCTTACATCAGCCCTGTTTTGACCTTGCCAAGTGGTTCAGAAGGGTTCGTGGTGTATTGTGATGCCTCGAGGGTCGGATTGGGTTGTGTGCTTATGCAGAATGGTAAGGTGATAGCGTATGCATCAAGACAGTTGAAAGTGCATGAACAAAACTATCCCACTCACGACCTTGAATTAGCAGCGGTGGTGTTTGCTTTGAAAATTTGGAGGCACTATTTGTACGGGGTCCATGTTGATGTATTTACCGATCACAAAAGTTTGCAGTATGTGTTCACTCAGAGGGATCTTAATCTCAGGCAAAGGAGGTGGTTGGAATTTCTGAAAGATTACGACATGAGTGTGTTGTATCATCCGGGCAAGGCCAATGTCGTAGCCGACGCCCTTAGCAGGTTGTCGATGGGAAGTGTGGCACATGTTGAAAATGAGAAAAAAGAGTTGGCAAGGGATATTCATCGGTTGGCTAGGTTGGGTGTCCGGTTGACTGATTCTAACACAGGTGGTATTCGGGTTCAGAACGGGTCAGAATCTTCTGTGGTGAATGAAGTGAAAGCTAAACAAGATCTAGATCCGTCGTTGTGTGAGTTGAAGAAGTTGGTTGCTGCAAAAGAGATCGAGGCTTTCTCCCAAGGGGGAGATGGGGTACTCCGGTACCAAAACCGGCTTTGTGTTCCCGACGTGGATGACCTTAGGAAGGTGATTATGAGTGAGGCTCACAACTCTCACTACTCTATTCACCCGGGGTCTACCAAGATGTACCGGGACCTGAGAGAGATTTATTGGTGGCATGGTATGAAGAGGGATGTTGCCAAGTTTGTGTCGGAATGTCCAAGTTGTCAACAGGTGAAAGTTGAGCACCAGAGGCCCGGTGGTTTGGCCCAAGACATCGAAATTCCCACCTGGAAGTGGGAGGATGTGAATATGGACTTTGTGGTTGGATTGCCTCGGACCCGAAGGCAATTCGACTCCATTTGGGTTATTGTGGATCGGATGACGAAATCAGCCCACTTTTTACCGGTCAAAGCTACTTTCAGTGCCGAGGATTATGCGAGGTTGTATATCCAAGAGATGGTGAGGTTACATGGTGTGCCTAGGTCCATCATATCGGACCGTGGTACTCAATTCACTTCCCACTTTTGGAAATCTTTCATGAAGGGCCTTGGGACCAAAATTAAGTTGAGTTCCGCTTTTCATCCTCAAACCGATGGCCAAGCGGAACGGACTATTCAAACTTTGGAGGACATGTTGAGAGCATGTGTATTGGAGTTTAAGGGGAATTGGGATGATCATCTTCCACTCATAGAGTTTGCCTATAATAATAGCTTCCATGCTAGTATTGGCATGGCTCCGTTTGAAGCCTTGTATGGGAGACGGTGTAGATCCCCGGTGGGATGGTTTGAAGTGGGGGAAATGGCCTTGGTTGGCCCGGATTTGGTGATGGACGCTATGGAGAAGGTAAAGGTGATTAGGGAGAGATTGAAAGTGGCCCAAAGTCGCCAAAAGTCCTATGCGGATAGTAGGAGAAGGGACCTCGAATTTCATGTAGGGGATTGGGTTTATGTGAAAGTCTCTCCTATGAAGGGCGTTATGCGTTTTGGCAAAAAGGGCAAGTTGAGCCCCCGGTATGTTGGCCCTTATGAAGTGGTGGAGCGGATTGGAGATGTGGCTTATAAGTTAGAGTTACCTCCGAGTTTGGGTTCCATACATCCGGTCTTTCATGTATCTATGTTGAGAAAGTTTGTTGGCGATCCTAACTCCATTGTGCCTTTGGAAGGGATTGAGGTTGAGGAAAATTTGACTTATGAGGAGGTGCCGGTGGCAATTTTGGATAGGCAAGTTAAGCGACTTCGCAACAAGGATGTGGCTTCGGTAAAGGTACTTTGGAGGAATCAACTAGTAGAGAGTGCTACTTGGGAGGCGGAGTTGGACATGATGAAGCGATACCCCCATCTTTTCCAATCTACTCAAGCCTAAGGTACTAGGAATCTTTCCCTATCAATTGTGTCATTTTCTTGCCCTCTTGAGTCTCATAGCATGACATGCATATGTGTACAATAAAGGTTTTTACTTCTTTGGCAAATAAGTTGGATACAATTTTGACATGAATTGGTTTTGAGCTATAATTTGATTTATGATAAAAAGCTTTTGTGTACAATCTTGCATTTTGAGTTAAGTTGTGCATTGTTTCTTGAATCGGATATATCTTGCCTTAACAATGTCTTTTCTAGCCTTGTTCTTGCACATTCGAGGACGAATGTTCCCAAGGGGGAGATGGTGTGAGGACCCGGAAATTCGTTTAACGACCTCAAAGGAATTCCCTTGGCTAAACTCTTCTCAAGTACCAATGAGAGGGTCAACTTTGAGTGAGCATATCTCTTAGCTCAAATTGAACTGGGTGGCCTATGACATACCAAATTAAAGCTCTTTGAATTAGCTTTCCAACGCACCTGGTTTCACCTAATTCCGAGCTCGGACCAAGGAGTTACGCTTGTTTTCGTTCAGACTGTTCGTGCAGGAAATCCACATGGCCAGCCACACGGACCGTGTGGCATCAGACGGTCCGTGAGGCTACTTTGACCCACGAATTTCTTGCCAAAACCTTGTTCTAAGTATGTGTACTTCCGTGGTACCTTCATACGGACCATTGCACGGTCCGTGTGACCTTAAACGGTCCGTTAAACGGACCGTTTGGTGACACTTGGTCCAAGGGAAAAATTTTCTGAAAAATTCTAAGTCTGGTGAGATGGTCCATTCACACGGTCCGTGTGGAGTGAGATGGTCCGTTTACTGGACAGTGTGGAATGACTTAGTCACAAAAATATTGCCTCCGAAAATTCTAAGTCCGGTGCCACAGACCCGTAGACGGTCCGTGTGAGCCCAGACGGTCCGTTTAGCGGACCGTATGCCCCAGACGGGCCAATTCTTGATCCGTTTCATTAATGGCAATTTCGTAATTTTGGTTTATTCCGGTGCAAATATGGTCTTTTCCACCCTTTCTTGAGCTTCCTATATATTCCATACTTCACCATTTTGAAGCATTTCTACACTTCAACTCTCTCTCTAAAAGTTCTTTCTCAAGACTCTCCTACATCTCTCTAGGATTCTTCAAGCTAAGGTTCACATTTGAGATCACTTCCTCCTCAAGTTTGTCTTCTACCGGGTATGTGGGGTTTGATTCTTGGTTCCTTTCAATCAAGAAGACCCAAGTTCTTCTTAAATTATTTCATACACTTGTCTACTTAAAATGTTAGTATTACTACTTGTTCTTGGTACCTCGAACCATGCATGTGTTAGTTTAGGCTCCCTACCATGATTTATGTTAGTTTTATGGAAATGAACTATTTGGATTATGGAATTATGAACTTGCATGTCCCTCTAATTATGTTTTATGTATGGGTGATGTTACTACCATTTTTACTAATTTTATTATGGATTTTCTAATTTTTACCTCTTGTTGCTATATTTGAATATACTCTACATCACCCATGCCATTCCTACATTTTTACATTTGCATCATACTCACGGCATTGGTATATGAAAAGTTTGGAAATGTGGATTAAGCCCGAAATTTATCCGGAAAGGGAACTATAATGTGAATTTTGGTAAGACATGGGATATGACAATAAGGTGATCACCGGTATGTCTATAATCTTGGCTCTTTGAGCATCTTGGGTGCTTGCACCATCTTGTATTTGTAGATGAGCTATTCCTTGCATTGGCATCTTGAATGTGATCTTGTAAATTGGTGTTAAGCTCAATTATGTCTTGAACGTTATGAACTTGCACTTGACTCTCTTGATAAGCATATGTGCATATATTTATAAGTATTCTTGTGGGATGTGTACTTAGCACCGATGGATTTGGAGTGTTGGGATAGCCCCAAGGTCCCTCTCCCTTTCCTTGAACTATGTGCCAGCATAGGAGCCATTACCGAAAGTAGGGGTTGCCCGTAAGGAATGGCTAGATGTTATGAAAATCCTTCTGAAAGTAGGGGTTGCCCGTAAGGAAGGTGGCCATCCACTGAAAGTAGGGGTTGCCCGTAAGGTGCGATGTAGATTACCTTTGGCAAGTAATCTTCTCCCCGCCGATGGGAGGTCCCAATTCGGTCCGGTTCATGTAATAGCTCGCATGGACTTGGGTGTGTCGGTTATAGTCCATCCCCGTTATATAGGAGCACTATCGCATTGCACGCATCACGTGTTTCATGGCATCTTGTATATATAATTTCTATTGTATATGTATTCCTTGTATATTATGTGCCCTTGCCACTTAACATGGTTACGCAGGTTTGGTAATTCACGTGCATTGCATACCCTCATACTTAGTACATTCAACGTACTAACGCATACTCTATGCCTGCATGATTTTACCATGCAGGGACCGAGCAGTTTGAGCAGTATCAGCCGGACGCGTAGCTTATCCCTTTCTAGATATTTTGTGGTGAGCCCCGTCTTTCGAGGGCATGCTTTTGATTTCTTTTGTACACCCCATCTATGTATGTATTTGACTGAGGGTGAGCCCGGAACCTGTCCCGGCCCCCGTTCCTTGATTAGAGGCACTTATTGGACAATTGTATAAACCTCTCATTTTGTTATCTATGGAATATGTCCTCCCTTTTGGTTTTAAGAATGTTCTCTTTAATCTTGCCTTTAACTTTCTGCGAATTTGAGGCTTGTTTGGGGGCTTTCGGGTCCCCATTCGCCGTGTCACATCTAGACCCCGACCCCGGGTCGTGACAATCAATCAAACTCATTGGGACTTTCACCCTTTTATCATTCAATCTCGTAGGGACTCTAACCCTAGATTCACTCATGCATACTTTCAAAAGTTAACATGTAAGGTTATGCAATTTCTCATGAAAATATCGAATTCAAGAAAATAAGTTTTTGATGATCATCAGCATGCAAAAATGCATGTAATTAAATATAATTTGTGAGAAAATGTTCAAGAATCAATTTAAGAAACATTTATGGGTATTCATGGATACTCAACTCCTCTATGACCATCTATGGGGAACATGAGTGGAAAATCTCGTAATTTTAGTTTAGCCTTACATACATGGGATGAAGCTCTCAACAATCACTTCAAGGATTTCCTCTTGAATTCCTCAATCTCAAGATCTTCTCCTCTTTCCTCAAGCCCTAGTCTTGTTAGATTGTTAGAAAATGACTTAGGATGGGGTTTTAGACCCTTTTTATGTCAAAACGACCTAATTAGATTGTGCATTGAATTTTGGAGGGGTTTGAAATTGCTCGGAGTGTCCCTCACAAAAATTTAAAAAAATTTCAGCTTTGGAACAACCCAGTCCGCGTTGTGGACTAGTCGTGTACAAGTGCATTTTCTCCAAAGATTTTCCAAATGTGTTTTTCAATCCCGTCGAAAAAAAATGAAAAAAGTAAGTGTAAGTCTGCTACAGAGGCGCAACACACCTCTGTTGCTTATCTACATTGTTTTTTTGTTTCGTACCGAAAAAATATCTTTTCTATCCGATTGCTATAAATGTCAACCGAGACCATATTCCCACTCAATTTTTCATGTTGATCACAAATCTGGCCTCAAATTTTTCGTACGAGCATTAGGAGATGCATCACGCGCATACCCCTTTTCTAGGGGTATTTTGATAATTTTACCAGGCATTACAAAAGGAATCTGCAGCACTTAAGAAAAACTAGCAGTACCATAAATAAAATAATAAAATTAAACAATAAGGAATTCAAGAACATATGAATAAAAGATGATGGTGAAAACTTACAGTTAATCCAACTTGATCTTAAACATGATAGAAAGGTATTGCAAAGACAACAATGTTGCAGAGAGAGTAATATTTTTATCTTTTATTTTTTTACAATGTTTGGGAGAGGAAGAAAGTTGGGAAACAATTCTAGTCATGGATACTGGTATTTTAGAAGATCGTGTCTATCCTTGTAAGGACCCAAACATTGTACGAACTCATTGGAACTTGAAAATTTTGGTTTCGAGAAGTTTTGGACCAAGGTAATGCTCCATGGGAGCCCTCATGGTCTGTGTAAGGTCACACGGCCTGTGTGGAGCCTCCATGGAGTGGCCCTTGGCCTTACGAGGGTGTTTGACACTTAAACGTGGAGTTTTAAACTAAGGGACATCACACATGGACCCTCACGATCTGCATGACACCTCAGGGACCGTGTGGAAGGTCATGCGGTGGCCTTAGTCTTGAAATCCCAGTGTTTGAGACCAAGTATAGGGGTACGACCAAGTATACAGTCCGTACAAGGTGGTACGATCTGTATGGCCTCCCATATGGCTTCGGAGTGAATTTTTTCTACGTATGGAATCACTGTCTCAAAACTTTATTGTTGAAGATTTTTTCTAAGGGATGTGGTACAACTCGTGTGGCCTTGTACAACCCATGTGTCCTTCCCTGAGGATGATTTCGTTGAAAATTTCTATGGGATTACCATTTCGGACCATCGTCTGGTGAATTTTATTTCTAAGTGTTGGATCACGGGCAAGTATATGGTCTGTATAGTGCCTCATGGAGTGTATATCCTTTCTGTGAGACGAAAGTATACTATTTTGTAACTCGTTTCACTAATGGCATTTTCATAATTACGATTTATTCGAAGAGTCTTTTGTGACTTCCTATGCTACCTAAGGACTTTCAAATGACCTAAACCTTATTCCTCTCATTCAAATTCATTTCTTATAACTCTCTTACGTCTCTCTCAAAGAACTCTAGTGAGAATTAAAGTTGGGAATCAAGGGAAGGCTCATTCTTCTTCAATTTTCTTCTTGAATCTTCTTCATTAGCTAAGGTATGTGGGATTGATTCTTTGTCCCTTTCAACCAAGAAGACCCAAAACTCTTTTACTTGAATTTCATGAATTTTAGCTTACTTTAAATATGGGTTTTTGATACTATGGTTTATTAAATTCAATTGAAGTATGGGTTATGCTTATTTGATGATTTTATGTTGATTTAAGCCCTAATATGAGGAATTTCATTGAAGTTATGAAGTTATGAATGTGCATGTCCCCTTTCAAGCTTGATTTGTGCTTGGGCGATCTATCGAATGATTTAAATGTGAAATTTACTTATGTTTTCACTTGAATTTCATAATGTATTGTTGATTTAAGTTTGATTCCATATTACCCATGCTATTCTCATCTCATTCATAGAATGTGCATTCATGAGCATTGGATTTATGAAAATGATGAAGTGGGTTAAACCTAATTGTGTTATTGTAAATGATTTTGATAAGATATTGGTTATGACGAGAATATGATCGCATAAATATCTATTGTTATTGGCTCTTTGCGCATATTGGGTGTTTGCACCATATTGTTTATTGAATAAGCTATTCCTATGCATGAGTATCATAATTATGAATTATGGTTTGGCTTTTGAGCCTATTTGTGCATTGAAGTGATTTGAAGTAATTTTTGCCTCTTTTGAAAGCATGTATATGTATAAGTATTCTCGTGAGATGTTTTGACTTAATACCGATAGATTGGGGACGTCAGGGATATCCCCAAGGGTCCTCTCCCTCTCCTTAAACCATGTGCCAGCATAGGAAAGGTAGTTATTACCGAAATGACCAGGTTGTAAGTGATGGTTATTCATTTATTGATATGATATGATATTCAAAAATCCTTTGAAATGACTAGGTCGTAAGGAAGGTGTCCATCAACCGAAATAAGTTTGAAGTATCGCCACCTAATGAATTAAGGTGCATTAGAACACAATTCTAATATAAAAGCTAAGTCTATTACCTAAGGTTAAATCAGCAGAGAATGGGTAAGGGTTCAAGTTACCTCGAAGGGAATGTGTTAGGTACCCTTCTTGGTTCAAAATCCGGGTCATTACCGTATCTCATAATTTATGTGGGGGTTAAAACAAGCAAATATGTCTCTATTTAATTATTCTGCTTAATTCTAAGTAATCAAAATTTAAGTAAATAATCAAACAGGTAAATAATTAAATAAGTAACCTAAGCAATTAAAATAAATGAAAGAGAAGCTCTAAATTAAGTGAGATTTATTCCACTAGAATCAGTTACTCAGCTTTTATTTTTGGAAGACAAATCGGAGTTTGTCATTTATAACTCGCATGACTTATTTAAGGGAAAGGAGAAAACCAAGGTTCTTCCTATTAAACGAGAAAACCAAGGTTCTTCCTATTAAACTCGAGTTTGGTCATCATATCTGAGGGCCCTATCTACCTATGCCCCTCCTAAGTTGATTTACTTATTTATTTTAACATAAAGGCGCACTAAAGAAAAATAATAAATTCAAACATTTTTCCTAAAGTGCCTAGCGTCCCTTCTTATGATCCAAGAGGCATTGGACTTTTCTAATTTTGGTAGTTCTAGACTTAAAGAGAATATATGGCTTCTTAGAGGACCTCGCCTCTTACAAAAGCAATTAGGACAACAGTTAGCACGTAGAATCTCAAATATGCCTCTTAAACACATTTAAAAGACAAAGAAGAAATATAAAAAATTTGGAAAATTACTAAGTGTGTGTATCACAAGATAATATAAGAAATATTAAAACTTAGCAAAGAGTTTTAAATTATCATACAAATACTTATAAAGACAAGATCTTATTTTTTATATACATGTATATATATTTTTTAAGGAGTTATATTTGTTAAAAGACATGTTAGAAAATAAAGTACTATAAGCATGATTTCTAAGTAAAAGACAACTTTTAAAAACAATTATTTTAAACATGTTGAAAAAAGTGTATTTTAGAATTATGTAAAAGAGTTGATGAATCAAAATTATGAGTTTAAATTATTTTGAATTTTTGTACAAACTAAAATCTTTAAAAATATAAAAAAAACTTATCCAAAGTTTATTTTTAAGATCATGAAAATGATTATTTTTTGATAAAAAATATTTATGAAACCTAGACACAAAATTAATTTATTAAAATCATTAGACAACATATAAGAAGTTATCTTGATAAAATAATGCTCTTTAAGAAATTCAGAAGGAAATCCTAATTTGAATATTTGATTGGTGAAAAATCATTTAAACGTGAGATCAAACATGTGACAAATAATAATAAACTAACATTAAAAGTTAAATTATTTATGAACTACAAATCCTTTTTATGCCATTTTTTTAATAAGTGGACATTCCTAGAAAATTAGTCTAAGCATGATTTGAACATAATGAATCCTATAGGCGTACTTTCTACAATATTGTCGCGCCCCGTGAGGGTACCCTAGATGTGGCCGGCACCCAAAAACTATTGCTAGTCCCTAAGCGAACTACTTGGCCTCATCACATTCATTCAATAAATCTATCAATCAGCGGAAGACAAAAAGGAAGTAGTGGGAATATCTCATCTAATCTCAAAATGAGGTTTTAAGTAAACAAACTAGTAGAGAAACTAGCTCAAAAAGTCTCAACATCAGCATTCGACTCTAGTCTATGAAACCTCTGTCACTATCATATGGTGCCAATGACGAATGTCACACCCCGAGAGGGTACCCTAGACGTTGTCGGCACCTAGAGACTATTGTTAGTCCCAAGAGAACTACTTGGCCTCATCAAATTCATTCAATCAAATAACTCAAGACAATCAGCAGAAGACTAAGGAGAATGAATGGGCACATCTCATCAGTTTCTCAAAATAATATAATAATAAAAGGCTAGTAGAAAGAACTAGCTCACAATCTTAACAATCAATATATGAAACCCCTATCACTATTAAACGGTACCAATGACAGTCCCATGCTACCTCAATCTAAAATAAAACTAATTAGGCCGAACTCTAAAGTAAGATGAAATAAAGATAATGAATCCTCCGAAGTAGGGGAGGCTCCCCAATCAACTAAATGTTTCAGATCCTCAACGATGTGCCTATTGATGATATTTAATATCTATATCTACATCATTAAAAGATGCAGTGCCGAATGGCGTTAGTACGTGAAATGTATGGTATGTAAATAGCTGAATAAAATAGAAATAGGTACAATAATATGGAACAACATCAACTTAGAACAATCATCAAATCGGAATATCAAATAACTATCTAAAGCAAGAATACAGAGTAGACAAGTGACCCATCAACTAATCAAATGAGACTCAACAATGGAACTCAACTCAACCCATCTCATCTCATGTCATCCCATATCATCTCGACTCAGAGTACTTAATGTGGGAACTTTCTTGGAGTTTCTCTTATCGGACAACAATAACTTATGAGCCAGTGATTGTACAACATCCCGCTGGTGCTTCCACGAGAGTTCTATACTTGCCAGGTTGAGAATAAATCAAAACCATAATGGGTAATCCAAAATGGAGACGACAATCTACAAGTCCTCTATTGTTTCAGAGACTTTTATCCAGAGGGAACCTCAATATAATGTAGTGGTTCTAATCCTTACCTACGCTTGTTAATGAGTGCGAGTTGGTATTACTCTTACCCATTTCCCCACTCGATACTCATCCCAAGACTCAATGCTCATAAGACAATCCATCTCAATCAAATCATTCGCTCAGCCTCGTGGAGGCACTATCGTTCAATCAGTCTCATACAGAGTCTAATCATCTCATCAATCAACATCTCAATCAATAGCTTAAGACTTAGCACAATTATTAGGGAACAATCGAATAGACAATTCATGAGAGTTCGTTTATGGAGACTCTAAGGACTATCAAGTTCTATCAATTCATCATCATTCTCACTTTACAATCACAATCGACATTCTCAAATCAAGGCTTTGGACTCAATCCCTATGTTCATTCATGCATGTTTTCGAAAATAATCATGTAGAGTTATACAATATTTCATAAAAAAGTATTCAATTCAAGAAAACAAGTTTATGATGATCGTCAACATAGGAAAATACATGTAGTTAATATAATTTTCAAGAAAAACTATCAAGAATGTCACGCCCTAAGTCCCATTAAGGCAGACTAGCACCCGTTCCCGGAAAGGCTCGGGAGAACCAACATACAACCATACACTTTCTATGAATAGTATAAGAGGTTTCCATACTCAACATGCTTTAAAAAGAGTAACAGTATTAACAAGCTAAAAGGAAATGCATAAGACTGGGCCGTTGGAGCCACGATGTCTAAAGTACGACACTTGACCACACTTTACTTTACATAGTCTATAAAGCCTCTAGGTAAGGAACAATATCTATATGGGTAGGAACAGGCCCCACCTCATGACCCCTATGCAATACAAAAATATAAGTTGTAGACACACAAAGGCCCGAAGCAACCTGGAGCTCAGTAATAACAACTGGATGTCCTGTACTCCTATTGGGGAAATCTAGTAGCTCTTGTACCTGCAAAATAAAATGCAGGTCCCCCGTAAGGGACATAAATATGAGATAATGTCTTGTATATAAAATAAGAACTCAAATGAAATCATAAACTAGTGTGTACGGAGAAGAGACCACCTTTAGTCATACTGTGGAATCATGTACTTTATGTCTCTTTATTACTTTAGCTTTCTTTACTGTATGATCAGTGCACAATATATCATGTAAATGACCAGCTGATCAGTGGTAAATCAATATGGGGATCGACCCATGCTAGGCTTTCCTTTTACCCCTTGGATACCCCCCGTAATATGGGATCGACCCATGCTAGGTGATTCTTCCACCCCTGGGATACCACCCATTAATAAGCAACTTTGAGTAATCTTTTATTTACTTTTGAAATGATTCTTTTAGTGGTCATAACATTTAGAGCTGTAGGAATATAGACATGACATGTGAGATATAAACATCCACATAAGATAATACGATAATGTAAAGAGAGTTACACAACTAATGAAACGTGTAGGAGATTAAACAACACATGGACTTTATTTTGTAAAAAGGAACACATGTATCTTTGGTACCCAAGCACGTAGGCAAATTTTACAATGGCTCTGTATAGGAACATATGAACATGGTAAGGAGTAGTATCCTTTTCCTCCAAATACTTATCTACAATACAGTAGGTGATAAAAGTAGTATTAACAGCTGATAAACACATCTTGGTAGTCCAATTCCACCCAAAAATAATATCTGCCCAACAAGCTCATGATTAGCAACCAAAGAGTATTCTTTCAACATTTCCACTCCTAATCGTATTTTTTAATACACATTCTCAAATACATACCATATCCAGCTTGTTTTAGTCCCATAACAGTGTCACAACAGCTCATAAAGTACAACATACAACAATTCTACATAACACGCAAGTAGGCAACGTAACATTACGTCCTTTCGCTACATTTCGGCGTCAACCATTCCCAATTTGTTTCATTCCTCAACCAAATTGTTCTCAACATATTTACACACAAAAACAGTCCTAAAACAGTCTTAAAATAGTTCCCAAGTAGATGGAAAACATGAGGCAACAATTCCCAACATTCAGTCCACAAATTCTTACTAAGAGTGCAATTAAGATATCATATAAGAACTCATATTCGCGGAAGATAAAAATGGTCCAGCAGCCTTCTTACATCACTACAGAACCAAGAATTGTTAAACACATAAATATTACTTCATAATCCAGCCAACCAACACGAGAAAAGCCTCTTAATAAACAAGGAAAGTGGACAACAATTTTTGGAACACATGCTGTCCCAAATTCCTGCACAAGTACAACCAGCATACTCTTCATGTTTTTCATGGAAAACTTATACCAAATCATAGGTATTTTTACTCACCTTAGCCCTCAAGTATTAGGTTCTCTTCAAAAACCCTAAAGGTGTGCCTTGGCTGCTTTACAAAGTGAAGAGAGAGCAAGGAGAAACTTGGAAAGAAATCTGATTTTTGGCTTTGTAAAATGACTTGAAATTGCTGGCATTTGATCCCACTTTCTTTTGCATTTCAAGCCTTATTTTATTAAGGTGGTGATGAGCAACTTGGCCCTTTAACTTGGGCCTTATTGGGCTTCAATTGAATGGGCTTTGCTACAAATATTTCTCTTTTGCACCCACTTAGTTTGGGCCCTATTTGTGAATTGGGTTGTGAATGTAATTTGGCCCTTTTCATATTCATCTTGGGCTGAAAATGTCGTCCCTTTATAATGCTAAACCATGGGCCCAAATGACATCCTTAACTCGGGGTTTATTCGTTATCGGACTTGAACAAATTCAGTGTTGGGCATCGTCTCCGTCTACCTAGCCTATATAAGCTAAGCACGTAGGTGATTCACCTGTTAGCTTCATAAGTCTCACAAGAACCTCACCTACTTAAAACTTATATACACTTGGCCATCTTGAGCGTTAGACGTACAAATAGTCCTCTAATTTGAAATTCAAGCACTTTTAAAAATGTATGCTACTTTGACCCCGCCATATCATGTTTCCTATGCATTGGACTAGTACATGTAAGATGTGGGGTGTTACAAAGAAGCATGTATGTAGACTCTTTAGACTCTCAACTCTTCTATGACCATCTTTATGGCAGATGAGAGAACAATCCCATGATTTTAGTTTAGCCTTATATACCTGGTGTGAAGCTCTAACGATCAATCTTCAAGACTTTACCCTTGAATTCTCCAATCTATGCTTCTCTCTCTTCTCTTCTTAAGCCCTAACATTTTTTCAAGACAGAATGGACTTAGAAAGGGGTTTAAGATGCTTTTTACGCCCAAAAACCTATTTTGATTATGTTTTGAGATTAGGAGGTGTTGAAAATTGTCTGGAGTGCTCCTCACAAAAATTAGAATAATTTCAACTTTAGAATACCCAGTCCGTGTTGCGAACTACGTGCGCAATAGTGCATTTTGTCTCAAAAATTTTGTGAACGAGTTTTTCTAATACCGTTGAAAAGAATTGAAAAAAAATAAGTCTAGCTCCACTACGGAGGCGCGATGCGATTCTGTCGCACATAGACACTGGTTTTGTTTTCAGTCAAAAAAATTATCTTTTGATCTGGTTGCTCTAAAAATCAATCGAGACCATTTTTTCGCTCAATTTTTCATGATGATTATATATCTAGTCTCAGATTTTCCATCTGAGCATGGGAGGTTGCATTATGTGTATTTCGATAATTTCATCGGGTGTTACATCATCTCCCCCTTGGGATCATTCATCCTCGAATGATGAGTAAAGGTGGATATCAAGGCAGGAATAGACTCAAGACTCATCTCAATTCTCACATCCATCAATCAAACTCTCGACTCCTCATCAATCTTAATCAACTCTATTCAGACTCAAGAATAGACATATCAAAACAGGGATAGATCAATCAAATTAAGTCAAGGGTAAGAAAATTACCTTCATCATTCTCATCATTAAGCACGAATCGGTGCAGATATTTAGCTCTTATCTCTTCCTCAGCTTCCTATATGGCTTTCTCAATGAATCGATTTCTCCACAGGACTTTGACTGAGGCTATCTCTTTGGTTCTCAACTTGGGAACCTGACGATCAAGGATTTGGATCGGAATCTCTTCGTAGGACAAGCTATCCTTCACTCCAATACCCTCAACAGGGATCACCAAGGTAGGATCCTCCAAGCACTTCTTCAACATCGAGACATGGAACACAGGATGAATTGCATCTAACTCGAAAAGTAACTCTTACTTGTAAGAAACCTTCGCAATCCTTTTCACAATCTGATAGGGACCAATATAGTGAGGATTCAATTTGCCCTTCTTCCAGAATCGCATGACACCCTTCATAGGTGATACTTTCAAGTATACCTAATCATTGACCTCAAACTCCAACTCGCTCCTCCTTACATCAGTATAAGATTTTTGGCGGCTCTTTGTAGTCTCCAATCTCTCTTTAATGACTTTAACCTTCTCCATCGACTGTAGACAAAATCAGGCCCAATCAACTCCGCTTCTCCAACCTCGAACCATCCAATTGGCGATCTTCATCTCCTCCCATACAAAGCCTCACAGGGAGCCATTTGAATGCTTGCATGATAACTATTGTTATATTCAAACTCAATCAGTGGTAGGTGATCATCCCAATTTCCCTTGAAATCAAGAACATAGGCTCTCAGCATATCCTCTAACGTTTATATTGTATGCTCTACCTGGCCGTCTGTGTGTGGATGAAAGGTTGTACTCGCTTTCACCTTGGTACCCAATCCTTTTTTGAAAGACTTCCAAAATTGGGAGGTGAATTGAGCTCCTCTGTCCGAGATAATGAACGAGGAAACTCCATGCTACCTCATAATCTCCGGGATATACAACTTGGCATACTCCTGTACAGTGTTGGTTGCCTTAACTGCTAAGAAGTGAGCCAATTCTGTGATCCTTTCCACAATCACCAATATCGATTCATATTGCTTTCGAAAGCTCGGTAGACCAGTAATGAAGTCCATGTTGCGCATCTCGTACTTCCACTCAGGGATCTAAAAGTTCTAGGCCAATCCACATGGTCTTTGGTGCTGAGCCTTAACATGTTGGCAATTCGGACACTTTGAAACAAACTCCGCAATATCCTTCTTCATTCCACTCCACCAATAGACTTCTCTAAAGTCATAGTACATCTTGGTAGAGCAAGGATGAATGGAATATTTAGAACTATGGGCTTCCGCCATAATCCTATCTCGAACCCCATCAACATCTGGGATGCATAATCTACTCTGGTGTCTCAACATTGCATTTCCCCCTTTGGAGAATACCTTCACTTTTGGTTTGTGGATAGCCCCTCTCAATTGAAGTATGAAGGATGAAACAGACCCATTCTGAACATTAACTCCTCCCTTATCATTCTTTTGAAGTTGAACTTCCAATCGACTGAATCGATGCACTTCCTTAGATAACTTTTTCTTTCCTTCCTAAACATGGGTTGTGCTTCCCATTGACAACCTGCTAAGAGCATCAACAACTATGTTAGCTTTACATGGATGGTATAGAATTCCCATGTCATAATTCTTGAGCAACTCCAACCATCTCCTCTATCGCAGGTTGAGATCCTTTAGACTGAAGACATACTTCAAGGTCTTGTGATCAGTGAAAACAGCCACATGCACTTCGTACAAGTAGTGGTACTAGATTTTAAGCACCACCACTGCCAACTCAAGGTCATGCGTCGGATAGTTCTTCTCATGAACCTTAAGTTGTCTGGAAGCATAGGCTATCACTAGCTCTCTGCATCAACACACATCCCAATCCCACTCTCGAAGAATCACAATAGATCACAAAGTCCTTTGTCCCTTCGGGCAAGGTTAAAATCGGTATAATAGTCAGTCTCATCTTCAACTCTTAGAAATTCTCGTCACACTTGTTGGAACATTGAAACTTGTCATTTTTCTGATCAATTTAGTCAATGATGTGGACAAGGAAGGAAATCCATCAACAAATCCGTGGTAGTAGCCTGCTAACTCCAAGAAACTTCTTATGTCAGTCAGAGAGGTCGGTCTGGGCCAATTCTTAACCGCTTAAATCTTTAGGACATCTACTCGAATACCACCAACAGAGAAAACATGGCCTAGGAAATCCACTGACTTAAGCCAGAATTCACATTTCGAGAATTTTGCATACAACTCATGGTCCTTAAGTGTTTAAAGGACAACTTTGAGGTGATTAGCAGGCTCCTCCTTATCTCTTGAATACACCAAAATGTCGTTGATGAACACAACCATACACTGTAACACCCCACATCTTACATGTACTAGTCCAACACAGATGAGACATGATATGGCAAGGTCAAATCCGCACATATTTTAAAAAGTGCGTGACTTTTAGATTAAAGGGCTATATGTACGTCTAACGCTTAAGATGACCGAGCGTATATAATTTTTAAGTCGAGTTAAGGAGAGTGTGACCTTAAATGAAGTAAAATAATTGAGGTGCTTGTGGAACTTAGCAAGCTAGTAGGTGAGTCACTTACGTGCTTAGCTTAAATAAGCTCGGTAAACGGAGACAAGGCCCAACACCAAATTTGTTCAAGTCCGATAAAGAATAAACCCCGCGTTAAGGATGTCATTTGGGCCCATGGTTTGGCATCATAAAAGGGCAATATTTGCATCCCAAGATGGATAGGAAAAAGGGTCAAATTACAATTACAATCCATTTCAAAACTAGGGCCCAAACTAAGTGCGCTTAAGGGAGAAATGTTTGCAACAAAGCCCATCCCATTTGAAGCCCAATAAGGCCCAAATGAAAGGGCCAAGCTGCTGCCCCATAACCTTAATAAAATAAGGTTGAAAACCCAAAAGAAAGTCGGCCAAAAGTGTCCTATAAAAGGGAGCAACAAGCAGCAACTTCTAGCCATTTTTCTTAAGCCAAATTTCAGATTTTCTCTCTAAGTTCTTCTTGCTCTCTCCTCATTTTCTAAAGCAGCCAAGACACACCTTCTAGGGTTCTTGAAGAGAACCTATTCCTTGAGTGTTAAGGTAAGATAAAATACCCATGGTTTGGTGTAATTTTTCCATGAAAAACATGAAGCGTATGTTGGTTGTATTGTGCAGGAATTTTGGGACAGCATGTGTTCCAAATATTGTGGTTCACTTTTCTTGTTAAATAAGAGACTTTTATCTTGTTGGTTGGCTGAGTTATGAAGTAATATGTATGTTTTTAAGAAGTCTTGGGTCTGAAATGATGTAATAAGGCTGCTGGACCACTTGTATCTTCCGCAAAAACAAGTTCTTAAATGATGTCTTAATTCTGGTCATTAGTAAGAATATGTGGATTGTTTTTGGGAATTGTTGTCTCATGTTTTCCATCTACTTAGGGACTGTTTTTGGACTGGTTTAGGACTGTAATTGTGTGTAAATATGTTGAGGACAGTTTGGTTAATGTTGGAACGGATTTGGGATGGTTAACGTCGAAATATAGCGGAAGGACGCAATGTTGCGTTGTCTACTTACGTGTTGTGTAGAGTTGTTGTATGCTGTATTGTATGAGTTGTTGTAATGCTGTTATGGGACTAAACATAGCTGGATATGACATGTATATGGGAATGTGTGTTAGAAAATACGATTAGGAGTGGAAATGTTGAAAGGATACTCGTTGGGTGCTAATAACGAGCTTGCTGCCCGGATATTATTTTTGGGTGAAATTGGATTACTAAGACGTGTTTATTAGCTGCTAACACTAGTTTTATCACCTAATATGTTGTAGATAAGTGTTTGGAGGAAAAGGATACTACTCCGAGGTAATAACGACATAGTACAGCGAGGTATGTAAGGCAACTTGATTTCCTATTACTTGGCATGAAATCTATAATCTTCCTTAGCATATAAAGGCACGTACAAACTCCGACATGGCTGCTATCTGTGTCCCCACTCTTTACCATGCTCATATGTACCCATACATGGTCATTATCAACCTGCATATGTACCTGAACACCAAATATACATGAGTTCTTTCTTACCAAACAAAGTCTATGTGTTGTTTAATCTCCGATACAGTTCATTAGTTGTGTATCTCTCTTTCCATTGTGGTATTACTTTGTATGGTTGTTCATATGTCACATGTCTATATTCCTACAGTTCTAAAGGTTATGACCACCAAAAGAACCATCTCAAAGTAAATAAAAGATAACTTATAGTTGCTTATAAATGAGTGGTAGCCCGAGGGGTGGAAGAATCACCAAGCCAGGGTTGATCTCATTTGGGTGGTAGCCTGAGGGGTGAAGGAATCACCTAGCCAGGGTCGATCCCATTACAGATTTACCACTGATCAGCTGGTCATTTACATGATATATTGTGCACAGATTATACAGTAAAGATACAGAAATAAAAAGACACATAAAGTACATGATTCCACGGTATGACTAAAGGTGGTCTTTTCATCCTTACACACCAACATGTGATTTCATCTGAGTTCTTATTTCATGTACAGTATTTCCTGCCTTACATATTCAGTACATTATCTCGTACTGACGTCCCTTACGGGGGACCTGCATCTCATGCTGCAGGTACAGGAGTTACTAGATCTCCCTAGTAAGAGTACAGGACTTTCAGCTGCTATTACTAAGCTCCAGGTTTCTTCGGGGCTTATGTGTTTAGAACTTATATTTTGTATTGTATAGTTGGTCATGTGGCGGGGCCTGTCCCGACCCATTTGGATATTGTTCCTTACTTAGAGGCTTTGTAGACTATGTAAATTAAAGTGTGGTCAAATAGTGTATCATAGACATCGTGGCTCCAACGACCTAGTCTTATGCATTTACTTTTGGTTTGTTAGTACAGTTTACTTTCTTTTGACAGCATATTGAGTATGAAAACCTCTTAAATGTTCATAGCAGGTGTATAGTTATATGTTGGTTCTCCCGAGCCTTGTCGGCAACAGGTGCCAGTCCGCCTTAATGGGGCTTAGGGCGTGACATAAACATATCAAGATATTATCTGAATACTCTATTCATCAAGTCTATGAAAGTTGCAGGTACATTCGTCAACCCGAAGGACATAACCAAGAACTCAAAATGGCCATATCTAGTCCTAAAAGCTATCTTTAAAATATCACATTCCCTCACTTTCATCTGATGGTAGCTAGATCTGAGGTCTATCTTTGAGAAACAAGAGGCACCCTGAAGTTGGTCAAACAGATCATCTATCCTTAGGAGAGGATATTTATTCTTTATTATGACTTTGTTTAGTTGCCTGTAGTAAATAAACATTCTGAGACACCCATCTTTCTTTCACACGAATAGGACAGGGCACCCCAAGGAGAAACACTCAGACTTATAAAGCCCTTCTCTAACATATCTTTCAATTGCTCTTTCAACTTTTTTAACTCAGCGGGGGCCATCCTATAAGGTGGTATTGAGATGGGCTGGATATCAGGAAGAACATCAATCCCAAAGTCAATCTCCCTATCAGGAAGGACTTTAGGTAGATCCTCAGGAAACACTTCAAGAAACTCATTCACAATCGGGACTAACTCAAGAGTAGGATACTCAACATCATCAGATTTAACTCACACGACGTGATAAATACAATCTTTGGAAATCCATTTTCTGGCCCCAAGGTAGGAGATAAACTTTCATTTAGGTGCAACAGAATCACCCTTCCACTCTAGAATCGGTTCATTCGGGAATTAGAACTTAACAGTACAGGCTCTACAATCAATAAAGGTATAACAGATGTGAAGCCAATCAATGCCAAGGATCACATCAAAATCAATCATCTCTAACTCAACCAAATCAATGATAGTATCCCTATGATGGATGTACACTACACAAGCTCTATGGACTGTCTCAGCTCGAATAGACTTACCTACTGGAGTAGAAACATGAAAGGGTTCAAGGAGACTCTGAGGGGCTTTATCAAATCTACTAGACTCATAAGGTGTTACAAATGACAATGTGACACCAAGATCCATCAAAACAAAACAAACAAGACAAAAGACTCGAATCATACCAATCACAACATCTAGGGAGTTCTCCTAGACTTTACGACATGGCATACAAACGATTTGTATCTCCGCTTGTACCTGATATAGTACCTCTCTAGGCTCCTCTAGTTTGTGGGCTGGTGCATTGAGCTCAGTTAGCCCACTTGGAACACCCTCTTTGGTAGTGACCCACTTGGCCACACCAGAAACATGCATCACTACCCTCACGACATCTACCCAAGTGTAATATGCCATAATTATCACATGGTGGCATATCCCCTAAACCTTAAGCCACATTAGCTTGTGACTAAGACCCATGGGCTCCAACATTCTAGGACCTCTGATCATTCTTGATCCTGGGTGCAGGTGCACTAGCAGATGATGGTGTTGGCCCCGACTGGAATCTATTACCATTTACCTTCTTTCAAACCTCATGGATTGATGTTTTAGACTTATTACTTCCAAACTCCTCTCTGTCATGTTGTCTATCCTCATCAGCTTGTTGCCCAAATGTCATCAATCTCCCAATGTCTATATTACTCAAAAGCATCTCTCCTCTCCCATCTCTCTTTGGCCCCTTTGTTCAGCCCATCAACATACATCCTCATTCTCCTCCTCTTATCAGCAACAATATCTAGAGCATATTGAGACAATTCAGTGAACATAAACCTATACTCTTGCACAGTTATGGAGCCCTGTTTCAAATTCAAGAACTCTCTTACCTTGGCCTCCCTTCGTTCCCTTGTGAAGAAGCGCCCCAAGAAAGCTTTCTCAAACACTATCGAAGTTAGCAATGGGGCATCCTCTCCTTTACCCATATTCCATTGTTCGAACCATAGTCTAGCCACACCCTTGAGTTGGTAAGCAGCCAGTTTAACTCTGTCCACATCAGCCACATGCATCACTTTGAACACTTTCGGAAGCTCCTCCACATAGTTCTCAAGATCCTCAGTGGATGTAAACCCTGCGAACTCAGGTGGATTAATCCTCAAGAATTCCAGGATTCTAGATGTGTTTTATGCACTATCACACCTTGGGAGGGTACCCTTGGCGTGGCCGGCACCTAGAGACTATTGTTAGCCCCCAAGAGAACCACTTAGCCTCATCACATCATTTAATCAAATAAAACTCTACTGAACAACGGAAAATGTAAGTAAGTAGTGGACATATCTCATCTAAAGTCTCAAAAAAATATATAAAATAATGAAGGCTAGTAGAAAGAACTAGCTCACAATCTTAACATCAACGTTCAACCGTCGTCTATGAAGCCTCTGTCACTAATCATGTGGTGCTAATGACAGACCGATGGCTACCCAAATCAAAATAAAAGAATAGTCCAAAGTCTAACTCTAAAGCAAGATGAAATAATCACGGTGGGTTCTCCAGAGTATGGGAGGCTCACAAAATTAGCTGCAAATCTCGGATCTTCAATGAAGCGCCTATTGAAGATCTCTAGTACCTGCCTCTGCATCATAAAATGATGCAATCCAAAAGGGACATTAGTACTTAGAATGTACAGGTATGTAAAATGGCTGAGTGAAACAAAAATAGGTAAAATAATATGGAAACAATATCAACTCAAAATCGTCATCAAATAACATCAAAGACATACATGCAAGAATAAAGAGTAGACAAGTGACCCGTCAACCACTCAACTAATCAATCATCTCAGACTCATCTCAAAGGAGCTCACCTCCTCTCATCTCATTTCATCTTAGAGGAGCTCACCTCCTCTCATCTCATCTTATCTCATCTCAGAGGAGCTCATCTCCTCTCATCTCATCTCATCTCAACTCAGTGTACTCAAGGTAGGAAATTTATGGGAGTTTCTCTTATTCGACAACAATCACTTATGAGCCAGTGAATGTACAATAATCTCACTAATGTTGCCACAGCCATTCCAAACATGCTAGGTAGGGAACGCTCCGAAACCATATCAGTTCACCCAATATGGAGTCAATCGTGAATAAGTCCTTTATTGTTTCAAGATTGTTACTCACAAGGGAACCATAATATATATAATGGTTTACGCCTCACCTACATTTGGTGATGTAGTTTGACAAGTTCAAGGTGGACTAACTCTCACTCTTTCGGTGCTCGATACTCCTCCCATGACTCAATGCTCATAAAACCTCCATCTCAACTAATCTCATAGGGACTTGAACCCCGTCAACAATCGATATTTGATAGGGACTCGAACCCTATCATTATTCAAATCATAGGGACTCTAACCCTTTCGTCAATCAATCTCATTGGGGCTTTAACCCTTTCATCAATCAATCTCATCAATGACTCAATATTTAGAACAATTGTTAAGAAGCAACCAAATAGACACTTTGGTAGAGTTCATTCATAGGGACTCATAAGACAATCAGTTCTATCAACTCATCATCATTCTCTCTTCACAATCAACAATCTCAACTCGAGGCTCTAGACTCAATTCTTAAGTTCATTATGCATGCCATTCAAATTACTCATGTAGGGAGCAAATTCTTATGAAAATGTTCAATTTAAGAGATTAAATTAGTATGTTGATCATCAGCATAGAAAACATGTAATTTCAAATAACATTTCAAGAAAACCATCAAGGGTTCATGCATGGAGACTCTTGAAACATCAACTCATCTATGGCCATCTATGGGGAACATAAGAGAACAATCCCTTGCTTTTAGTTTAGTCTTACAACCTGGGATGAAGCTATCAATCGAGCACATCAAGGATTTCTTCTCGTATCTCTCAAACTTAAGCTCCTCTCCTCTTTCCTCAAGCCCTAACCTTGTTAGATTATGGAATAGGACTTAGAATGGGGGTTTAGACCCTTTTTATGTTAAAATGGAATTATTAGATCGTGTATAGAGTTTACGAGGGGTGGGAAATTGATCGGATGGCCCCTCGTAATAATTTAGAAATTTTCAACTCAAAAAAGACCCAGTCCGCGATGCGGCCTGGTCGCACACAGTGTATTTTTGGAAAATGTTTTTGAATGAGTTTTCTCAGTCCCATAAAAATTTTTAGAAAAATATAAATGCTCGTCCATGATGGAGGCGCGACGCGCTCCTGTCGGCACCAACATTATTTTGCGATTTGGATTGAAAAATTTATTTTGATCGGGTCGCTCTAAAAATCGACCGAGACCATTTTCCCACTCAATTTTTTGTTCTGATCACAAATCCGGCCTCGGATTTTCCATACGAATATTGGAAGATGCATTACGCGCATACCCTCCTTCTAGGGGTATTTTGGTAATTTTATTGGGCATTATATGCATCTTGTTTGCCCGCTCCTTGTCTCGTGGCATGTATTGTGATGGCCTGGGCTAAAGTTTCAATAGCCTGGCAAAGTTCAGCATTAATGACCTCATCTTGTGAGGGCTGCTCAACATGGAAAGCTGGGTCCACGGGCTCCTCATGTCTTTGAGGCTCGTGTGGGTTAACATTTAGCCTGGCGAGACATCATTTACCTTTGATGGCTTTTCTAAGAGGCATGATCACAACTCTGCAACGCGCAAAGCACAAATCAGAAGAGAACCTTTCATAGATCATAACCCTATCGCATGATTTAGAACATGAAATAAGTGAAACAATTCCTAATGTCCTGTAGTCTCCATACTATGGATGTAAGCTCTTCACACCAATAATAAGGACTCTACTAGACACGGCTTCATAGACTCCCTAGGACTCTTGAACTCTATGCTCTAATACCAAGTTTGTCACATCACGGGAGCGTACCCTAGACATCGCTGGCACCCATAGACTATTGCTAGTGCCTAGGCGAACCACTTGGCCTCATCACATTCATTCAATAAACTACATTAATTAACGGAAGACAAAAAGGACGTAATGGGCACATCTCATCTAATCTCAAAGTAAGATTATAAGTAAAAAGCCTAGTAGATAGAAACTGGCTCGACAAGTCTCAACATCAAATTCCACACTAGTCTATGAAGCCTCTATTACTGTTATATGATGCCAATGATAGACTATCACGACTCGGGGTCGGGGTCTCAAATATGACACGGCGAATGGGGACCTGAGAGCCCCCAAACAAGCCTCAAAATTTCAGGACTCGCATTATAGGATCAAGGCATATGAGACGGATAAGTAAACAGCGGAATCAAAAATCAAAGGGGAGTCCAATCATTTGGATAAACAAAACGAGAAAGTTATGCAGTGCCCAACGTATGCCTCTAGTCAAGGAACAGGGGCCAGGACAAGTTCCGGGCTCACCCTCAACAAAATACATATACACCTAGAAACACAAGAAACAAAAGCTCGCCCTCGAAAGACGGGGCTCACCACAGAAGTATCCTCAAGAGAGTCTAATCATCCTGCGGCTGGTGCTCAAACTGCTTGGACCATACATCGTAAAATCATGTAGGCATAGAGTATGCGTTAGTACGTTTGAATGTACAAAGTATGCAGGTATGCCATGCACGTGACTTACCGAACCTGCATAACCGTGTTAGATGGCAAGGGCACATAATATACAAGAACCTATAAGCGATATATAGGAGTTAATATACAAGATGCCATAGGATGCGTGATGTGTGCAATACGACAATGCTCCTCTATATATATATAACGGGGAAGGACTATAACCAACAAACCGAATCCATGTGAGCTATTACATGAATTGGACCGATTTGGACCTCCCACCGGTAAGGAGAAGATTACTTGCCAAAGGTAATCTATATCACACCTTACGGGCAACTCCATTTCGGTGGATGGCCACCTTCCTTACGGGCAACCCCATTTCGGAAGGGTATTCACATTCACATCATAACATAAGTAACGAATAGCCATTCCTTACGGGCAACCCCATTTCGGTAATAGCCTCCTTCCTTACGGGCAACCCCATTTCGGTAATAGCCTCCTTCCTTACGGGCAACCCCATTTTGGAAGGGCCCCTATGCTGGCACATAGTTCAAGGAAAGGGAGAGGGACCTTGGGGATATCCCTAACGCCCCCAATCCATCAGTGCTAAGTACACATCCCACTAGAATACTTATATATGCACATATGCTTCAAGAGGGTCAAATATCCATTGCAAAACATAACTGTACAAGTAGGCTCAAATAGCAAATCATGCAAGGAATAGCTCATCTACACATATACAAAAATGGTGCTAGCACCGATAATGCTCAAGGAGCCATAATTATAGACATACCGGTGATCACCAAAAATTTGGGCTTAACCCCACTTTTCCAAAATTTACATGTATCAATGTCATGAAAGTGAGGCCATGCATGGTGTAGAAACGCATGGGTAATATAGAGTAAATTCAACTTAGCAATATAATGTAAAGACTTAATGCATAGTAAAAATTTATGTAGAATGTAGTATAGATCACCCATGCATAGTAACATCTTAGAAGGACCTGCATGTTCATATTTTTATAATCCCAATAGTTCATAATACACAAACTTATCATAACTTCAAATTTTGGAACATAATATAGCACATGCAGGGTTCAAGTTACCAAGAACAAGTAGTAGAATTCACATTTCAAGTAGACAAGCTTATAAAATAGTTTTAAAGGAGACTTGGGTCTTCTTGTTTGAAAGGAACCAACAATCAAACCCCACATACCTGGTAGAAGACAACACTTTAAGAGGAAATGGACTCAAATGTGAACCTTAGCTTGAAGAATCCTAGAGAGATGTGGGAGAGTCTTGAAGGAGTGAATTTTAGTGAGAGAGAGTGAGAGTGAAAAAGGGTTGAAAATGGTGAAGTCTCCCTTATATAGGGAGCTTCGGAAGGGTGGGAAAAGACAAAATTTTCGTTAGAACAACCCAGTATTTCAAAAATGCCATTGATGAAATGGGACAAGAATTGATCCGTCTTAGGCATACGGTCCGTGTAGTGTCACACAGACTGTTTACTGTGCCATGGTCCCAGACTTAAATTTTTCCAAGGCAAGATTTTCTGGACTAAGTATCACGACACGGACTGGTAAACGGACCACCTGGGGTCATATGGACCGTGACCCCACCCATATATAGGTAACTCCCCACCCTGAGGCTAGACGGAGGGCCACACGGACCGTCCAAAGTCACACGGGCCGTGACTTGGTCTGTGTGGGGGTGGCCCTTAGCAGTTCACCATACGGGAGGCCACACAGACCGTGTAGCCTTACACGGATCATGGGGAGGCCCGTCTACCCTCACTCTTCCCAGGCGTCACTCCATGGGGGCTCACACAGACCGTGTGACGTCACACGGGCCGTGTAGGCCCTTCATGAGGTGATGCGTGGCAAAATTTCTGGGCAGGTATCGTGGGCTTTAAAGTGACGTCAAGGATCCGGGGCCTTTCATCATCTTCCCCCTGGGAACATTCGTCCCCGAATGTGCAAGAACAAGGCTTGAAAGGTTAAAGTTAAGACACGTTACATCCGACACAAGACACAATGCATGGCTCAACTCAAAATAACAAGATTTGCACCAAAGCTTTTGATGCTAAAAGTCAAATTACAGCTCAAGACCCAAATTCATATCAAAATTTGCATTCAACTCATTTGTAAAGAAAGGAAAGTTCTTTAGTGAACACGTATGCATGTCATACCATGAGCCTCAAGAGGGCAAGAAAATGACACAATTGATAAGGAGGATTCGTAGTACCTTAGGCTTGAGTAGATTGAAAAAGGTGGGCGTATCGTTTCATCATGTCTAGCTCCGCCTCCCAAGTAGCACTCTCCACTAGTTGATTTCTCCAAAGTACCTTTACCGAAGCCACTTCCTTGTTGCGAAGCCGTTTTACTTGTCTATCCAAAATTGCCACTGGCACCTCCTCATAAGTCAAATTTTCTTCAACCTCAATCCCCTCCAAAGACACAATGGAGCTAGGATTGCCAACAAACTTCCTCAACATAGATACATGAAAGGCCGGATGGATGGATCCCGAATCTGGAGGTAACTCCAACTTATAAGCCACATCTCCAATCCGCTCAACAACTTCATAAGGGCCAACATACCGAGGGCTCAACTTTTCCTTCTTGCCGAAATGCATAACGCCCTTTATAGGAGAGACTTTCACATAAACCCAATCCCCGACATGAAATTTGAGGTCTCTCCTCCTACTATCCGCATAGGACTTTTGGCGACTTTGGGCCGCTTTCAATCTCTCCCTAATCACTTTTACCTTCTCCATAACATCCATCACCAAATCCGGGCCAACCAAGGCTATTTCCCCCATTTCAAACCACCCCACTGGGTATCTACACCTTCTCCCATACAAGGCTTCAAACGGTGCCATGCCAATACTAGCATGAAAGCTATTATTATAAGCAAACTCGATAGTGGAAGATGATCATCCCAATTCCCCTTAAACTCTAACACATGTGCTCTCAATATGTCCTCCAAAGTTTGAATAGTCCGCTGCGCTTGGCCATCGGTTTGAGAATGGAAAGCGAAACTCAACTTAATTTTGGTCCCAAGGCCCTTCACAAAAGATTTCCAAAAGTGGGAAGTGAATTGAGTACCACGATCCGATATGATAGATCTAGTACGCCATGCAACCTCACCAACTCTTGAATATATAACCTTGCATAATCCTCGGCACTGAAGGTGGTCTTGACCGGTAGAAAGTGAGCCGATTTCGTCATTCGATCCACAACAACCCAAATGGAGTTGAATTGCCTTTGGGTCCGAGGCAATCCAACCACAAAGTACATATTCACATCCTCCCACTTCCATGTGGGAATTTCAATGTCTTGGGCCAAACCACCGGGCCTTTGATGTTCTACCTTCACCTGCTGACAACTCGGGCATTCCGACATGAACTTGGCAATATCCCTCTTCGTACCATGCCACCAATAAACCTCTCTCAAATCCCCAGTACATCTTGGTAGACCCCAGGTGAATAGAGTAGTGACAGTTGTGGGCCTCACTCATAATCACCTTCCTAAGGTCATCCACGTTGGGAACACTAAGTCGGTTTTGGTACCGAAGTACTCCATCTCCCCCTTGGGAGAAAGCCTCAATCTCTTTTGCAGCAACCAACTTCTTCAACTCACATAGCGATGGATCTAGATCTTGTTTAGCTTTCACTTCGTTCACAATAGAAGATTCTAACCCATTCTGAACCCGAATACCACCCGCACTAGAATCAGTTAACCTGACACCCAACCTAGCCAACCGGTGAATATCCCTGGCTAACTCCTTTCTCTCATTTTCAACATGCGCTACACTCCCCATAGACAACCTTCTAAGAGCATCGGCTACGACATTGGCCTTGCCCGGATGATACAACACACTCATGTCGTAATCCTTTAGAAACTCCAACCACCTCCGTTGCCTGAGATTAAGGTCCCTCTAGGTGAGAACATATTGCAAACTTTTATGATCGGTGAATACATCAACATGGGCCCCGTACAAATAATGCCCCTCCAAATTTTCAAAGCAAACACCACCGCTGCCAATTCAAGGTCGTGAGTGGGATAGTTTTGTTCGTACACCTTCAACTGTCTTGATGCGTATGCTATCACCTTACCATTCTGCATAAGTACACAACCCAATCCGTCTTGCGAGGCATCGCAATACACCACGAACCCTTCTGAACCACTTGGCAAGGTCAAGACGGGAGTTGATGTAAGTTGCTCCTTCAAAGTTTGGAAACTCCACTCACATTCATCCGACCATATAAACTTAGCCTACTTCTAGGTCAACTTGGTCAACGGAGATGCAATAGATGAGAAACCTTCTACAAACCTTCTGTAGTACCCGACCAACCCAAGAAAACTATAGATATCCGATGGAATCAACGACCTAAGCAAATTTTTCACAGCCTCTGTCTTCCTCGGATCCACCTTGATACCATCCCCGAACACCACATGCCCGAGGTAAGCCACTTCGCCCAACCAGAACTCACACTTGCTAAACTTTGCATACAATTTCATTTCCCTCAGAGTTTGGAGAGCCATTCTCAAATGATTTATGTGCTCTTGTTCACTTTGGGACTAAACGAGGATATCGTCAATAAATACCACCACAAAGCTGTCCAGGAAAGGCTTAAACACTATGTTCATCAAATCCATAAATGCGGCCGGAGCATTAGTTAGACCGAACAACTACCACAAACTCGAAATGCCCATACCTTGTCCGAAAAGCTATTTTGGGGATATCACACTCTCTAACCTTCAACTGATGGTATCCGGATCGGAGATCAATTTTTGAAAAGTGAGTGGCAGCTTGTAGCTGGTCAAACAAATCATCAATCCTCGGCAACGAGTACTTGTTCTTAACTGTCACTTTATTCAGCTGCCTGTAGTCAATACACATATGGAGAGACCCGTCCTTCTTCCTTACAAACAATACAGGAGCACCCCACGGTGATATAATAGGCCGAATGAAACCCTTCTCTAATAGGTCCTTCAAATGCTCCTTTAACTCTTTCAATTCTGCAGGGGCCATCCGGTACGGAGGGATAGAAATAGGTTGAGTATCTGGAAGAAGATCTATGCTGAAGTCTATCTCTCTATCCGGGTAAGCGCATCAGAATTTGCGTCTCTGACCCTTACCATATGGTAGATGCACCCCTTAGAAATCATTTTTCGCGCCTAATGGTAGGAAATAAACCTACCTTTCACAGAGGAATCACTACCCTTCCATTCAAGAACTGGCTCACCGGGAGGTTGAAACTGGACTTTTTGGGTTCTACAATCTATGGAGGCATAAGATGCATGTAGCCAATCCATTCCAAGAATCACATCAAAATCAAACATTTCAAGTTCCACAAGATCACATGGAAAGATTTTATGCGACACAGCAACAAGATACCCATAATAGACTCTATGAGCAACAATAGATTCACCCACGGGGGTGTAGGCCAAGAAAGGCTCTCTTAGAATCTGGGGTTTCAAACTGAACTTGACAGCCAACAGTGGGATCACAAAAGACAAGTTTGCACCTGGGTCAAGTAAAACATAAGCATCAAAATCAAAGACTTTTAACATACCAGTCACGACATCCGGAGCCTCCTCGACATCCTGGCGGGCATGAAGTGCATATAACCTATTGTTCCTTAACCTTGGGGGCCCCTTGGCTGACCCTGTCGCCTCGGGCTACCTGGCCTTGGCCTCCGGTCGCATTCCTGGGGCAATCAGCAACTTTGTGATCCTTACTTCCACATCCGAAGCAAAGTCCCATACGCCTCTAGCAGGCACCCGTGTGGGGCTTCCCACACTTATCACATATGAGATATCAAAGTCCTCCACTCGTTTGTACCCTAGGAGGGGGTGCCCGAGCATTAGCCACCTGAGCTCCCGATTCTTGGCCCTGCTGGAAGCGACCGCAACTGGCATTCCTAGCACCGGAGAACCTATTGTCAACGCGGACTCTCTTGGGATCGTGTGCCCTCTTCTCCTTGAGTTTCTCCCCCTCAATCTGCTCAGCATACACCATGAGTCTGGCAATATCCATCTCCCCAATAAGCATAGCAGTCCGACATTCTTTCACCAGCAAGTCAAAAATACCTAAAGCAAATTTGTGCAACCTTGCACGGGGATCGGCCACCAGGGATGGAGCATACTTGGATAGCTTGGTAAACTTGAGGGCATAATCCCTCACACTCATACTCCCCTGCTTGAGATTAATAAACTCGGCCATTTTAGCCTACCTCAGCTCAAGTGGAAAGAAGCGGTCGAGGAAGGCAAATTTGAACTCTCCCTATTTAACATTACCATCACAGACCTTTTCCATAGACCACTGCATATACCATACCTGAGCTACATCCTTCAACTGGTAGGCAGCCAATCCAGCTTTTTCCTCAGAAGAGACGCCCATAATATTCAGTATTTTTGCGAGCTCATCAATGAACTCCTGAGCATCTTCATTAGCCCTCGACCCGTAGAACTCCAATGGATTCATCCGGGTGAAATCCCTTACCATAGAAGCGGGTGTAAGGTCCCATGGCAAATTGGCTTTCCTTGCTTGAGCAGTCACCACTTGTGCAAGCATGGCGAAAGTAGTACGAAATTCACCATTTGAAATAGGCTCCTCCATAGGCTCATGAGGGGCTTGATCTTCGGCAGTCGGAGCCGGCTTAGGTAGTGGAGGTCTTCCTCGAGGCATTTTCTGAAAAGGGATCAACGACACCAATAAGTAAGGAAATTCATAAGCTAACCATAGCATGATACAAGACAGAAAGAAGGGAGGAATTTTCTAATACGTTTTCGAAGCCTCCCACTCATAGTTATGGTGCACTTCACACCCATGAACATGACACTACTCAATGCGGCACGTTGGGCTCTGAGGACCATTATAAATTGGGCTCTGATACCACCTTTTGTCACGACCCGGGGTCGGGGTCTCAAATGTGACATGGCGAATGGGGACCCGAGAGCCCCCAAACAAGCCTCAAAATTTCAGGACTCGCATTGTAGGATCAAGGCATATAAGATGGATAAGTAAACAGCAGAATAAAAATCAAAGGGGAGTCCAATCATTTGGATAAACAAAATGATAAAGTTATGCAGTGCCCAACGTATGCCTCTAGTCAAGGAACGGGGGCCAGGAGAAGTTCCGGGCTCACCCTCAACAAATACATATACACCTAGAAACAGAAGAAACAAAAGCTCGCCCTCAAAAAATGGGGCTCACCACAGAAGTATCCTCAATAGAGTCTAATCGTCATGCGACTGGTGCTCAAACTACTTGGACCCTACATCGTAAAATCATGTAGGCATAGAGTAAGCATTAGTACGTTTGAATGTACTAAGTATGCGGGTATGCAATGCACGTGACTTACCGAACCTGCATAACCGTGTTAGATGGTAAGGGCACATAATATACAAGAACCTATAAGCAATAGGAGTTAATATACAAGATGCCATGGGATGTGTGCAATGCGACAATGCTCCTATATATATATAACAGGGATGGACTATAATCGACAAACCGAATCCATGCGAGCTATTACATGAATTGGACCAATGTGGACCTCCCACCGGTAGGGAGAAGATAACTTGCCAAAGGTAATCTACATCACACCTTACGGGCAACCCCATTTCGGCGAATGGCCACCTTCCTTACGGGCAACCCTATTTCGGCGGATGGCTACCTTCCTTACGGGCAACCCCATTTTGGAAGGGTTTTCACATTCACATCATAACATAAGTAACGAATAGCGTCCTTATGGGCAACCCCATTTCGGTAATAGCCTCCTTCCTTACGGGCAACCCCATTTCAAAAGGGCCCCTATGCTGGCACATAGTTCAATAAAAGGGAGAGGGACCTTGGGGATATCCCTAACACCCCTAATCCATTGGTGCTAAGTACACATCCCACTAGAATACTTATATACGCACATATGCTTCAAGAGGGTCAAATATCCATTGCAAAACGTAATTGTACAAGTAGGCTCAAATGCCAAATAACAAGTTATGATCATAACACTCATGCAAGGAATAGCTCATCTACACATATACCAAAGTGGTGCAAGCACCCATAATGCTCAAGGAGCCATAATCATATACATACCGGTGATTACCTTCTTGTCATGTCCCATGTCTTACCAAAAATCACATCATAATTCCTTTTTAGGATAAAATTGGGCTTAACCCCACATTTCCAAAATTTCCATGTATCAATGTCATGAAGGTGAGGCAATGCATGGTGTAGAAACGACATGGGTAATGTAGAGTATATCCAACTTAGCAATATAATGTAAAGACTAAAATCCATAATAAAATTCATGTTGAATGTAGTATAGATCACCCATGGATGGTAACATCTTAGAAGGACTTGCATGTTCATATTTTCATAATCCCAATAGTTCATAATACACAAACTTATCATAACTTCAAATTTTGGAACATACTATAGCACATGCATGGTTCAAGTTACCAAGAACAAGTAGTAGAATTCACATTTCAAGTAGACAAGCTTATAAAATAGTTTTAAAGGAGATTTGGGTCTTCTTGGTTGAAAGGAACCAAGAATCAAACCCCACATACCTGGTAGAAGACAACACTTGAAGAGGAAATGGACTCAAATGTGAACCTTAGCTTGAAGAATCCTAGAGAGATATGGGAGAGTCTTGAAGGAGTGAATTTTAGTGAGAGAGAGTGAGAGTGAAAAAGGGTTGAAAATGGTGAAGTCTCCCTTATATAGGGAGCTTAGGAAGGGTGGGAAAAGACAAAATTTTCGTCGGAACAAGCCAATATTTCAAAAATGCCATTAATGAAATGGACCAGGGATTGATTCGTCTGAGGCATACGGTCCAGTATATGGTCCATGTACTCTTTATTGTACCGAGGTCCCAGACTTAAATTTTTTCGAGGCAAGATTTTCAGGACTAAGTATCACGAAACGGACTGGTAAACAAATCACCTGGGGTCACATGGACCGTGACCCCTCCCTTATATAGGTAACTCCCCACCCCGAGGCTAGATAGAGGGCCACACGAACCGTCCAAAGTCACACGGGCCGTGACTTGATCTGTGTGGGGGTAGCCCTTAGCAGTTCACCATACGGAAGGCCACACGGATCATGTAGCCTTACACAGACTGTGGGGAGGCCCGTCTACCCTCACTCTTCCCCGGCGTCACTCCACAGGGGCTCACACGGACCGTGTGACGTCACATGGGCCGAGTAGGCCCTCCGTGAGGTGATGCCTGGCAAAATTTCTGGGTAGGTTTCATGGGCCTTAAAGTGACGTCAAGGATCCGTGGCCTTTCATAGACCCATGGCTACCTCAAACTAAAGTAAAGTTAATTAAGTGTAATTTTAATAGCAAGAAGAAATAAATGCTAGGATACTCTGAAGTAGCGGAGGCTTACCAATCTGCTGAACATCTCTTATCCTCAACGATGCGCTTTTTGATGATTTATAACACATGTACCTGCATCATATTATGATGCAGCGCTGAGTGGCATCAGTATGTGGAAAGTACGATATGTAAAATAGCTGAATGAAACACAAATAGGTAGAATAATATAGAAACAACCAAAACAGAAAATAATGCTCAACAGAATGTCAAATGTCTATCTAAAGAAAGAATAAAGAGTAGACAAGTCACATCAGCCAAATCAATCTTCATCAATCAACTCAGACTCAACTCAACTCAAGTCAATTCAAATCGACTCTCAAAGTACTCAATGTGGGAACTTTCTGGGAGTTTCTCTTATCCGACAACATATGACTCAGTGATTGTAAAACAATCACGCTGATGTTGCGACGGCCATCCTGTACTTTCCAGGTAAGGAATGCAGTATGAACCATAAAGAATCTAGCCTCCACAAGTACTTTATTGTTTTAGGGACCTTACCTCTATAAAAGGGGACCCAGTGATGTAATGGTTCCATCCTCATCCTACATTCGGTGACATGTTAATAAGTGCGAGCGGGACTCACTCTTACCCATTTCGGTGCTCGGTACTCCTCCCAAGACTCAATGCTCATAAGACTCATCCTCATCTTAATTAGCCTCATAGAGATTCTCATCAACTCAATAAGCCTCATGGAGACTCTCATCAACTCATTAACTCAAATTCTAAAGTCCTCTATTATTTTCAGGGACTTTATTTCATCTCAATTAACTCAATTCCTATTTAACAGCACAAGGACTCAGATAATCATTTAGAAGAAATCCTTTAGATTGAACTCAAGAACTCAATTATAAAGACTAATATGATCATCAAGCTCAAGTATCTCAACCTCATACTCACATCAAGATTATCATCAACACACTCAAGTCAAGGCTCTAGACTCCATCCGTAGGTTCATTCTTGCATGCTTTCACAAATTAACATATATGGTTTATATAATATCTCACGAAAAGTACTTTATTTAAGAAAACAAGTTTATGATGATCATCAATGTATGAAAATATATGTAGTATGTATGCAAAATTTAAAGAAAACCATCAAGAATTATATATGTAGACTCATTAGACTCTCAACTCTTCTATGACCATCTATAGGATACATGAGAGAACAGTCTCATGCTTTTGTTTAGCCTTCAATACCTGGTGTGAAGCTTTAACAATCAACCTCAAGAATTCTCCCTCGAACTCTCTAGTCTCACGTTCCTTTTCTCTTCTCTCAAGCCCTAGTCTTCTTCAATGAGATAGAAAGGACTTAGAATGGGGTTTAAAACCTTTTTTATGCTCAAAACAACCTATTTTAATCGTGTTTTAAGTTTAGGAGGGGTTAGAAAATGTCTAGAATGTCAGTCACGAATTTAAGAAAAAAATTTAATTCGGAATAGCCCAATCCGCGACGCGGACTGGGCACGCACATATATATATTTTTCCAAAAATTTTCCAAATGAGATTTTTCAATCTCGTCAAAAAGTTTGAAAAAAATAAGTCTCTCTCCACGACAGGGGCACGACGCGCCTCTGTCGCATATCAACATTGTTTTCAGTTTTCGGATAGAAAAATTAACTTTTGATCTGATTGCTCTAGAAATTGACCGAGACCATTTCCCACTCAATTTTTCATGTTGATCACATATCTAATCTCCGATTTGTCATTTGAGCATGGGAAGATGTGTTATGCGCATATCCCTCCTTGGTAATTTTACCGGGTGTTACAAACACACTCACATAAAAAAAGGAGAGAATAAAAAATCAAGTAGCACGTTAGTTGCCTTCCCCCTTTTACTATATGCCCAGTTTTCACAATATTTCATTACAAGATTTCAAAAATAAAATACAACATAAGATTGAAATAAAAAGAAATCTTTAATCCTTTACTCCAATTCCTCCCCCATCCCCAAGCAATTCTTCACGTCCTTGATTGCAAAAAGAAACATAAAAGGAACCTGCAACACTTAAGAAAACTTAGCAGTACCAGAAATAAAATAATTAAATTATACAATGAGGAATTCAAGAACATACGAATAACAAATGGGAGTGAAAACTTACAGGTAATCAAATTTGATCTTAAACTTGACCGAAAGATATTGCAAAGACAATAATGTTGCAGAGAAAGTAATATTTTTATTTTTTGACAATGTTTGATAGAGGAAAAAGTTGGGGAAAAATTCTAATCGTGGAGCTTGGTGTTGTATGAAGATCTTATTTGTCCTCCAAAATGTGTAAAGAGCCCTCTTTTATAGTGAAAGGGAAGTAGTCATTGGAGAGGTCCAATAAGGCAAGAAGAAATTACTTCCATAATTCAAGTTTTCCAAAAATAATAAATTAACTAGCATGAAATTTGGTTAATTCTTTTTTACCATAATCAGCCAAGTAATATTAAAAAAAGGAACAATATTATACTCTAATTCCACACAGAATCTGGCTGGGACTAATTTACCATATATATAGAGGTAAGAATTAATGATAAAGGCAAAAAAAATGGTAAAAATATTGGTGCAATCTTAAAATAAATCCACCATAAACTATGGCATTGTAAGAATCAATATTTTTTTAGATAAACGAGGCAAAAGTAAGTAATTTCTATGACACTTACTTTAAATTACAACAAAAACTCAATCAGAATAAACACGATTAGAGGAAAGCAATCAATTAAAGATAGTCAAAATTTTAGAAAAGTCAATCAATTATTATTATGCAATATCCTACTACTAGCAAATTTTTTGACACTGCAGCAGATAATAATTTTAAAATCTACAAGCTACCATACTCATGTTGAGATAGTATGCAAAATAATTCAGCACAGTACGCTAATAATCATATGAAATTACACAAGCAGAAGGTGAGTTAAACCAAAATCGTATACGAAGTGCATAGAGAAGCGCACAGAATATTAGAGCCGAAAATCGATTCTCAAAGCAATCAAAGGGTAGGAAATAAATCCAGAATAATCAGGGATGAATCTATACTAATCAGCCTTAAAATGGAAATAATTGAAACTAATCCAAATGATAGAATCCGATGCATCTTCGATACCGGACATGTTAAGATATGCCAGATTTCGCAAGATGCATGGTAGCTGGCCATGAGATTTTGGTTGCTATTGGTATGGGGTTTTCTGACAGAGGGGAGAGAGGAGATCGGAGAAGGTCTCATTTGGTGCAGATAGGAAAAAGAAAGGGAAGTGTTTGGTTGTTGGCGTTGCAAGTTGTTTTCCGATAAGGGGAGAGCCGTCAGAGTTTGGAGTCGTGTGGTGGTCTATTTTGGCAGGAGAACGGGAAGGAGGGGAGGGGTAGGGTGATGCGATATAGGAAGAGAGGGTTGCCTACAGATATGTTGGAAAAAGATATGAAGGTGACAACTACTTTGTGTTTTGACCAGAGGCGGGTGGTGGTTGTCGGCCCTCGCTGTCGCAGCACAAGAAAGAACGGGGTAGCTATTTTCACACGGGAACAGAGAGATAAAGAGGTGTCTTATGAGGGAGAGGGGTTTTCGATAAAAAAAATGGAGAGATAGAAGGCAGTCATCGGTGAAAGAAGAAAGAGTGAAATGAAAAGGAATTTTGGGGTTTTGTTTAAAGTTAAACAAGGCAAATTAAAATGTGGCCGTTGATCAAGATGAGATGAATGGATAGGGTTAATTCTCAAAGATTTGGGTCGGATCAAATTAGAATTGGGTTATTCAGATGGAATTGAATGAAATTGAATTTAAAATTAAGTCACAAATTGACTAATTAGGCTATAATTACAAGAAATTGTAATGAAATTGACTGAAATTCAAATAAGTTGGATAGAATAGGCTACGAATTAAACAAATTAGGATGAAATTGAATAGATTGTCATTTGATTAATAATTATAATATACACATTTATGTAAATATATGGTACTTTACCAAATATAATCTATTTAAAGAAAGTACGTAATATATATGTAGTATATTCTAAAAGAATTGTGTAAAATATTTGAACATATTAAAATTATTATTTTAAATTGAAGATTTAAAATATAATATTAATATGTTAATAATAAAAATAAATAAATATTATTGCTACTATTATTACAACTAAAATCATCATTATAATAATAATAAAAGTAAATAATAATAATAATAATAATAATAATAATAATAATAATAATAATAATAATAATAATAATAATAATAATAATAATAATAAAATTATAAAAAAGTAATTTAAAATGATAAAATAATTAATGAACAAATTTTGAAAATTTTAAAAATATATTAAAAATGTGTAATTATTTGGATTGTGAGAAATATTGGGGGAGAATATTATTGAAATTGTTGTCTACATTATTACATTGAGACCCTATTTATAGATACTATATTAGACTCCTTTTCCAACTAGAATACTATAATACAATCCTTTTCCAAATAGGATTCTATATACTATTGTAATTCCTATTCCTATTCTAAGTAGGATTGTATTTACCTATTCCTATTCTAACACTCCCCCTCAAGCTAGTGCATACACGTCATATGTACCTAGCTTGTTACAAATGTAATTAATACGAGAATCGATGACGAGCGTGTTGAGATATCGGCATGTTGATCTTCACAAAATTAACAGTCAACCTCAATGTCTTAGTCTTCTCATGCAATTCCGAGATTGCCTTGTTAAACTTCCCAAACCAAGCTTGAGAAGATTGTTTTAGACCATAAAATGATTTACACAACCGACATACAAGGTTATCAGACTCCACCTAAGCAACAAAATCAGGTGGATGCTCCATATAGATTTCTTCCTCGAGATCATCATAGAGAAAAGCACTCTTAATGTTCAACTGATTAAAAGGTCAATGGAGAATGACAATATGGATCATCTCAAAATTACTCTAAGAAAGTCACTTTAAAACTTCTCGAGACCTGCTTATGCACCAAATTATTAGATTTGATGGCTGAAAATGGTCACAAATTCAGAAATAAAATTATATGGGTAGGGTCGGAATGATGACACGACCCTACTAAGAAGAGAATTATATGGATAGGGTCGGAATGGTGGCATGACCCTACTGGAAAATAGAAACTATATAGGTAGGATCATATTGACGACATGACCCTACTGCAAAGGAAAAATTGTATGGATAGGGTTGGAATGATGGCACGACCCTATGCAAACTAGATTTGATGAGTCACCGAAAAGACGAATGGAACTACGCAAATCAAATCTGAGTCACCAAAAAAGACACATGCTATGCAACTCAGATATGAGAAAGTAGTTCAAAAAATTCACGGTACTACACAAATTGAATATGAGTAGTTCGGAAAGATGCAAGGTGCTACACAAATTGAATATGAGAAAGTAGTCACCGAACAGATGGTACGGTGCTACGCATGATAAATATGAAAAAGCAGTCACCGAAAAGATGATACGGTGCTACACAAATTAGATATAAGAAAAAGTAGTCACCGGAATGATGGCGGTGCTACACAAACACTGAAAGATGTGGGGTTGACACAAAACAACCCTAGAAAGACACCGAAAATTGACGGCTTGTTTGATTGAATTTTCTTCCCTTGAATATGAGAATCATATATATATCACTAACCCTACTTTGTTAATATAACTATTGGCCAGACGGGCAGCATATGTAGGTCATAGCGGCCCGCCGGCAGCGGAAGCTCTTTGATTTTCTACCAGGACCGTAGAAGCTCTGATACCATGTGAGAAATATTGGGGGAGAATATTATTGAAATTGTTGTCTACATTATTACATTGAGACCCTATTTATAGATACTATATTAGACTCCTTTTCCAACTAGAATACTATAATACAATCCTTTTCCAAATAGGATTCTATATACTATTGTAATTCCTATTCCTATTCTAAGTAGGATTGTATTTACCTATTCCTATTCTAACATGGATAAAATTGAAATAAATCCGTTTATTTAAAAAATTTAAAAATATCTACTTTGATCAAATGGCAACATAAAATATGTTTAGGTCGGTCAAAATTAGGTGTCAACAATGGGCTATGTTCAATTGATGTTTTTGAAGTTATTTAAGCCCTTATATGATGAATTGTATGGATATTATGAGGATTTGAATATACATCGTCCCCTTTAAATGTTGATATAAGCATGGGTAATTTAAAGTATGATTTAAATATGAATTTCTTCATGGATTTCATATTACATTATGGATTTAAGTATGAATCTCTATTGTCCATGCAATCCTCTCATCATTCATAGTATATGCATACATGAGCATTGATTTTCATGAAGTTTATCAAGTGGGTTAAGACCAAATTATGTTGATAAATATAATTTTGATGAAAGTATGGTTATAACATGCAAGTGATCACATAATGTCCATGATATAGCTCTTTGAGCAATTATGGGTGTTTTTATATCACGATGTACAAGTATGAATGAGCTATTCCTATGAATTAAACTATGAATGAAGTATGATTTAGTTTTTAAGCCCAATTATACATGATTTTGAAGTATGTTTCGGCTTATAAGCCCAAGTATGCATGATTATGAAATATGTTTTTGCTATTAAGCTCAAGTATGCATGATTATGATTTGAAAAGACTTATTCGCCAATTTCAAGCATGTATATGTATACGTATTCCCGTGGGATAATGACTTAGCACCGAGAGACCTTAAGATTGAGGCTCATCCCCTTAGTTAAGGCAACAACAACAACAACAACATACCCAGTGAAATCCCACAAGTGGGGTCTGGGGAGGGTTAAGATGTACGCGGACCTTACCACTACCACATAGGTAGAGAGGTTGTTTCCATCCCCTTAGTTAAGGCATGGCCTGTTAAAGGTGAATCTCATTATCCAGTAACTACGTGCCACCGTAGGTTAAAGGTTCGCTCATTAGATAAGGTTGAATCCTTAGAAGGGTCACATGTTAGGTAAGGTTGACTCTTTAAGGATCACCCGTCAGATGAAGCTTGATTTTTTGGATGGACCACCCGTTGGTAGAGGCTTGGTCAATTATGTAGCTTTAGTGGATCCACTTAGGCATTATGGATGTTCACCTTGGCAAGTGACTCCCCCTTTTCTTTGGTGTAGGGGTAACATTGGGATTTCATATAATAGCTCGCATGGTCTTACATGTCGGTTGAGGTCCCATCCCCGCTTTTGAAATATTACTCTTCTTTTGTATATACTTCTTTCTATATGTGTGCCTTGCCATCTAATATTGAATGCAAGTATAATGAGTTCATAAGCATTGCATGCCCGCATACTTAGTACACTAAAATATGATAAAGCATACTCTTTACCTACATGATCTAACCATGTAGGGACCAGAGACTATCTTCATCCAGCTCTTGATGGTTAGCTTTGATTGTGAGAGTTGCCTGTGGTGAGTCCTATCATTCAAGGACAAGCCACCTTCTATGTATCTATTATGCTATTTCTTACGTCTTTACTTTGAGGGTGACATGTCTTGTCCCCCGTCCTATTCCACAACTTAGAGGCATAATTGGACATCATGTAAACTTTTTGTACAGGATTGTGATGTGTTATGCTATTTGCTTATGGAGATTATGATTATGGTTGTCTATTGATGTTGATATGATGATGATATGTTATTGATGAGATGTGGAAATATGGAGAGTCCTAAGTCTCTTCTATCTCCATAGTGTGGGTCATGCTTACCCGTACCTTAGTTCCTATGTGCTATGTGCTATGTGCTATGTGTATCCATGCGAATTCTTATCCCTATGACATCCCCATGGAGTGAGTCATATTTTCCTGTCCTTTAAAATTAGGTGTTTATTGTTTATAAATGTGCTTCCGCACTGATGATGTGTATATGGATGCTATGAGGCTTGTTTGGGGACTCTCGAGTTCCTGTTCTCTATGCACTTCTAGGTCCTAGGCTCGGGTCATGACAATAAAGTAGCAGTCAAATAAATTTGGGAATATTAAAATAAGATTTTATGAATTTTTCAATCATATCTTTAAACTTATCTTTTCTTTTATATTTTTACAAATTCAAATGAAATAGTCCAAATATTTACTAAAACGGAAGAAATAATTGGATAATATTGATCAAAAATAACATTTGTAGCAATAGAAAAAATTCTTAAAAACTCAATAAGATCTTTTGTCTCTTCCCAATCATCTCTACAAAGTCTTTAAGTTAAATGTGAATTATGAGCATTATAGACCTTTTATATCAGATCTTGATAAACATAAGCATCTTCAAACATTTCAAATAAAGAATTCGATCTAGTAGAAACTTCTCTTGAAACTTTTCTATATTCAAGTTGATCTTCTTCACAATGATTTTTAAATCCTGTAAGTCTAGACTTTATTTTAGATTTAAAAATCCAATTACAAGCCATTCTAATTTTTTCACAAGAAACTCCAAAATTAGAAACACCATCTTTTACAACCAAATATAAATAAATATGTGCTACACATTTAATATGAAAAGCATCTTCATCAGTTGGACAAGCTCTTCGGTTTAGAAAATCAACTGCTCTCAAATTATTAGAGGTGTTGTCTAAAGTGACACTCATTATTTTATCACATATTCCAAAATAAGTCAAAATAGAACCTATTGTTGAGGCTATATAAGATCAACTTTTAGTTTTTTCAACATATTTATAGTCTATTATTCATTTTTGTATATTCCAATAATGATCAATCCAATGAATAGTAACAACAAAATAATCATTACCATTAATACTATAACTCATATCAGATGTAACAGAAAATTTAATATCAAAATAAGCAAATAAGCAACTAAGATAATGACAATGTTCTGCTTGATCTTAAAAAATAGCATTTTTACTTGTATTCCTTGAAAAACCTTAAAAGAGATGGATTATACACTTCTCGAATATAATGAATGAAACTCGAATGTAAAGGAAAGCTATAAGGAAAACCACAAATAGTAACTATTTTTACTAATTCTTCAAGATCTTTTTCTTTACTATATGTGTGAGGTTTGCTTGGGCCAGCCGGATTAAACATATTTAACACACTTTGAACCATATTAGGGCCTCCTACAAATTCTTCAATTAAAGGTTCGCCTCTTTTTTTAGCCATAATCACAACTTCTAGATGAACAAATTCTGTATTACACTTTCTCAAATGTGTTATTAGTTGTCCCGTCCATCCATGCGACCTAGTAGTCAAATGATTCATTTTATTTTTCACATTTTCTGCATTTGATAGTTGATTCTTCCTGATTTTGTAGTAAAAATTGTCAAACTAAAGATCTTTTAGGACATTCTGCTTTTGTAGTTTTAGTAAATGTGGGTGGGGGGGGGGATAATTCCGCTGTGGGACTAGTAGGGTTGTCATCTTCTTCATAATTTTCCTTTCTACTTCTTCATCTAAATCTTCATCAAAATTAGAAAAATATCTATTTAATGCTTCATGGTCTAATTGATTTTGTGAATTTAATTTTATAACATTTGGACGTGACATAAAAGAACTTTCATCAACATGAGAAAAATCATCGGTATTAATTCTAAATCCTGGTGGCAATTTTCTAGAATTATTTCCACCCCTATTAATAGAAATATTTCTTTTTCAGATATTAATCTTTTTCCACTATTTCTTTGTGAAACCATATTTAAAATTTAAAACAGTAAAAATATTGTAAAAAAAAGCAAGATGAATATAAAAAATAGTAACTTAGTAAATAAATAAATAAAAATAATAAAGTTGGAACGAATATATCAAATATCTGCGTAAAAGTAGACGTATAACCAAAAGTTTAAAATGAGAGATACCAATTGAAACTTGCCAATTACTTCAAAAGAATTCTCCAGACTCCAATTAATAAATACCACAAAAATAAATTTTATAATGAATAAGGGAGATTGAGAATTGAGAGAAACTGTAAGAGAGGAGATTATGATTTTTTTGAAAAATTAGAAGAAAATGAGTTATATTAATAGTGTTAGGGGGTTAATGGGGAAGAGGGGTGCAATGGTAGGAGGGGAGGGAAATTTAGCCATTAGTAGGCCCCCCCAACGATCAACAAGCTTGCAAATGGCTATATAGTCATTGGGAATAAATTAGTGGGATAAAGTGTTTTTGGACCATTTGAACCGGTATAAAACCGGGTCAACTGGTTAAAAATTCCAGACCTGTTTCGGTACCTTAGGCAACTGGTTCCTTATCGGTTCAACTAAGATCGAATCAACTGAAACGGGAACTAAACCGAAAAAAACTGATCCTCTTTCCAGCCTTAATAAGAAGACATGACTCATGTTTTAGCTTGCTTCAAGGCTATGTTTATGCTTGCTTATTTATATGATTTATTGTTTACCTTATGTATGCTTATGATATGAACAAGAGGTTTGGATGGGGCGCCTTGATGTTCCATATTCGTCGTGTCATTGACTAGGATCTAGGTTCGGGTCATGACAAAATTCGTATCAGAGCACTAGGTTTGGAAGCATCCTATGGAGTCCAACATACTGCATCTAGTAGATTCTTGTTCATAGGTGTTAAGTGTGCCACGTCTATAAATAGGAGGCTATGAGACATTTAGGAAATCCTCACTTATTTTGTGATTTATTTTGTGCCCTATGTTTTGATCTAAGACTCTTCTCCGCTAACACTTGTCCTTTGAAATTTTCAGAGAATGCCTCAATGACAAGCTCCATTACAAAGGAGAGATGATGCTAATGAAGACCAAGCTCCTCTGGCTCCTCAAGTTCCATAAGATCCTCTAGCAAATCAAGTGACCAATAAGGAGTTTAGGACCACCGTCACTATGCAAGCCCTAGCTATGGCTACTCAAGCCAATCCGGTTACTACTACTCAATATACTCCTACTCTGGCTTCTAGGGTGAGAGACTTTACAAGAAAGAATCCCTCAAAGTTTCATGGGTCCAAGGTTGAAAATATCCACAAGAGTCTATTGATGAGGTCTACAAGGTGGTCGAGATCATGGGTGTGACATTGGAGGAGAAGGCAGAGTTGAAGGCTTACCAATTCAAGGGGGTTGCTTAAGTTTGGTTAACACAAAGAAAGTCAAAAATAATTGAGGAAGGTCTTGTTGGATGGTAGGTTTTCAAAGATGCATTATTTGATTATTTCTTCTCACTTGATCTAGGGAACCAAAGTGATGGAATTCATGGATCTCAAGCCAAAAGGCATGAGTGTGAGAGAGTATGCCCTCAAAATCACAAAGTTTCCCAAGTATGTTCCTTCTTTAGTGGCTGATCCTAGAGTCTGAATGAAAAAGTTTATTTTGAATATATCAAACTTGGTTAAAATAGAGTGCAAATTGTGATGCTTTTCAAGAATATGGATATTTCTAGGCTCATGACTCATGCCGAGAAAATTGAGAGTGAGAAGCTTTACCTGATGAAGATGAGAGAGTCCAAGAGGGCTCAATTTGAGGGTAGGTTTTCACATGCTATGTCTAGTGGTAGTGGCCATTTCCAACAATGCCAAGGTCATTTAAGAATGCTATTCCAAGGTTTGATATGGTTAGGGTGCCTACTCCTAAGGCTCAAGTTGATCAGAATAAGGCTAGTGATGCTACTCTTCCTAAGTGTCCCAAGTGTGGGAGCAATCATGGAGGTAATTGCTTGAGAGGGCCAGGTGCTTATTTTTGTTACGATAAGATGGATAACAAGATTTTTGAGTGTCCTAATGTTTCTAACAAGGGGAGAGAAGGGCGTCTTCAAGTTCTGGCGGGTCAAAGAAGGAAAGTGCAACAAGGTGCCAAGCTCAAGGAGGTAGACCACGTGGCAACTGATTTTATGCTTTACATGCTAGACAAAAGAGGGAGGAGTCTCCCAATATGGTTACAGGTATATTAAGGGTCTTTGATCCTGATATGTATGCTTTACGTGACCCCAGTGCGAATAACATAAAATACTATGTGTCTCTCATAGTCTTGTTAGAGCCATATTTGGATTATACTCCAATTGGTGAGTCAGTCTTAGCCAAGAAAGTTTATAGAAATTTTCCCGTGTCAGTATATGTAGAGTCTTTTCTTGTGACCTTGATGAACTTGATGTGATTGATTATGATATTATTTTTAGCATTGATTTGTTGCATGCATCATATACCTCTATTAATTATAGAACCCATAGGATCAAATTTCAAGTCCCTAATGAACCCATTCTTGAGTGGAAGGAAACAAATTTAGTGTTCAAGGGTAAGTTCATTTCATATGTAAAGGCTAAAAAGTTGATTTTCAAGGGGTGCATATATCATGTTCTTTGGGTTATAGATATAGAGTCCGAAGTCCTTACTCTTAATTTTGCCCCTATCGTTAATGAATCCCTCAGTTTTTTTATCGATAACTTGCTCAGTATTCCTCCCAAAATGAAAATTGACATTGGCATTATTATTCTACTCGATACTCAACACATCGCTATACCTCCATATCGAAATAGCCCTAGCAGAGTTGAAAGAATTAAAAGAACAATTAAGATACTTGCTTGACAAAAGATTCATAAGGTCTAGTGTTTCTCCATGGGGTGCTCTCATATTGTTTGTGAGAAAGAAGGATAGTTCACTTCCTATGTGTGGATTATCGACAATTTTACAAAGTCACCATACAAAACAAGTATCCACTTTTGAGGATTGATGATCTATTGACCAACTAAAAGGTGCAAGCTACTTCTGAAAAATTGAACTTTATTCTAGGTATCACCAATAGAGGGTGAAGGAGAACGACATTCCAAAGATGCCATTTAGAACCCAGTATGGCCATTTTGAATTTTCGGTTAAGTATTTTGGACTAAAGAATGCTCCTGTAGCTTTCATGGACTTGATGAACAAGGTTTTCAAGCCATATTTGGACATGTTCGTGGTTTCTTTTATAGATAATATATTGGTTTATTTAGGGAATGTGAAGGAGCATGAGGATTATTTGCTGATTGTGTTGCAAACATTCGGAGATAGGCAACTCTTTGCCAAGATTAGGAAGTGTGAATTTTGGTTATTGACCACATTATTTTCGGTGATTGTATTAGGGTTGATCCAAAGAAGAAAATAGTGGTAAGAAATTGTCGTAGCCATTTTGTCCTTCAAATATTAGGAGATTTTTGGAATTGGCCGGATATTATAGATGATTTGTTAAAGGGATCTCTTCCATTGCCTCTCCTTTGAATAAGTTTACTGAAAGAAGGAAAAGTTTGTCCAACGAATGTGAGAAAAGTTTCCAAACATTAAAGAGTTATCTTACTTCATTCCCAATTTTGACATTGCCTGAAGGTTCAGATGGTTTTGTTATTTTTTGTAGTGCCTCACATGTAGGGTTGGGTTGTGTCTTGATGCAACATGGTAAAATCATTGTCTATGCCTCAAGTCAATTAAAGGTTCATGTGAGGAACTACCTTGTCCATGATCTTGAATTGGTGGTCATTGTATTTGCATTAAAGATATGGAAAGATTATCTATATAGGGTACATGTTCATATATTGACCAACCAGAAGAGTTTGAAATAAGTGTTTAGTCAATGAGATTTGAACCTAAGCAAAGGAGGTGATTGGAACTTCTAAAATATTATAACATGAATGTGATATATCACCCCAACAAAGTAAGTATTGTGGCCAATGCACTTAGTAGATTATCTATAGGCAGTATTACACATGTTGAGGATGAAAAGAAAGAGCTAGTAAAAAAAGTGCACCATTTTGTTGGTTTTGGTGTTAGACTATGTGGGACTAATGATTGTGTACTTGTACAAAATGGGGCAGAATCATCTTTAGTAGCGGAGGTTAAAGAAAAGCATGACATGGATCCTACCTTGGTTGAATTGAAGAAGTTAGTGATCGATAAGAAGATGAAGGTTTTTTCACAAGGGGGATATGGAGTACTTCGTTACCAAAGGAGATTGTGTGTTCCTAATGTTGATGGTCTAGGGGAGAAGATACTAGATAAGGCTCATAACTCTAAGTATTCTATTCATCAAAGATCCACCAAAATGTATAGAGATTTGAGAAAGGTGTATTGTCAGAATGGCATGAAGAAGTATATAGCAAGGTGTGTGGCAAGATGTTCAAATTGTCGACAAGTAAATATTGAACACAAAGACCAGGTTGTTTGGCCCATGATATTGAGATTCCACTTGGAAGTGAGAGGAGGTGAACATGAATTTCATTATGGGTTTGCCAAGGGCACAAGAATAATTTGACTCAATATGGGTGGTTGTAGCCCACTTTTTTCGGTAAAGACTTCTTACAGTGTTGAAGATTATGCTAAGGTTTATATTTAAGAGTTGGTGAAATTGCATGGGGTTCCATTGTTTATTATATCAGATTGTGGTAATTAATAATTCATTTCTTATTTTTGGAAGTCATTCCAAAGGGGTCTTGGTATGAAAGTGAAGCTAAGGACATGTTTCATCCTCAAACCGATGAGCAAGCCAAAAGAATAATTCAAATATTGGAGGATATGCTAAGGGCATATGTACTTGATTTCAAAAGTGATTGGGATGATCACCTACCTCTTACTGAATTTGCTTACAACAATAATTTCCACTCAAGCATGGATATGGCACTATTTGAAGCCTTATGTGGTAGACAATGTAGGTCGTTAGTAGGATGGTTCAAAGTTGGAGAGATATCATTTATTGGCCTAAATTTAGTACTTGATGCTATGGAGAAGGTGGGATTTATAAAAGAAAAGTCGAAGGCTACCCAAAGTTGCCAAAAGTTATATTTGGATGTTAGAATAAGGGACCTTGAGTTCGATGAAGGTGATTTGATTTACGTGAAAGTTTCACCTATGAAGGGTGTAATGTATTTTGTGAAGAAGAGTAAATTGAAGCCTAGATATGTGGGACCTTATAAGATCTTGAAACGAATCTGGAAGGTAACCTATGAGTTAGATTGGCCATTGGAGTTTCCTATGGTCCATCTGATGTTTTATGTGTCAATATTGAGAAAGTTTATGGATGATCCAAACTACATTGTTCCATTGGAGGATGTGAGGATTGAGGAAAATTTGACTTATGAAGAGGTATCAATTGAGATATTCGATCGGCAAGTGAAGAGGTTAAGGAACAAGGAAGTCACATTCATTAAAGTATTATGGAGTAACGAACAAGTTGAGAGTACTACTTGGGAAGCGGAGGCGGACATGATGAAGCGATATCTTTTTCTTTTTTCTTCCATTCAAGCCTAAGAGACCTAAATATGAACTATTCTTCCAAATCCTTACTTATCCATTTTCTTTGTCATATTGCATGCATGCATGGTCATGAGAGTATTTTTAAATGATATTTAATATATAAGTTTGATAATTTTATGAAATTGATCTTTAAGTTACATTTTTGTATTTATGTTTGGTTGTAGGTTGTTTCCTACTCTATTCAATCTTCTTTTTGCCTCATTCGAAGACAAATGATCCTGAGGTGGAGATATTATAACACCATGCACGTTAGAAAGTTGGAATATTTAAAAGGTGCAAGAATTTGGATCTGGTCAGGAAAGCATTAGTCAATCTAAGACTCGTGGTTTGATCAAAGAGTCGTGGATAGGTCTCATGGTCTGGGATAGTTTGCTTGGGAAAATGTAAAAGTTGGGAGTCAAACTATGAGGATATAGTATGATCCATACATGGAAGAACAACTCGTAAATAGGGGTCGTGAATAGGGTCCTAGAATTGAAAATCTGGCCAAGTGTTGAGGGAAAAGAATGAGGCCAATGGACGGGTCGTAGCCCATTTTATGGGCAGTAAACAGTGGAATATAGTTGCACTAGTAAAGCAAAAAAAATTCTAAGTATGGAGGGGAACTATGAGTGGTGTTTACGGGTCATGGTCTTATCGATAGATCGTAAAGATGATTTTATAAATGGAAAATCAGAGGTGTGCTAAGAAACCAAAAATGTAATTAGGATGAAACATGGGGTCCATGAGTCATAAATGGATCTACGACATAGACCCTGTAGTCGATGGCTTTGATAGGCTTTTAACTATGGAGTTTTCCCTTAACTGCCTTAGATCAGATTAAACCTCTTTCAGTCACATTCACGCCCAAACTCTCTCAAAAAATTCCTAAGTTTATTCTCTCAAAAGGATTCCCCCATGGAAGTACAAGGGCTCTAATTCTCTCAAGGATTCAAGGTCACGTTCCTCTATATTTTTTGAGTTTATTCATCAAGGTATGTAGGGCTTCATCGATGGAGTAATTTCATCCATGGAGCACAATCAAAAGTTTACTTCTTCTTCCATGTTCAAGCATGAATTTTATGGATTTTCATGATTTATTCTTAAATTCTTGAATTATGATTGTTCCATGATCAAATTGCTCTATTATATATGAATTTTGATGGTTTGCATGAATTGCATGATTGTTAATTAATTTTCAAGCTATTTCAAGTATATGTTGATTAGGGCTTATGAAATTTATATGGGTTCCTTTGTTTATGATTCAATTTGATTTCACTTGCATTGATCTTAGATAATTTTCGTTGAATTCCATGATTTTAGACTCAATTATCCATGAATCATATTTTTCTTTAATGACTTATTTGAAGTTAAATTTTATGATAAGACCTCAAGTATAAAAGTATGTCTATGATCATGATTATGAGGGTGACCTAAGACCCCAATTTTTGTGCAAGATGATATTAATGGGGTGTGTACCCACACTTTATTCAAGCATGTAGATGGACTATTCCAAGGACATGAATTGATTTACTTGGTTTAATACCTTTTTTACGAGCTATGAAAGTATGATTTTATGAACAACAAATCATGTTGATAACTACGTATCTATTGCATAATTATGTATTTCGTGTGATTTTACATAGCACCGAATGAGCTCGAGGGAGACTATCCCCATTGCTTAAATCCTCTAGTCTCATAACTACGTGCCACCATAGGATTATGATTATATGCCTATAAGGTATTAAGTTAGTAGATCCACATATGACACTCACCGTGTTAGGGTTGATCCCATAGGGTGGGGTATAGTCTACATTGGAAAGTAAACTACTCTTTCTCCATTATGGAAGTAACATCGAGATTTTATGTAATAGTCTGCATGGTATTATTGTTGGTTATGATCCTATTCCCACATATATATGTATGCTAGGATATGAAAGATTTTATAATGCTTCTCTTCATGATTTTGAAGATACATTGATCATTCATCTCTTGTCCTTACTCTATTGTTATGACTATGCACATCATTATTACAATTATGATGTTTCATGATACATTGCATGCCTGCATACGAAGTACATTCTAATGTACTAATGCATACTCTTTGCCTACATAATCTAACTATGTAGGGACAGACAACGATACTACACCTCAATATTGTGGCTACTTAGATTCTACATATTGAAGATTAGGTGAGTTCCCATGATTCGAGGCCAAACCTTTACTTTCTTGCTTTATTATGCTATGTGGAGACTTTTGTACTTAATATCTTATCTTGAAGGTGATCTAGTGGCATGTTCTAGTCCTTGGCAAGATCTAGTGTTGTAGATCCATGATTTGGACAATATTGATGAAATTCCCTTTAATGGGAAGACTCGACTCCCATGTTTTAGCTTTCTTCAAGAGTATGTTTCCACTTGCTTGTTTATATAATTTCTTATTTACCTCATGTATGATTATGATATGAATAAGAGGCTTAGGTGAGGCACCTTCGATTCCACATTCGTTGTGTCACGACTAGGCCTAGTTTCGGATTGTGGATATCACGACCCGGACCTAGGGCCTAGAAGTGACATGGTGAATGAGAACCCGAGAGTCCCCAAACAAGCCTCAAAGTATCCAAATCCACATCATCAGTTTGGAAGCGCCTTCAAATAGCAAATGCATAGTTCTAAGGGATGGAAAAGTAGGACTCACGCTATGGGGATATTTAAGGGAAACGAATTGACATGGATTCACGTAGCACATAGCATATAAGAACTAAGGGGCGGGTAAGTATGACTCACTCTATGGGGGCAATATAGGGCTTAGGATCTTCCACATTTCCACATCAAATACACATACATAACATAATTCTCATAATCAATCCATGATATCCATATCCAATAGATAACCAAAATCATAAGCTCCAACTACAACACATAACATATAGAATCTGCGAGAGTCTACAAGATGTCCAACAATGCCTCTAGTCATAAGATGGGACGGGGGCCAAAACATGTCCCGGGATCACCCTCAATCAAGAAGATAACCAGAAAATAACCTAGGTAGAAGGAAAGTTGTTTGTCCTTGGAAGATAGGACTCACCACAATATCAACTCTCCAAATTTGAGCTACCTATCAAGCGGTGGATGGTCGTAACACACGTTCCGTACATGGTAAAATCATGTAGGCATAGAATAGAGTATGCGTTAGTATGTTTGAATGTACTAAGTATGTGGGCATGCAATGCATATGATTTATCAACCTGCATTTCAGTGTTAGATGACAAGGGCACATAATAGAGAAAGAATCCTATATCCAAGGAAGAAATATACAAGATGCCATGAAATTCATGATGCATGAAATGCAAGAATGCTCATATATAGTGGGGATGGACTATAACCGACAAATCAAACCCATGCGAGCTATTACACGAATTAGTCCGATAAAGACCTCCTATCGGTAGGAGAAGATTACTTTCTAAAGGTACTCTACATCACACCTTACGCAACACACCATTTTGGTGGATGGTCACCTTCCTTACGGAACTCACCATTTCATAAGGATTTTCCATAATCATACCATATCATATCATAATCATAAATGAATAACCATTCCTTACGATCCGATCATTTTGATAATGGCTAACGTTCCTATGTTGGCACATAGTTCAGGAAAGGGAGAGGGCCCTTGGGGATAGCCCTAACGCCTCCAATCCATTGGTGCTAAGTTGAAATATCCCACATGGATACTTATACATATTCATGCTTCCAAGAGATACAATATTTATTTCAAATCCGTAATTCATTTCAAAATCGTTCAATGCACATTTAGGCTCAAATGCCAAATCATAATCATGATACTCATGCAAGGAATAACTCATGCACGTATACAAGATGGCGGAAGCACCCGAGATGCTCAAAGAGCCATAATCATAAGACATGTATGTGATAACATTCTTTTCATAACCAATATCTTATCAAAATCATTTCATAAAACATAATTGGGCTTAACCCACTTCATAATTTCCATAGAGATCAACGTTCATGAATGCAAATGCAATGCATGATGTGAGAATAGCATGGGTAATATAGATTCAAGATAAAATCAATATTATAATATAAAATTGAAGTAAAACCATATTTAAATTCACATTTAAATCACAATATAAATTACCCATGCATAATTCTACATTTAAAGGGGATATGCATCTTCATAACTTCAAAACCTCAATGTAAATCATCATAATAGGACTTAAAATAACTTAAAATCATGAATAATATACAACCCATACATAAATTGAATTTAATAAAATCAAATAATGAAAACCCACATTTAAAGTAGACAAAAATTCATGAAATCAATTGAAAGGAGTTTTGGGTCTTCTTGGTTGAAAAGGACCGAGAATCAATCCCACATACCTTGATTAGAAGGATGAATTCGAGAAGAATTTAGCTTGAATTTAAAAATCCAATTGCTTCCTAGCTTGAATCTTGAAGATGAGACTTGGAGAGAATTTTGAGAGTCTAATTCTAGAAACTAAGTGTTTGTCTTGAATGAGGGTTTAGAATTACTGTGGAATGCCCCTTTAAATTTTAAACTGAAGTTGACATGGTTGGCTTCACGGTCTGTGAAGGTCTCCCGTCTAGCCCAGACAGATTTTACGAAAAAGGGCATAACTTCTTACTCCGAATTCGGAATGAGGTGAGACCAGATGCGTTGGAAAAAAATTCAAAAAGATTCTATTTTGATAGGGCATGGGTTACCCAGTTCCTTCTGTGCTAAGAGATATGACCATTTAAAGTCGACCCTTCTATCTGTACTTTGTGAAAAACTTAGCCAATGGAATTCCTTTGAACTTGACTTGATGTAAGAGACCTATTATGGCCTTAATCAACATAAAGAAGCTTGAATTGAAGGTTCAAAAGTGAACTTAGCTTTAACTTGAAGATCCTATACTTAGAATTTTTTCACAAAGTCACCTTCACAGGTTACACAGGCCGTGTAGTGTCACACGGGCCGTGACACTGCCCGTATCCCTCTCCTTAGAAAAATTCCACGATCACGTTATGAGATAGTGATTCCATACTTAAAAAACTTTCACTCCGGAAGCCTTACGGATGGCCTCACGAGCCATGACACCCCACACGGGCCGTGTACATGGCCGTGTAACCATACTTGGTCCTAAAATTGTGGGATTTCAAGCAAAGGCCACCACATGGCCCACCATATGGTCCATGATGTGTCACGCGGACCGTGAGGGTTCCAAGTGTGGTGTACCTTAGTTTAAAACACCACGTTTAAGGGCAAAACATCCTCCATAGGCCAAGGGTCACTCCGTGAAGGCTCCACACGGGCCGTGTGACCTCACACGGACTGTGATGCTTCCCATGAAGTGTCACCTTGGTCTAAAGCTTTTCTGAAACCAAATTTTCATGCTTCATTGAGGTCATAAAATTTTTTAGGTCATTACAGCGACATTAGAAGTAGCAGACTCATACTCTATAGTGATATAATTATTACTTTCTCTTTTTATAGAGATGTAGACTGTTAATGGTTGTCTATAGCCTAAGCCTTTGTGCTTTTCTTGGTGATATCTTCTAATGGGAGTTTTACTAATTTGGACGGCTCATTAGGGTTGTATCCAGCCTTCGCAAATAACATATAAGCATTTGGATCAAAGCCTTTTATGTTTTGGAGGGAGTGACATTTCTAGTGGTAGATTTTGAGCCATAAACTTTCCCAACAGCTTTGAAGACAAGTTGGTTGCAATATTTGTTTGATAGAAAGAGTTATCCCGCCTAATACATTTCCTTGAACAACAGGAAATTGACTAGCCCCTTTCTTTACCTTTGGAACAAAATGCGGATGAAAGCTAACTTCTTTTTCAAGGATATGATATTCTCTTAATTTGGATAAGAACAAAGATCCTCAATATTGGCTTTGATTTTTTTGACAACCACATCAGTTCTCTATCCTGTAAGCTTATCGAACTTAATTTATTTGACGTCGTCAAGTTTTGCCTCCTTCACAACATAACTCTTCAAATAGAATTTTGCATTGACAAAGTACTTAATTTCAATGAAAGGATTTTCATCAATAACTCTTCTGCTTTCAATTCGGTCTTGAAGATACTTCAAACACTGATAGGAGGATGATGAGATAAATTTTGTTCTTATGTACCCAACTACCAAGTAATATATAATATGAAGTCTTTATATTGATCACATGCATCCGTGCACAAGATGAAAAATCACCAATATAGATTTCTAACTTGATAGAGCCTACATACCTTTGTCCCCCTTGATTGAATCTTTTTATTAATAGATAACTCTTGTGGAGTTCTTTGGTTGTGATGCCCAATTCCTTCAATGTGCAGGTGAGAAGAATGTTAACTCCATGTCCTTCATCTATCAAGATTATATTTATCCTCTTCTTTAGTACGTGCCCCACCATATACAAAAGACGATTATGTAGTGTTTCACAAAATAGAAGATTATCATCTATAAATGTGACTTTATTGTTATATGTATGTACGTTCTAAACAGAGATAGGCTTTTCAGAAGGTAAGAGGGACATTTTTCATGGAGTTTCACCCATTGCTTTTTCTTTGTCCATGGAAGATATCCTTGATGAAGTTTCACTTATTGTTTTTCCTTTGCCTGCATTAAAATATGATGCCTCAATGTTGTCTTCGACAGTTTTGGTGTGAAACTAACTCAACAAGAACTCCCCAAAAGTCACAAGACGTCATGGTTTCTGTGATGATGCACTTCTGTATTTGCTTTCTTTGGATGTTTGACTGGCTTTTGCTTCTTTGGTCTCCTTACTATCCTCCATTTTAACAGTTTCTTAGATGATTCTTTTCGTGAACTAGTCTTTTTGCATCTTCATCTAGGCATGAGAATCCAACCTTTACATTATCTCTATCAGCTTAGAATTTGTTTTTCTCTAATGACTTCTCTTTTTTCGAGGTATATATTTTGACTGGATCAAGCGAGCCTAAAGGGTCAAGAGGTTTGGTTGGAACTTTCTTTCTCATCATCAAGGATAATCTTCTTTTTCATATCCAATTGCATTACTTTTTCCTTGAAGACAAAACACTTTTCAAGAGGGTGACCCAAAAGTTTATTTTATTTGCAATAGTTAGGGTCGATAGTTTCTCTAGCTTCATCAGGTTGTTTCATCTCTGGCAACTCGATGAGCTTCGGTCAACCAATTCATTAAAAAATTGTGAGACATTTGATTCCATAAAGAGATTTTCTTTTTTTTCATCTCCCTTAAAGTCAAATTTCGATTTGGACGCCCTTGAAAAGTCATCTTCCTAGTTTGCATTTTTACTTTCCTTTGCCATGAACTTCACAGGTGACACACTGACGACATCCAAGGATTCATTGTTTTCATTTTTGAGAAAAAATTTGCTCCATTTCTTGGGTTCTTGCTTGTCCTTTCCTTTCCGAGAATCATGAATAGGCATTATATCCTTTACAACAGAAGATATACTTAACTCTATATCATGAGCGCGAGTAGTTAGATCTTCAAAGGACTTTGGCTTAATTCCTTGTTAGATGTAGAGAAGCCCCTAGTAGATTCATTGGATATACATATTTATTGCAAAAGCTTCACAAAGCCTATCTTAGCAATTTAGGTTCACATTTCTCTATCGATATATGAAGTCGATGACTGATTAAACCTTCCTTTGGTAAGTATTTGTGAGTTCTACCATGCTCACTACGCGCCTTGCGCTATAGAAGTGATTGAGAAACTCATGCTTTGGTCGCTCTCAACTATCAATTGAATGAGGCTAAGATCTGTGTACCAGTCAAAGGCATTTCCTTTTAAGGAACAAATTAACTGCTTGACGAGATAGTCTCCATAGGTCCAAGCATTATAACATGTCTCCATAAAGTGTGTAATATGTTGCTTTGAATTTCCTTTGCCATCGAACTGTTGAAATTTAGGAGGTTGATAATTGGAAGGCATTTTAAGGTTATCAATACTTGTATGTAATGCTTGGCATACATATAGGAAGACTTGGTAAAGACTTCATAGTTATCTTTGATGGTTGTTTCAATGAGCTCCTTTAATTGATCAAGTAGGATCATCCCTTTTGTAGAAACTAGCATTTCCTTGATAGGTGATGCTTGCTCGATAGGACTTTCTATCCATTGAACTTCAATACCCTTCCTAGAAGCATGGATAGATTCCCCATCTAGTAAGCCATTCACCATGTCAATCAACTTATCGATGTGAGACTCTTGACGTTGCGCATGCTTCGTCAATCCTCCAATCATCTTTGCCTGATTTGCAATTTGCTCCTCTATGGACGTAACATCAATTGTAGTTGCTTGCATGATAGTTGGAGGCATTGAAAAGTAGCATGGACTGTCGCAAAAGTTGATATTCATAGGGCTCACATTACACAATGCATATGGAAAAGACTCACTAGTTCATCATGGTCTTTCTTTATAGTAGAGTTCTTGGAACCAGAGATCTCAAGTAGAGCTAAAGTCTTCTTGATCTTCTCAGCAACACTACTTCCTTTTTCTGAAGCACCGGTAAAAAACGTTGCTCCCTTTGGGGTTGAAGATCCAAAATAAAGAGTTGGTGTGAATAATAGTTACAGTGTTTGTTGTCCTAACAACTTTAACACTTTCAAAAGTAACACTAAGGGCTCCCTCTACATCAGTAGAGTACTTGGAGTCAACAATCTTGGAGGAAGTTGGTCTTCTTGGAAGCCATTTCAATATTCTTTGGTGCTAAAAAAGTTGAGATAAGAGGTAGAGATTGTCCCATTGGATGTGCCAGAATTTATAAGACAATAAAATTTCTGTCGAGAAAATAATAATCAAGAACAAAATATATTACAATAATCATAGTATTTTATTTCAAGATATGAGTACTACAATCTCTATGGATCCTCTGATCTGCCTTGTCAAATATAAACCAAAGGTCTCTTGAGCTTGATTTTGAATCTTGTGAAATTTGATAGATTTGATCCTGACTTTTACTTGAACTCAAGGGCTTTTGGACTTGATTTTGATTTCTGGATTTGATAAACTTAATATGGGCTTGAACTTGATATAGGCTTGTTCTTAAAGTTAATCTTGACTTGTACTTGAATTCAAGGGCTTTTGAGTTTGTTCTTAAATTTGATTGTCTTGATGTTGATGCATTCTTGAAGTTGAATGCTTGATTACTTGAACTTGTAGCTTGTAGAAAAATATACGGCATTTGATCCACGAGCTCTCCCTGGATTCTTGTTAGAATTCTTGTGTGTTTTCTAAATTATAAGGGCCCCTATATATAGTTATAGAATAGAGGAGTTAAGACGGAATCAGACTTTCTTCCAGTCAATCAGATTTAAGTGACATGGCGCAGGAAAAGTGATTAGAATAGGTTTCTTTTTAAATGAAATGACGATATTTGATTGGTCGAAGCATGTCACTTGCACATGTGGCTCATTTTTGTTGGCCTTTAATTGTGATTGGAATTCCATGCCATTTGATACATGACATGATCATATTGGCTTCTTTGTTTGACTTGGCATGCCACATCACTTAATACATGGTACCACACGAGCCTATAGGATGAGATGATACTGGCTCTAGTAAAGTGAGTCATCTTTTATAGTCCAAATAAATGAATTTGGACTTTTAATTAAGGAATTTTTTTTCAAAATAACTACATTTTCATATTTAATAAGACTCCTTACCTGCAATTTGAATATTTATTGAAAATAGCTATATTTTAGTTGTTATTTACTTGACTTGTTATTCTTTGTATAAAATAAATTAATACAATAAAACTAATAAATATTTAGTTGGAGAAAAATATGGTAAAGAATATTTTATATATGGTAAATATTTTCTAAAATATTTCAATCTTCACTATTTTCAGTTACTGTATCTCTCCACCCTTCTTCTCTCACCTTCGATCGTTCCATTCTTCCAGTCTTCCTCCATCGTCCTCCTCTACTTTCTTCTCCGATGGGACCATCTTCCTCCTCCATCCCAATACAATAAGAATATTTTGGCACAACATTTTTGGGGATTCAATTAACAAGCTTCAAATTATCATCAATGAAGCAAATGATTTATTAATTTGTGACTGAAAAAGAAGATCGGGGCATAAAATTGCAAATTCATGCATAATATTGAACCTGGTGTTTTTTCAACACATGTTGGATTTGGATTTCAATTTGAAATAGATATTGCATAGATAAAGTTTTTTCGTGAAATCAAAACTCAGTGAAAGTATGAATATTTAATATTTTTTTTAAAATTCAAAGTGGTTTTTGGTATGTATCTTTTTTTAATATAATGATTGGTGTTATTTCTTTTATAATATATATATGCCGAGTTGATTAGAGTACAACTAATATAATTCGAGATAGATACAATTATTCTAGTTTGGATATAATTTGAATGAAAACATTGAAATTCAGATAGTGTTAGATACAATTTTCTTAAAAAGAAAAGGTTCAAAACTTCATGTGGTGTTGCTTGAGATAGAATTTTTAAAAAAATAAACACATTTTTTTAATACAAATTGATTTATTAATGTTATTTGGAATTCAAAGTGACTATGATTTGTAATTTCATTAATGAGAAATTTTGAATACAAATGATGGTCTCAAAGTAGGTACAAATTTGATATTTGTATACAATGCTAAAGAACAAAGGGTTAATGATTTCAGATATAAATTGATTTATTAATGTTATTTGGAATTGAAAATGATTATAATTTGTACTTTGGTGGACTACATTTGCCATGTCTAAAATTTCATTAAGGCGGACTGGCACCCGTTGCCGACAAAGCTCGGGAGAACCAACCTGTAATCACATACTATCTATGAACATTATAAGGTGCTTCCATACTCAACATGATCTAAATACATATGACTAGGTTGTTGGAGCCACGATGTCTAAAACAAGAGACACGACCACAAAAGCTTTACTTTACATAGTCTACAAAGCCTCTAGATGAGGAACACTACCTTATTAGGGTCGATACAGGCCCCAGCTCATGATTTGGTACTATATAACACAAAGATGTATGCTCTAGACACAAAAATGTCCGAAGGAACATGGAGCTCGATAACAGTAGCTGGATATCATGTACTCCTACTGGGAGATTTATTAGCTCCTGTACCTACAACATGAAATGCAGGTCCCCCCGGAGGGACGTTAGTATGAGATAATGTACTAAATATGTAAGATAGGTAGTACTATAGGCGAAATAATAACTCAAATGAAATCATGAATCGGTTTAAGGACAAGAGACACCTTTAGTCAAATTATGGAATCATGTACTTTATGTCCTTTTCGTTACTTTGCCTTTCCTCACTTTACAAATAACCACCTAATTGGTGGTAAATCTGTACTAGGGTCAACCCATGCTAGGTTTTACTTTGACCCCTGGGATTCCTCCGTAATACTGGGATGGACCCATGTAAGGTGATTCTTCCACCCTTGGGATACCACCTATCAATAAGCAATTTCACTTATATCTTTCATTTACTTTTTAGGTAACTCTTTTGATGATCATAACATTTTGAGTTGTAGGACTATAGACATAATAATTGAAATGTAAATAATATTGTAAGAAAATACCACAATGAAGAGAGTAGTTTGCATTATTAATGAAATACGTAGGAGATGAAATAACAGATGGACTTTATTTGGCTAAGAAGAGAACTCACACATCTTGGTGTCCAAAGTATACATGCAAACTTGACAAAGACTACATATTGGAACTTATGTACATGTTAAAGAGTGGAGACACAGTTATTAGTTATGTCGAAGTTCGCAAGTGTCTCTATGTGCCAAGGAAGAATCTAACTTTCAAGCCAAAGAATAGGAAATCAAGTAGCGATGCATACCTTGTTGTACCACCTCGTTATTACCTTGAAGTAACCTCCTTTTTACCAAAAATATTTATCTATAACAGAGTGGGTGACAAAACTAGTATTAGTAGTTAATAAACATGTTTTGGCAGTCCAATCTCATCTAAGAATAACACTTGGGCAACAAGCTTGTAATTATCAACCCAAGAGTATTCTTTCGACCTTTCCTCCTCTAATCATATTTTTCTAATACATACCCTCATATACATAGCGTATCAAGCTTGTTTTAGTTTTACAATAAGCTTACAACAGTTTACCGTGTACAGTGTATAACAACTCCACACAACACACAATTACGTAGCATAACATTCCCTATATTTAGACATCAACAATTCACACCCTTCCCAACCATAACAACAATGTTATTAAAATATTTACACACCAAAACAGTCCTAAAACAGTCACAAAATAGTTCCAAAGTAGATGGGGGACGTGATACCACAGTCCCTACTCATCAGTCCACGAGTTCCTACTAAAGTCACATTAAAGATATCATACTAAAGTCATTTTAAGGGAAACAAGAAAAGTACAACAACCTCAATTTATCATTTTTTTACCAAAACACCTTGAGAACTTCAACCTCCCTTCATAATTAAGCCAACCAAGAAGAGAAAAGTCTCTTAATAAATAAGGAAAGTAAGCAGCAAATTTAGAAAAACATGTAGTCCAATATTTGCACACAAGCACAACTAACATACTTCTCTTGTTTTTCATGGAGAAATTACACTAAATACATAAGTATTTTTACTTACCTTACCCTTCAACGATGAGGGCTTCTTCAAGAACCCTAAAGGTATGTTAGGGATGCTTTGTAAAGTCAGGCAAGAGAAAGGAGAGAAACTTATAGAAGTTGAAATTTTTCCCAATGTTAAATGACTTAAGGAGCAGGTTCTAAGACCTTTTAAAAGGACCATCCTTGTCTGACTTCCTTTTAAAAGGACCATCCTTGTCTGACTTTCTACTTTATTTTATGCCATATTAAATCAAGTAGGTGATGCACCTACTTAGCCCTTTCACTTGGGCTTTAGTGGTCTTCAACTTGGTGGGCCTTGGATGCCCATTTTCCTTTTCCCTTTCACTTAGTTTGGGTCCAAATGGTAAAGTATGTGGTAAAGGTACTTGGGCCCTTTATCTATTGATCTTGGACTGCCAATCTTGTCCCTTTATAATGCTAACCCATGGGCCAAAATTACCCCCCTTAGCTTGGTCTTTATTCTTACTTGGACTTGAACAGATTTGTGGTTGGGCCTAGTCTCCATTCCCTTTTCTTTTTCACTTAATTTTGGCCTCAAAAGAGTCCTCTAATGCATGAGCTAATCCTCCCTATCTACCTAGCTCATTTAAGCCAAGCAAGTAGGTGTCTCTCCTGCTAGATTCTTTGCGTCCCACAAGCACCTCACTTCTTGTACTTCGTTTAAGACCGCGAGCTCCCTAAATTTAAATTAAAACATATATACACACGATCATTTTAAGGGTTAGACATACATATAGCCCTCCAATCTGAATTTTAAACACTTGTAAAAATTGGTGCTTGTTCGATCAAGCCATATCATGTTCCATATGCATAGGGCTAGTACAAATAAGATGTGGGGTGTGGGGTGTTGTATCCTGCCCCCCCCCCTCCAACTCCTTTAGGAATATTGTCCTTGATTGTTAGTATCAATGGATAGCTTAAGAAAGTTCAACCTTTCATTTAAACAAACTTTTGAAAACATAATAAGTATTCATATAGACGTACCTATTAATGCCCCAATTTTGCATCTTGTACTTCCTCTTTAGATTAAAATAGATAAGGGTACTTAGATTTCATAGCTTCGTCAGCCTCCTACATTATCTTCTCTACTTACTTGTTCATCCAAAGTTGTCATGACCCAGTGTCATTCATGATGGCATCTGCTAGGTCCCACCTATAGGCAAGCCGATTCCCAACCCAAGGGTACCTGTCCTAGCATCTATCAAGATCAAATTGACATAGTGATAACATAATAAATGAAATCTACTTAGAACCTAGAAGTCAACTGTATAGAACTACAATAACGAAAAGATACATAGAACCAAAAAATAAAATAATATAAATACAACTAAGAGTGCTCCTACGAAATACATCATAATAATACTGTACAAGGTCAAATGCCCGGAAATAATAGATGGCCATCAAAAGGAAGGAGACCGCAAGGTAGCAAGAATCGTCCATGCTCACCAAAAGGTTCCTAAACGCTTTCGGAACTCCCAAAACTCCAGTAGCCATGGCTCATACCTGGACCTGCACCATGGGAAGATGTCAAAAGTAGGGGTGAGTATGAGAAAAGGCACCTAGTAGGCATCATCGGTCGATCGAGTGAAATAGTAAACACATATAAGCCCAAATATATAGAGAAGTGCAACAATTTAGCAAAACAAACTCAGTACAAGCCATAAGCATATCTAGAAATCCTTAAACCATAATTGAACCAACCAAGATGAGGAATACTGATAAGCTAAACCAACTGAAGAAAGGAAACATGATACACTAAGCCAACCCAACTCTAACAACAGGAGAGAACACATAACCTAAATCAGAACCACAAATGTAACTCAATGTGTACCCTGGTCTGGACTGCACCTCAGACCATGGCTGGAATAGACCTCAGGCAACCCTCTGGACTGGACAGCAGGAAGGCAAGACGTTGAACTAGACATCAGGGAAAAAGGAACTCAGACGCTACAAACTGGCAAATACTGTGCAGGCCCATACCATAACCGCCCCAACTGAGGCATAGGACTGTACGCGAGTGCAAGTCCCTAATAACTATGCATGTATGCCACCCGAGCTCCCATATGCTTAGGAGGTACACCCACACACAAATAGCTGATAGATAATCACTAAAACCCCATAAAACCTTCATAGACCACAACTCTCCATATCATAAGATCAAGGGTTAGTCATATATGGGTGTAAGGTCCTAATATCTAAGCTTGAACTCCCCTGCACAATTAGGGTGTGAAAAGATCAGTCGATCCATGGGTGAATGATCAGGCCCTCGGCCCCTAACATAATAATAGTAATAGGTCCTCGACCCATCTAAAAATAGTATCACACAGGGACTCTAACCCCTAAAATCACACGTGGACTCTAACCCCTAAATCGTATAGGGACTCTAACCCCTAACATTATATAGGGACTCTAACCCCTAACACTATTCGGGGACTCTAACCACTAGGTCTTTTGACCTGGCCTCAAATCGGTGTCGTCCAGGGCCACGTAGTCTGACCATAAACATAACAATGGGACGTATCCCCCTGTGGGAGAAAGAATCCCCTAACATAATCACTAGTGTCTTAAAATCAGACTATCAATCACGGGGCCTCGCCCTATAGAGTATCAATCACGAGGCCTAGCCCCACACAATATCAATCATGGGGCCTATCCCAAAAATATCAATCAACGAGCCTAGCCCCCAAAGTATAGTCAACGTAGCCCTAGGCCCAAATTAACGGCAATTGCTCAGATCCCTTTAGAATTAGAATCCTAGTCTTGGACACTCGAACGCGACCACCGGAGACTAGGACCATAAGAAGCGTCAACTAGGGTCTCAGACACTCAGACGTGTTCACTAGAGACTTGAAGTACAGGGTGCATCATCCAGGTCTCAGAGCATAGCATCAGTAATCTATGTCTAACCTATCCGGATATGGATACCCCTGACATACTATCTCTAACGAAAAAATCATCTCCGTCGCACCACACAACCGTAACTACCATCTTTCTCAAATACAACTAATACCCCAGCATCAGATGGAGAGAACCAAGGCACAACAACTACAGCAGTACATCGGAGTGTGTATCTATATACATATATATATATATATATGTATATCCCAAATCACCATAGAACCATTCCTAACAAAGGCCACATATACCATAACCTCACCAATCTCAGTATCTAGGGAAAACATAGAGAATCATAGTACATCAGAAGAATCCAAGACAACCTAACCCCATAGAGTCATATCTACACCAGAATCAAGCCACGGTGCGACATATAATCAATGTATAGTCTCCCAATAAGCATATCTCTGTAGCAATAGGTAATACACACTCATATGGGTATAAGTCAAGTCAGCACACACATGCCTGCCCCAGGCACTAGCTTATATTCGGCTTTTATGAGGCCCTTTTATGTGTAAATCAACTCACAGGACAGCATTGGTAGAACCTAAGCTCAGGCCTAAGAGGCTAGATAGTTAGATGGATGTAACCTTCCCAGAATCATGTTGCAACCCAGCTACTATAAAGGATGTTGCCCAAGGCAACAATGTGTCAGCCCATTGATAAAGTTCTCTTCTCTAAAAAGGGTGTTAGTCCCCAAGACTAACCCACACAACTTGTGTCTCCTCCTAGATAGCCTGAGAGGCCCATGAGACATAACGTACACCCCGCCAACAGGGTCACACTCCCGTCTCTAATATACTAGTGGCTCAGTAGTAACACATCTCATATCACAGATCACACAGCTCCCTTAGGAGGCCAACTACAATTGTTCCAAGAACATGGTATGTTTTTCCAGTCACTAATCAATAACATAGCTAGATAAAGGCTTGTAGTGGTATAAAGGATAATATTTAAGTCATAGGGAAGAACAGGACCAGGAAGAATTAGGCAAATCTACCATAATGTAGGAAGCCACAATACTCAGAACAAGTATTAACAGACACAACCATATCATGGATATCCTAACTAACAAGTGTCCCCGAAATCAAATGTAGGTACTAAAATCAATGCATAAGGTAGAATGAAATCACATCAGTCTCATAAGCTAGTATGTTTCAGTGGCCTTAGGCCAGATAGACATACAAGCAAGAGCTAAGCTTAGTGTACGTACCTGTCACATGTTCGCAGCTAAACCAACCACTTCTAGGCCCTCTCATAGTCTGATAGGGCCAATACATTGCAGCTACAACTAACATAGCCTACAATGCAACAACTACATTCTAACACTACCATAAATATCACATGCGGATACACAACCAACTATATGTAATATAAAGTCCACAGCTCAACCCATTCACAATTTATTTCTACACATTTCAACTCAAATATTGCAACCATTTCAACTCAGTCTAAGGTGCAGAGAAAGCCTAGCCTACCTAGCATCCTACGTTCGTGCTCTGAGTCAATCAACCTGAGCTTTTCCCTTTTGAACCACTTCCCGATGATGCTCAGCTATTAAGAACATACAATTCACCAGATCAACCTGGTAAAAATGGTTGTATTATCTTGAAAAATAGTTTAAAACATGTCAATCGAGCCTCAAATAGGAAAAATAGGGACCAGGCCCAAAATATCAAAAAACTCCCCAAAAAAATGTCCCCATGTTACTGCTAAAAAATCAGCCCAAAACGGACACCAAAAGACCGAGAAAAATCTCAAAAACGGAATTACAAACTTTACCAGAAAAATATTCTTTTCAAAATTTTCTCGGTCGAAATTCTCAAAAATAAAACAATTATAGTGAGAACCCGGCATAACAAAGTGTTCCCGTCAGAACGTAGACCATTTAGACCCAAATTTCATTCAATTTTGTCAACAAATGCCTACATATTAACTAGAAAATTTTCACAATTTATCAAGACAACAACAGCTAAAATAGGAATTTTACCTCAAAATACGCATCAAATCCCAAATCGAATTTCACTAGGTTGTTCCTTGTGAAATCCGATTCACATGGACTTTTGAATCGCCAAAATTGGAGCTTTGGGTCACTTTTTATGGTCATTGAAATTTTTTCACGTCCAAACCTCGTGGCAAGGCCTTATATAAGCCGGATGCACGATGTCGTGCACATACGCGGGCATAATGGCACGAACAAGAGCACAATGCCTGTGCCATGTCGCGCGAATGCCTGCACAAGTGCGCGAACGTGGGCTTGTTCACTTGCTATTGGCACCAGCAACCCCAAACATTTTCCCGGTGCTCTGATGTCGTTTTATGCAAATAAATAGTGCAGCCATATGGATTTTGATGTTCTGGATCCAATAGTGTGGTCGGATTCCCCAACGAAGTATCCTATGAAAAGAGGAGTACCCCACTTTCTTCCGGCTAATTTTATAAGGGGGTCAAAATGCAATCGAATGTCCCCGTCAAATGACTAAAGGTCATTCTATATTGTTTTCGGCACTTTAGAGTTGACCATGCCATCAGATTTCCATTTCGAGCATGTTTAGTTGGGTTTTTATATAAATGCCCTTTTTAGCTTCTTATAGAATGCATTTTTCAACTTTTAGCTCAAAATCAAACCAAGACCCTCTGTTCTCGAACCAACCACTCTCCTAACACAAACCGACTATTTCAGAACTAACAGAACCATCAGTATCCCATCCCGAGGCCGTTTACTAGGGTATTACTAGAAATCTCATTTTGCAGCTTTATCTTTTCACTAACGCGCAAACTCACAAAGTTCTCGACCGAAACCACTGAAAACCAATCCAACTGTCACAATACACCATAATAGGTCCGAAGTCACCATACAAAAGCTCAAACCAACAAAAAAGTTGTAGAAATATAGAAATGACCCTGAGGGTCAATATAACATTCGACGCTAATAAGACTTTCATCCGCAAAATTACGAACATAGGCGTAATTGCAAGTTCCAGTCTGTACCATAGGCATGTTGGTCATAAGCAAGTTACATACCCCACAATAGTTTCGGCACTTCCTTGCTATCTAGAAATCCAACCCCAAATGGCCCATAAGCTAATCAAATAGTGGCAACTATGGCTAATAGGTTCACATTTACATATGGGCCAAATCCCTTTTCCCTTGCTGTCACATCTACCTGACACCGCAACAAAAACATTCATCAGTGCAGCAAATACCTAACAAGCCATCCACTCAAATGAATCTCAGTAGCTCCCTTCGTATCCAAACACCCGCATATCACTTCTCAAACATGGTCCTCAATAGATATTAACATTAGGCCCCCATTTCGTAGCGGCTAACAATACATTCTTGGCAGAAACTATAACAATAGCCACCAGTGCTTATAAGTCACAAATTCACGTTGTACTACATAAGAGTTAGCACAACCACAAATAGCCACTAACAATGGCCACGATTGGTCCAGGCACAACCTCCCCTCCCCCCAAGAATATTTTCCAGAAAAACCTCCCTTGGTAGTATCAGAGCATCATCTCATTCCCCAAAACATCGTAGAATACAATTCACCCAAAATACACTGGGCATAACATTGGTACACATAAACAAGATATAAAGTATTATACGTTAGTGCTAAGGCAAACGCAGGTGCAACCAACCCAACCTGCCTCAAAAACCTCAAAGGCTACTATATCAAGGCTAAGCTTACCTCACCTTTCATCCCACATGACTTCTCTAAGGGGTGACACCCTCAGAACCGCTCAGTCTCAAATCTCAAACTGTACAATTCGACGCCCCTGGTCATCATAAACCCCCGTGTCAACTCTGAGTTGTCCTCAGTCTATCTCGAATATCCCAGACCTCTTAGCTAAGTCGTCCTGTAGCAAGTCCATACCATAAGGGCTCGGCATTGTAGGCTCAAACTAGCCAACTGGAGTAGGACATCAGTAACCACATCACAGAATCAATCTTCCCTTAAGGCAATATTAACATCGAGACCATCTGATAATATTGCTCAACCCGCGTGTCACAATCTTGAAGAATCATCATAACCAATTTCCCATAATAAAAAAGGACCTTCTACTACCTTAATATCATGAACCGAGATAAGAGAAACCTAGAACTCATACTCAAATAGGTAATAAGCTAGGCAATGCAGCTGACAATGTATACCATAACTAAATATAAAGCAACCTGGCATGGTGATCAACATCCCCATTAGAAAGCATAGCTAGGAATTTAGATAACACAGTCCCAATCGGCTAATAATCATAACAAATCCCTAGGTTAGAGGGGCTAGCAGCTTAGCAGATAGCGCAACAATATCCAATACGACAATAGACAATCTAATTAACCCTTTAGGCATAGCATTTATCTCATAATTCAGTCATCCAAGAATTAGAAGAACTGCATATCAATAGAATCATAATCATAGAGGCACAAGGTATAGCCAAAGGTATAATTGACAGTAGGCCTCTCAAAGGTAGCATACACCAATATCAGACTAACCACTCCAACATTCGAGTATCGAAATGACCATGTGTATAAATCACATGGCTTTTCTTACATTCAACCACCAAAAAGGTTTATAACATAGATGATAATTACTCAGCACCACACCAGATAAAACATACTCACCACCATCAGAAGACTTAATAGGTCAAACCAATAGTTATAATCAAATACAGATACTCAGATAGCACCAATGCTTAGCCTTACCTCAGTGATAACTTATCTAGCCTTAAGGATATCTTTCAAAAGTGCTCACTGCCCATATAATCTGTAACCAGCGTCTGACGTACAAATATACGTATCATAGAACTCCAACCCCAATAGCGACTCTCATAGCACAATACATAGCCACCACCAATCAAGTACTGATCATGAAGCTTGCCTCTAAGGTCCTTCTGAACTCTCAATGCCAGTAACCTTCCTTATCCTAATGTTACAACTAGAGGGAATCTCACCTCTATTCAACGGGCTTTGGGGGCTGCTCCCTATCTAGGACTGTGATGTAGTACCTTTTCTTCCCATAGTCCAGCCTCTACACAACATCCACTGGTGGGACGAACAGAGCCAAATTCTCAAAAATCATGGGACTATAGACAAGACACACAATAGAATCAATAATACAGAAAGTTCCTAAACATCTTGTAGCCTCCTAAAGATAAGACACGGATGTCTCCACACCCATCCAAAGGTTTCTACTAAATAGTAGCTTGGTACAACTGAGACTAGTGATCACGCCCTCATCCCGATCATGATGGCGTCTACTAGGTCCCACCTATAGGGAAGCTGATTCCCAACCCAAGGGTACCTATCTTAGCATCTAGACAAGATCAAATAGACATAGTTGTAACATAATAACCGAAACTACCCAGAACATAAAAGTCAACTGTACAAAACTACAATAATGAAAAGATACATCAAACCAAAACATAAAATAGTATAAGTACAACCAAGAGTGCTCCTAAGAACTACATCACAATACTATTGTTCAAGGCTAAATATCCAGAAACAATAGATGGTTATCAAAAGGAAGGAGACTGCAAGATAACCAAAATCGTCAATGCTCACCAAAAGTCTCTTAAGTGCTCCCGAAACTCCCCTAACTCAACAACCACTGCCAGTAATGAGACCTAAACCATGGGAAGATGCCGAAAGTAGATGAGTACAAAAAAGACACCCAGTAGGCATCATCAGCTGACCGAGTGATATAGTAAATATGTATAAGCCTAAATATATAAAAAGACTACAGCAGTGTAGCAAAACAAACTCAGTACAAGGCATAAGCATATCTAGAAACTATCAAACTACAACAGAACCAATCAGGATGCTGAGTACTGATAAACTAAACCGACTAAAGCAAGGAACCATGATACACTAGCCAACCTAACTCTAACGGTAGGAGAAAACATAGAACCCGAGTCGAAACCATAAATACAACCCAATGTGCACCCTAGTCTTGACTAGACCTAAGACCATGCCTGGAATAGACCTCATACAATCCCCTGGACCAGACATCAAGAGGGCAAGACCATGGACTAGACGTTAGAGTATAAGGAACTCAAACAATACCAACTGATGAATACTACACAAGCCCAAACCATAACTGCCCCTAACTGAGGTATAGGATTGTATGCGAGTGCAAGGCCTTAATAACTATGCTTGTATGCCAGTTGGGCCCCCATAAGATAGGGAGAAACACCTGTGCACAATATAACTGATAGATAATCACTGAAACCCATGGAACCATCACAAAGCCTAGCTCTCCATATCATAAGATCAAGGGTCAGTTATACGTGGGTGTAAGGCCCTAGTATCTAAGCGTGAATTCCACTTGAGCCCCTATAATCCTAGAAGGCACACCTATGCACAATCATGGTGTGAAAAGGTAAGTGGATCCATGGGTAAATGATCAGGACCTCGGCCCTCAACCCTCAACATTATAATTGTAATCAGGTCCTTGACCGATCCAAAAATGGTATTACACAGGGACTGTAACCCCTAATATCATCCAGGGATTCTAACCCCTAAATCGTATAGGATCTCTAACCCCTTATATCATATGGGGACTCTAACCCCTAACGCTGCCACTCTAACCCCTGGGTCTAATGACCTGGCCTCTGGTCGAGCAATTAGCTAGCCAAGTGGTCTGACCATACATATAACAGTGGAATGTATCCCCCATGGGAAAAGAATCTTCCTAGAATAATCAATAGTGTATCAACATCGAAGTATCAATCACGAGGCGTCACCCCATAGAATATCAATCATGCGGCCCAGCCCCACATAATATCAATCGCGGGACCCAGCACCAAACTATCAATCAACATGGCCAAGCGACCAAGGTGTAGTCGATGGGGCCCTAGGCCCAAAGTAGCAGTAATTGCTCAGACCCCTTTAGAATCGGTACCCAAGTCTCAATCACTCGGACATGACCACCGAACTATAATACCACAAGGAGCATCACCCTTGGTCTAAAACACTCGGATGTGGTCACCAGAGACTTGAACTATAGGGTGCATCATCTAGGTCTCAAAGCATAGCATCAGCAATCTCTCTCTAGCCTACCTGGATCTGGGTACCCCAAATGTACCATCTCTCCCGATAGAATCATCCCCGTCACACCACACAATTGTAACTACCATCTCTCTCAGATACAACTGATATCCCAGCATCAGATGGTGAGAACTAAGGCACAACAACTATCAACAGTACATCAGAGTGAGTATTTATATCTATAAATATAAATATATCTTGAATCACCGTGTAACCATGCCTAATAAAGGCAAAGTATACCATAACCTCACCAATCATCGGTGTCCAGAGAAAACATAGAGAGTCATGGTACATCATAAGTATCTAGGACAACCCAACCCCGTAGAGTCATATCTCTACCATAATCAAGCCACGGTGCGACATATAATTAATACATAATGTCCTAGTTAGCATATCTTTGTAGCAATAGGCAATATAGAATCATACAAGTACAAGTCAAGTTAGCACACATGTGTTCACCCCAGGCACTAGCTCATATTAGGGCCCTACTAGGCCCTTTTCTATGTAAAATAACTCACAGGGCAACGTTAGTATAACCTTAGCTATGGCCCAAGAGGCTAGATAATCAAAAGGATGCCACTTTCCCAGAATCATGTCACAACCCAACTGCGATAAATGATATTGCCCAAGGCAAATATGCACCGGCCCACTTATAAAGTGCCATTCTCTAAATAGGGTGCTAGTCCTTAGGATTAACCCACAAATCTTGTGTCTACTCTTAGATAGGCCGAGAGGCCCATGAGACATAACCTACACCCCACCAATAGGGCCACACTCCCGTCTCTAATCTGATACCAGTGGCTTAGTAGAACACATCTCATATTACAGATACACGGCTCCCTTAGGTAGGCAACTACAATCACTCCCAGAACATAGTATCTTTGTCCAGTCACTAACTGATAGCATAGGTACATAAATAATAGCAACGGTATGCTGGGATAGTATATAAGTCATAGGAAGAACATGATTACGCTTAATTAGGCAAATCTACCATAATTTGGGCAACCAAAAACACTCACAACAGATTAATAGTCACAGCCATATTATGGATAGCTGATGTGCTGCCAAATACAATACTTTTGATGCTTAAAACTTGTTAGTAATGCACACTATAGAGATGGTCCAAGTCACATATTGAAATTAACCTCTCACCTTTGAGCAAAGGGCTTGGTAAACTTAAATTACCATCGTGCATGCTATACACTATACAAGAATTAGGTTATCCGGTGATACTGAGTTGGGGAATCATGGGGAACACAAGACCCTAGTTGCTCTCCATTATTGACTTCTCTCTTGTGATAGTTAGTATACTTTCCTCATTGATTTTTGTAACCCCCCCCCCTCCCCCCGCAGAATTAAGTTGGTTAATTACTCAAATAACAAATTGGTGAGTTTTCTTAAGTCTACGTATTCCCTGTGAGATCGATCCTAACCTTGGGTAGGTTCTATATCTTGACATCATCCTTTTTATCCTCTAAATAGGAGGTATAACTTAGGCAACATCAAGATTTTGGCATCATTGCCAGGGAATATGGCTAAACTTAGTAAATTCATCAGTAATTCGAGTGTTAATCCTTAGTTCCCTTATTTGACTTTGTTTTTTGTTTTTGTGTTTTTTTAGGTGTTGATGTAGTGCATACCCAACACTCAGAGTCAAGGCAATCCCTTCACTCCGTTTGATCCAGAGATCCACAGAACGCTAAGAAGAATGGTCGAAGACAACACCAATAATGTGGCTAATGCAGCTCTGAATAGGAACAATAATGATAATGATGGGAATGAAAACCCACCTCCTTTAGAGGACATTCCACAACCTCAGGATTTCAACGCCAATGCTTACCAGTAGAATTAGTACAAGTTGAATCCTATGGCTATGAAGGTGATTGGAGCTATTGTGTTGGTGGCTACCGATACACACAAAGTTCAAAGTCTTGAGTGGGTTACTCTAGATACTACAGAACCATGGGCTATTTGCGGTCTTACCATTGGAGGATCCTCATAGCCACCTACACAATGTGGCATTTTTTTGTAAGAGTATGATGGGAACCCAGAATCTGTCTATGGATGTCGTGGAACTTTGTGATCACAAAATCTGTCTATGGATGTTGTGGAACTTGGTGTATTCCCATTGTCTTTTACATGTAATGTTGCATTATGGATATCTGAGCTCCTGCAGAGTTCAATCACCAGCGGAAGACTTGTAGAAGGGCTTTTTGGAGAGGTAGTTCCCTAGATTGAAGAAGCTCAAGTTAAGGACCAGATCAACAACTTTGAGAAACTTCCTAGTGATTCGATAAGCACGACTTGGGAGCGGTTCACAAAATGTCTGAGGAGCATCCCTAACCAAAAAATAGTTGATGATGCCTTAGTGGAGATCTTCTACCATGCCCTTTATGATAATAGTCAGGCATGTTTTGACAATATCATAGGGAGTTTGTTCTGGATCAACCATTTGCAAGGATTGCGGAGTGAATGGAAAGAGTGGTCAAAACAAATCATGCATGGGGGCAGGGGGATAGAGCTTCCACAAAGAGTTCATATTTTGTCAGTATGGGTTCAAAGCAAGCCAAAATTAATGAAGAAATCATGCATTAGCTTGTTTTAATTCGCACACGTATGGAGGTGATGATGAAGCATAGCCAAGAGAGAGTGAATGTAGTAGTACATCGCCTCCACGTGCACCCATGTATGAGGAGCCATACTATGATGAGGACGTTTGTTTTGTTGTTTATCAGACAAAGGGTTTCTGGACTAACGCCCAAGGGTCCAATCAGGACTATTGGCTCCAAGTTCAAGGAAACCAAGGTCAAAAATTTTGTAGAGATGGAGCTTACAGGGACAACCGCGGAGGTTATTATGATAGAAACAGGGATCGAGATGCAAATTTGGGTCATAGAGAAGGCTTTAGAAATGGTGTTTATATTCCACCACACAACCGCAACACAGGTGCAAGCAGTTCCAAAATTGAGGAGATGTTTGATCGCCTATTGAAGAAGGTTGAGACGCAGGATGAGACTCTAAGGGGCATGAATTTGGAGATTTCAAGTATTACTCAAAAAATAGAGTCTCACTCTATAGCTGTCAAACAACTGGAACAACAATTCAGTCAAGTTTTAACTCAACTTAATCAACATCAGAGGGGAACACTACCTAGCAATACAGTGCAAAATCCTAAAAATGAAGGGTAGTGTATAGCGGTTACTACACAGTGTGGCAAGAGCACCATTGATCCTACCACGCTGATTGATGCAGAAGATGTTCGAGAGGAGACGATTGCAGCAAAGGATGCAGATGAAGGAGATGAATGTTGCAAGGATGGGGTGAGTGAAGTTGTTGATGCGCCACAGAGGTTGACCTCATTCCTAGGCCTCCTCATCCCTTCCCTCAGAGAATCAAAAAGAGGGAGAAGGAAGGCAAGTTCAATCACTTCCTCTCCATGCTAAAGCAGCTCTCTATCAACATCCCTCTCATCGAGTCACTGGAGAAGATGTTAGGGTATGCAAAGTACATGTAGGACTTGGTCACCAAAAAGTGCACTGTGAGTCAAGAGCTTTCCCAAGAGCTTCAACATTGCTGTATTGTTGCTACGAGGTCCCTTGTTCAAAACTGAGAAGATCCAGGTGCTTTTACCATACCCTGAATTAGTAGTGATAAGGAGTTCACAAGGGCACTATGTGATCTAGGTGCCAGCATAAATCTGATGCCCCTTGCGGTATACAAGAAGCTTAGATTGGGAGTCCCTACTCCAACTAGCATGTGGCTATTAGTGGCGGATCTCACAGTGAAGAAGCTGGTCAACTCAGGTTTACATTGAATGAGGAAGAATCGTCTTCAATATCTGTTAGTCCATGAAGCATCCAAATGAATTGAACAGTGAAGTCTGGACAATTGGCGAAGTCTGAGTAACCAATATGTCCAAGTCGTGTTGCAATAATAAATCAAGCGCAACATGGGAGGCAACCGAAGGGTTTTAATGTAATGGCATAGTTATAGGTTTATTTTCAGCTTTTGGATTTATAGGTAGTTTATTTTCTTGTGTTTTGTGTCACACCCCTATTTTTCCCCCGCTCGTGGTGTTGAACAATAGAGTTTTTCCAATTAAAGTGACATTTTAAAAAGGGATTATTTTATTATTTAGAGTCGCCACTTGGAATTGAGTTTTGGTGTTCCAAGTCACCCTTTTTTTTAATCCCTAATCAAAAGGAAATGACTCTTTATTTTTGGTCTGCAAAACAAAAATCGGGTAAGGAATTCTGTTGACCGAGAGGAAGGTGTTAGGCACCTCTTGAGTCCCGTGGTTCTAGCACGGTCGCTTTATTGACTAGTTTACAGCTTAACTTAATTTTGAACATATTTTATTTATAAGTTCTCAAAAATGTCATTTACCCGCATTCTTTTATTTATTTAAAAATTGTTTTAAACTATCTTATTTTTATTAATATAGTGTATTGGTAGCAGCGCATTCCAATCTTGCCATAAATTATTCATTTATTTGTATTGTTCAATACATTTGTTTAATGTTATTTTAATCCTAATGTTTGCCTATCGTTGTTTATCGACCTAATCATGCTCCTAGATTCAATTTAAAGAAATTGAATTTCCAAAATCATTTAAAAATTAGATTCTTTTTACAAAGTCCAAAAAATTTATTTTTAGTCATTATGACTTATAAGAAGCCTTATTTAACAGTTCAATATTAATACCATGGATCAACGTAAAAATGTTAATAATATTCTAGAAAAATTCTTTACTCAAATGAGATGTAAAAAGGTTACAAACTTTCCATTTTTATTTTATGTTTTCTCTAAGAAAAAGTGAGCACGATATTAGTAAGAACACCCCAACACATTTTTATAAAAGTTTACACATTTTGCATGTTAGAAATTATGAACACCTAAAGCCTTTTCTTTTCTTTTTTTTAGTCATTAAAATTAAAAGAAGAACCTACAAACTGAGAGCAATATTTTACGTAATGAATTCATGTCACTAATTATTTTTTTTTCATTTCAGTTTATTAAATACACATATCATCATGAAAAATAAATTAAAATATAAAAATAAGAATAAATTTGGACAATATATTTACATAAACATGAAACAAATTTTGGGTTGTTTAAACATAAAATAAACTACATGTTGTTATAATAATTTTAGACTATATTAAACAATATAAAAGATATGGGCATGAAGTTGAGATGAAAGTTTTGAACACATATACTTCATATTACCACATCAAAAGATATTAGTAAAGATTTGACAAATACCAAACTCAAAGAAGGAAATGCCTAAAAATCCCGACTTTTATCAAAATTACTAATAATACCAATTATTTTGAGACATTTGATATACAGTTATAGAAGGCCGATATCCAAAAAAACGTGTGATACCTAATAATTACCTTTTTAAATTGGAATAAGTTTTGCTAATTAAGGAATCCTAACAGATCCTTTAATGAGATTCCTTAATTAGCGGCGATTGGGTTGTTGTGGAATAATCAATCCTAGCCTAATCTCAACAGATTCTTGTTACCGTTTTTTATTTTTTTTAATAAAAAATTTACAAAATAACAGCCGTTCTGCCATTGTTGAATCCATCCGCAATGAAAATGAATATTTCAATTTTGATTCATCATTCATGAAGATGAAAAAATGATGTGATATACAGTGGATACAAAAGTGATGGCATCATTGTTGGTGATAAAATATCATTTTATAATCTTCGATCGACCATTGTTACGGAGTTGGGTATTTTCGAGCCCAGCCGAGAGCGAGCTTCCCGATAGTCTCTTCCTTCCTAGAAATAGAACTCTAACTATCAAACCCGTCCCATCTCCTTACTCGAGATATCTGAGATAGCTCCGTAAACTAATAACTTATAATAGACGAGCCCATTATCCTTATGTTCTGAACTTGCTTCTTGGTACAAGGGGAGGGGCAAAGAATTCTAGTTATAGTTCTTCTTTTGCCTAATCTGTGAGACAATTCATTTATTATAGAACGAGATTTTCTTTAGGGACGAGGCAGTTTCAAATTGCATATGAGAGTATTGATGAGCACTAGAAGGAAGTTGTGATTCGATACATTGTTGATGGCAATGCATCACCAATAACAATTCGCAATGACATGGGTGTGAAGCTTTATGTCAAAATTAAAAAAAGAGAGACTGGATTTGGGATGTATCCGTTATTCGTAGATACATGCGATGTGCAACAGACTGCCAAAACTGTATTCGACGCCTCATCTGGAATGATTGAAAATCGATTGGTAGTTTCAGAATATGTGGCTGATTCTAATGTATCAAAAGTGATTACGGATGTGAGTATCAGAATAAATGAAGGTATCACACACTATGTACACATGTGAATATCAAAGTAATGTACAAATTAAACATGTATCATTGATATGTGTCAACAATAACTGTATAAGCAGTGCAAAAAAAGACAGGTATCATTGCATACGTGATACATTTTAATGGTACATATTATATAGATTTCACATATTAAGAGAGGTATCAAATATATCCATTAACAATAACAGGTTCGACTTTTTTTCCTCTTCTTTGGATGCGTTTTTTTGATGGATGGCTTAGAACTTGAACCCATATCCTTCATCAGATCCATTTCTTCTTTGGGTTCTTCATCAACCACATTATCCATTGTTTTAGGACCAACTTCTTTCATTGCAACTGGTGAAAATGAAGGGACATTGACATTATCACCAAGGGATTGGGTTAAACCAAGACTAAAGGAAGGATAATCCATAAAAAATGGTGCACAGAAAATGGAAGAGAAAGAGTGAAAAGTGACGGAATAAAGGAAGAAAGAAGGAAAAGTGGCGGAATAAAAGAAGAAAGAGTAAAAAAAGGTTTGGACTTTAGATGAAAAAGGAGTTACCATTTACAGTTCCCAAAGTAATTTCAAATAAATTAACTGCCAGCAATTAATCCGTAAAAGGAAATTAATTAATTAAGTAAAGTAATTGAGTTTGATTGGAATTTTACCATAAAAAAAGCATAAAAGAGGTTGTGGAAAAGTGTTACCATAAAAAAAAGGCATAAAAAGGGATTTTAGTAATTAATTTAAATGGCAAGGAATATTGGAGATTAAGAAAAAATAAGTTGTATATTTGTGTAAATTTTTCAAAATATTAATGGGTTAAACACAAATAAAATCTGATAACTCCAATGTATTGCAATCACATTAAACCACACAAGAAAGATTAAATACTATCTCTTGCGAGAATTCATTTACAAAGAATAGGCCACGATAGGAACCACGAACCCGAAACTGTGAAAGCAAACCTCAAACTCTCTCTCTTTTTTTTAGTTGCGTTTTTGAAAGATTTTTCTTTATGTGTGCATGTTTTTGTAGACTTTTTTTTGGAGTGTATGAGATGTTTGTGAAGGATTTTTTTTAACTGTGTGTAGAATGTGTATTTGTTTTTTTTGATTTTGTAGAATGTCAAGAAAGAAGAAGAAAATAAATCATGTCTTGTGTGTGTGTGTCGTGTATTTTTTAAAATATGAGGGGGTGAGGGATGTGAAGATGTGGAAGTGAGGGAGTAGTGGGTTTTATGGGGTAGTTTTAGGATTATTTTAATTTTCCTTTTTATTTCTTTTTTTGTTTTGCTTTTGGTTTTGAAAAGAGAAAAACAATGTTAGAAAATTACTTTAAATAAAATAGTAAAAAAAAGGAAAGTTAACTAGCTAAAACTTAGATATAATGAAGAAAATACTAACAATACTAGATTATCTATTAGAATCGAAATTTAAAAGAGAACATATATTTTTTTTAGAAATTTTTCCTTCTTTAAAACAAAATTTACTCTAAAATGTGACTCTATTTTTGTTGTTTTTTTAAATTATTCTAAATAAAATAAAAATATCTAATTTAGATTCAAAAATAAATATTTAAATACTAATTAAGTTTGGTCAAAAGTTAGGTGCTAACACTTTGGATGTAATTTTGGACATTGGGCTAGTTGCATATAGGGTAACAATGTATTTTATGAAGAGTATGCGGGTACGGGACTAAGTTAACCAGAGAAGAGTATCAAGTTGAGTCTCTATGACTGGGTTTACAGGCCATAAAATACTTTACGACCCGTATCCCACCTCGTAAAGATTTGCAGTAAACAGAAAATTATACACTCCAGTCAATGAGCAAACTTTACGATTTGAAGAATCAAACTATGAGTCGTGAATTGAGCACGTGGACCCCTGGTAAGTTTTCTAAAAATTTGCTAAGTGTTGGGGTCTCTAAGACCAACATTATGAGTCGTACATCACTATACAACTCATAGATTAGTCCGTGAAGTCTAATCCTAAAAACTAGGGTTTGGGTGTTCTACGAAATTATGATTTACGAGCTATAAAACACTCTATGGCCCATAATCGGGGTTTCGTAGAGTCAAGGCCTAGTAACTTTCAGTTGACCCAGTCTCAATATATAAATAGAGGGTTCAAATTATTTTGGCCCCATATTTGACCTAATTTACAAAATTTACCCAACCTACCCCACACCCTCATATTTCTGATCACCTCCGGCCACCGACATCCTTTTTCCGACAAAAATTTTGGCACCCTAGGGTTTTGTGACTACTAACCTCTCTAATCTTTTTCAAGTTAAATCTCAACTCTTGGTATGTTTTTGGTTTAATTAAAACCCTTAATATTCCTTATTTGGAATGATTGAGTTGGAAATTGGGTGGGAGATGGTGTTTAGACATAAAATCCATGCTTGAATCTAGTTTGTGATTAGATAAAATCGGAGTGCCCATGTTTGAATTATTGACTAATTCCAGAATTGGGTGCTTTGGCCTTGTGTGAATATTAATTGTTTGTGCCTATTGAATCACTCCGATATGTGATTGAATGATTGTATTTGTGAATTGGTGGGTGAAGATATAGGTACATGATTTTGTTGAAATCATTTATAGGTGGACAGAATTATATGATAAACCATGTTTAATCACTTTCGATGGGGTGTGTATGTGTTGAGCATGTTGGGGTTATGGGTTGTACTGTTGAACCCATGTGGGTGGGTGTGTTTTGCTTCGATACCGATAATTGATTCGCTGAATAAATCTTTTAGTGTTCGTGTGATAGACTTAGAAACTCAGGTGACTGAGTTTTCTAGTTCACAATTGGCTTTTACGGCCCGTGGATCATTCCACGAGCTGGAATTGCCCCTCGTACAACATTACAAAAACTTGATGTTTCTTATTTTCCATAAGAAGAGACTTTCTATGAGTCATAGATCACTTTACGACTTGTAGATAGGTCTCGTAGATCCCTGCCTGGAATTAATTACTCACTGAAAATCTCTACGACCCAGTCTACTACTCATAAACCACTTTATAGGTCATACCTAGTCTCGTAGACTTTTCCAGTAACAAATTTGTTTGAACCATTGGTTTACGAAGGTTCTTACAGCTCGTAGTATCCACTACATCTCGTAAAGGTGCTTTCGTAAAGACCTTCTGCAACTCAACATAGATAGCTTTTTGAATTTTAATTCTTGATTTGTGGGTGTCGCGCCCCATTTTTTCTCGCGAAGAGACGGGAACATGGACGACGTCATGGCAACGACTCTTTTGGGATTTTTAATTTTGAAGAGTCGCCACCCAATGATTTGAGGTGCATTAGGACACCATTCTAGCCTAAGGGTCAAGCTAACCAAAGAGAGGGTAAAGGCTCAAATTATCTCGAAGGGAAGGTGTTAAGCACCCTTTAAGGTCCGCAAATGCGGGTCCCGACCATGTCTCGTATTTTTGTGGGGGTTACAAATAAGGGTCTCTTATGTTAGAAGTAGTGGTCTTAAATTATTCTGAGTGACTCAAATAAACAAGTTAATCAAAAACAATAAATGAATAAAAACAGAATTAAATAAATTAATTACTCGGATCAGTTACTCGGCTTTATTTCCGGATTTTAGCTTCACTTGGCTTATAAAAGCCTAAGGACAAAACCGAGGTGTGTTCTACTTAAGCACGAGTTATATTCATCATCTCCAAGGGCCTTATTTACCCCTACCCCTCCTAATTTGATTTTATTAATTTAACTTAAAGGCGCACTAAAGAAAAAATAAAAGTCTAGCATTTCCTAAAATGCCTAGCGTCCCCCTCTAATGTCCAGGAGGCATTGGACTCCAATTTTAGGTCGATTTTAGACTAAAAATGAATATAGGTTTCCTATAGGACCTCGCATCAAATAAAACAAACAAGACGAGCATTTAGCAGACAAGTCTCAAATAAGCCTCTCAACAAGATAACTTGCGTTAAACACAAATAAAGTGCAAGGGTTTATTAAGTATATGCATAATAAATCAACCATTAAGCACTTTAATACTTAAAGATATTACCATATTAAAACTCATTGGAGCAATGAAGTATATGCTAAGGGGTTAAGAAAGTATAAAAAAATATTAAGGGGATCCTATAAGCATTATTTCTAAGTATGTTTTAAAATATTTATTAGCACGGTAAGTATTAAAACATGCTAAAAACTACTCAAAAAGAAAGGAAAAAATCTTTGAATCGTGTGATATGCAGGAAATTATTTAAAACTTATAACTTATAAAAGTTTATTTAAAATTTATGAGCATGATTTTTAAATGAGGTAGCATGTTGAAAAAAACTTGATTGAAATTTTATAAACATGAATCTTAAGTATAAAACTTTATAACTTCTATATGATATGAAATTATTTTGAAAAAATCCATGAACATAAATAAATCATATAATCAAGATGTCTGAATGATTATAAATTATTTATTAATGTCAAGAAATATTAAGGACAACATTTTCAATTTAAGAATGTGTGTCAAATCTAAAATTACACTACTGATCATACTTCTTAGACTATTACTTTTAATGAAATCATAATTAAATAATTAAATTCTATAGATGAGTTTTCTAACACATGCGAAAATAAATAGTGATAAAAATAAAATGCACAAGTCCTAAAACATGATATCTAAAAAACATATTATTATCAAACAAGCTATGCATGATTTTATCCTTTTAATCTTATTTTTTTAACCTTAGACAAATAAAAGAAAAGTTGTTAATCATATTATTCACATAACTCTCTTCTTCTTTTCTTTTCTTCTTTTCAATTTATCGAATCCTAAATTGAGATTGCCTATGTGAATTCCACAAATAAAAAAACATGTAGCACGTAAGTCTCCTCCCCCTTTAACTAGATCCCCATCTTTACTATTATGTTATTAGAAGATTTGCAAAAATAAAAAAAATATAACATCGAATAAATAAACGTATAAATAAAACTTCAAGCCTCCTCCGTTCTGTGCCCTGGCGACTCTTTACGTCTAGACTTGGATTTAAAACCTGCTACACAAAAATAAAAGGAGTGACATGTGCAAAATAATACCAAAAAAATATATATGCTTACCAACCAGGAGAATCCAAAGAGCAAAGAATAACCAAATGATTCGTTGGAAGAATATGAGAGAAGTAACCGTATCAAAAATAGAGGAGAGATTTTTTGTTGTGAAAAAACTTTAAAATATGTGGACTCCTCTTATTTTTCCCGTGTAAGAATTCTTTTCTTTCTCTCTTTTTTTTTCTCCTCCCCTCCCTTATGTCTGCTTTATATAGTGGAGAAGAGCAATACAATAAAGGTAGGAAAATCAATCAACCAAAATTAACATTACCATAAAAGAAGAAAGATGATATTCAAGATCTGAAAAATATATATTTACCAAAAATAGGCAAGTAAGAATCATAACATGCCTAATACGAGTTCAAAGTTTTCCATATAAGCAAACAATAATCCAATCAAGTAGGCAATCAAATTTGATTCTAACCAAAATAATCAAATAAGAGATATGTAAGGTAATAGTTGTACAAAAATGTTAAAATATTATTTTTTAATAAGCTAAACATGGTAAAATATGATGATAATAATAATAATGGTGAATATATTAAAAATACTGAAAATAATAATAAAATTAGTTATAAGGATTATGAATGTTATATTGAATACAACAATATATATGATAATAATTCGTAACACATGAACAAGTTTTGAAATTTTGTTTAAAAATACGTGGTTATTTTGATAAAATTACAAATAAACTTATTTATTTTTTTAAAAGTTAAAAAGTATTGGTATAATTAGATGACGATCCAAAATGGGTTATAGGTCGGTCAAAATTGGGTGTCAGTAACTGCCCTTTCTTTGCTCGGGAATGAAGGATGATTGTCGAGCAAAGAAAGTTGACGGAGTAGCCGATTTTTTCCGATCGATTAAATATTATCAGGGACCAAATCGAACAAAAGGGGTTGTGAGAATAGTACGACTAAGACTTCGATTTAGAGTCTCTGGTCATACGAGAATAAGGCCGTGTGCAGTTCTAGATTTAGGAAAGAATGAAATTCCTAAAGATAGAAATAACATTATCGAACTTAAAAATAGCTTGAATTGGGAGGATTAGGTATAAGGCGATATAAGTGGCAAATGAAAGTGCGAGAATAGCTTATGATAAAGCAATTTCGTAGGAGTAAGGAATCGCGTATGGGTTGAGACTCATTTTGAACCATCTTTTACTTTTAAGCATCCCATACCTGCAATTTCTAATATAACTAGAAACAAAAACATGGTTAGTTTTCTAATTTACAAGCATAATTAAAAATATGAGTGAGATAAGAAATCATATATGTTTAGGAGGAATATGCTTAGTCCATTCGGCGTTTAAAAGATGGTGCTTGACCCTGTGAGGCTTCTTGAAAGGTAGAGCTTTGACAAATCAACACCCAAAGTTTTGTGTCGAGTCTCGGGTAACTTCTTAAAAGATAAAGCTTAATCACTCAACTTTCGAAGGACGATGCTTGGCGTTGGGTAGCTTCTTGAAAGATAGAGTTTAACCAATCAATTTCCAAAGAAAAGTGCTTAGGTTATCAAAAGGTAGAGCTTGACCAATCAACTTCCCAAGGAATGTGCTTAGCTTTGGGCAGCTTTTCGAAAGGTAGAGCTTAACCAATCGACTTCCGAAGGACAGTGCTTAGCTTCGGGTAGCTTCTTGAATGGTAGAGTTTAACCAATCAACTTCCAAAGGACAGTGCTTAGCTTTGGGTAGCTTTTCGAAAGGTAGAGCTTAACCAATCGACTTCCGAAGGACAGTGCTTAGCTTCGGGTAGCTTCTTGAGTGGTAGAGTTTAACCAATCAACTTCCAAAGGACAGTGCTTAGCTTTGGGTAGCTTTTCGAAAGGTAGATCTTAACCAATCGACTTCCGAAGGACAGTGCTTAGCTTTGGGTAGCTTCTTGAATGGTAGAGTGTAACCAATCAACTTCCAAAGGACAGTGCTTAGCTTTGGGTAGCTTTTCGAAAGGTAGAGCTTAACCAATCGACTTCCGAAGGACAGTGCTTAGCTTCGGGTAGCTTCTTGAATGGTAGAGTTTAACCAACCAACTTCCAAAGGATAGTTCTTAGCTTTGGGTAGCTTTTTGAATGGTAGAGCTTAACCAGTCAACTTCCGAGGGGCAGTGCTTAGCCTCGAATAGATCTGTTCCTGTAATTCCTGCACTCAAAGAAAATTGTAAGTTTTAAAAATGGGAGATTGATTCGTTCCTCAACTCATCTTTTGCTTTCCTTTTCCACCACAACTTTATTGTTCTTGAGCTTGAACTCAATCTGGATGTCTTTATGCGCAACCTTTAATGAAATATTTGAGGACCTCTCAAAAATTTCTACCCCAGTTCGCTATTATGTCAAGATCGAGTATGTTGAGATGCTTATCAATAGAATTTTTGAGATTGTCTCAAAAATTCTGCCCCAGTTATTCTCCAAAAGGAAGATAGAAAATTTTATTATGATATGACCGAGCCCCATAGGAGCGCCTACGTATCACTCTTAGACGGGAATCAGGTCAACCGTAGTTCATATTACATCAAAGGGAGTCATAAAAGAAGCATAATCTTGCCCCAAATGTGTATCACCACTACCAATTGAGAAGACTTAAAGTAATCATCCAAGTGCTTGAAAATTTGAGAAGGAGAGACAACTCGACTTCCTCTTTATTGATGTCATAATTAAAAATCAATTATGATCGTGATAAGAATCTTTCACATATATCGCCTTGGAGTCAATCAATGTTTGAATTTGATCTTTCAAATTTCGACATTCTTCCGTGGTATGCCCCTTCATCCCCGAATGATAAGCACAAATTTTGGTGAGATCGAGCCACTTAGAATGTGTCTTCATCACTATTTCAAGAACAGGAGAGACATAGCAGGCAACCCTCAGTCTTTCATACAATTCATCTGTGGGTTCAGCCAAAGGAGTATACTGTTTGGGCAGACATTTCTTCATATTGGCTCGCGATCTAGCAGATTGAAAGGATCGTTGACGCCTTGACGGTTTTCCATGAATCTCTCGTCCATTACCTGCAGGTGGAGGGCCTTGATATATGAGTGCAGGTTGCTGGAGTAGGGGTGGAGCCACTTGACGAATCACAACATTCACTTCTTTCTCGACTTTGTTCTCATTGGTCCCATCAAGTTTCGAAGTCTCGCTACTAGCTTGCAATGCCTCTAAATCTATTATGGTACCATTTTTTATACCTTCTTCGATCTTCTCACCCAACTTGATAATATCAAAAAATTTATGATCTTCGATGAGCATCATTCTCTCATAGTACTGCGGCTTTTGGGCGCGAATAAAGACTTCTTTCATTTGAGATTCCTCCATCGGAGGTCGGACCCTAGCAGCTTCAGACCTCCATCTTATTGCAAATTCTCGAAATGATTCTGTAGGTTCTCTTTTTAAATTTTGAAGGTAAAACCAATCAGGAGCATTCTCAATATTAAATTCAAATCTCTTCATGAAATCAGAAGCCATATCAGTCCATTTTGACCATTTCTTTGAATCTTGTGCAATATACCATGATAAGGCCTCTCCAATGAGACTTCTCACAAATAACTTCATTCGAAGTCCTTCATTTTTCTAAACTCCAATTAATTTATCACAACATATTCTGAAGTGTGCCTTTGGATCTCCAGTCCCATTGAACACCTCAAATTTAGGAGGTTTATATCCCTTAGGCAACTCAATGTCGGTATGTATGCACAAGTTTTCAAAACTTAACTCTTCTATCTCCTTATCTCCTTCAACATGTTGCACTCGATTGCTCAACTCCTCCAATCGCTTTGCCATTGTTTGTATCAATATGTCCTTTTGATGGGGTTCGACTGAAACAACATTATGTTTTTCTGAAATAGTAGTGATAGACGTTGTTGCTATATTTTGAGCATGAGAAGTATCCTGGGAATGTGCGGAATTTGGTGGGGCTAAGTAGGTGATGTGTGATGTATTAGGCTTGTGTTGTGGAGGATATATGTAATATGGATATTGCTTGTTTTGGAGGAGCGTGGGATTGAAATACTTTCAGGGTATAAGGTAGGATGGGGTAAAAAGAGAGGATTCGTAAAGATTGTTGGAGGCATGGTTGTAGTATTCATTCCAATAAGCGATGTATTCGAATTGCGAGCATTAGAGAATTGTTCCTGCATCTCTCAAATCTTTTGTTCTAACCTTGATATCACCTCATTTTGTGCAGGTGGATACTCTTCTCTCGAAATATTCAAACCATCTTTTTGAGTTGTCATACCAATTGTGTCGATAGCACTATTATTATTCTCCATGCAGAAGAGCGAGATAAAAGTAGAGAACTTCTTCCAATTGAGAGCGATAGGCACGAATCAACCATAGGGAGGGAAAAACATATAAAAGAAAAGAAACAAAGAAAGAAAAAATCAAGTTAGTAACATGATAATATATAACACGAAGATAAACATATTGATTTTGAAAAATAAATGCCCTAAATGCAAGGAACCTCATTGAGCCAGAGGTAGGCCTAAGACGATACATAAGTAATTCATGATAATTGATTCAAGCCTTCGATTTGTTATTTAGAGTTTAGTGTTTAGAAAATACAATAAAATACTAATTTATTATTTATTTATTTTTTAAAAAAATTACTATTTTATTAATAATAACTATTACAATCTTTAAATGGTAGAATATATATAAAACCTAACAAATGGAAATAAATCTTAAACTATATAAACCTAAGGAATAAATCCTAAACTCCCTTTTAACAATATCTTAGGCTTGAATTGATTATCGTGATCACATAGACACATAGTATGCAGTATTTCATCTTGGAGGGTGATTGGACCATCTAGACTTAACAAGGTGGCTACTATTATGTAGATTAACCCCCTGAGGTCAAACTACCTAGGGTTTATGCATGCATGATCACTTTGGGATGGATAACTCTATCCTAGGTTTCTAAAGAGTGGGTTTAGACACGGACTGGGTATTCCTATGTGAAAAGCACGTGGTCCAACGGTAGTTAGACTATCCGCCATTCACCACGCAAGCGCTTACTCTCTAAAATTTGGGTTTGAAAGAAGTCGAGAGAAGTGCAAAGGCACGACATCACCTTAAGAGAAAATAAAGAGGGTCCCAAGTGGGGGAGTTTATGAACGGAATGCCAGTTTAATTGATACAGCAACATTTAGCAATTAGAACAGTTTTAAACAAATAATTTAAAGTAATAAAAATAATAAAAGGGAAAGCGGTTAGAGGGACTTGGGAAGGGAGTTATAGGTATAAGGGGAAAGAAAAGAAATTAGTAGAAAGTAACAAATAAAAGAAAATAAAGCAATTTAGGTAAACAAATAAGAGGACAAATAAAAATATAACCCACATAAAACAAAACACGTATTGGTTCGAGCCTAAAGTCCCCAGCGGAGTCACCATTTTGTCGCGCCCCATTTTTTCTCGCGAAGAGACGGAAACCTGGACGATGTCATGGCAACGACTCTTTTGGGATTTTTAATTTTGAAGAGTCACCACCTAATGATTTGAGATGCATTAGGACACCATTCTAGCCTAAGGGTCAAGCTAACCAGAGAGAGGGTAAGGGCTCAAATTACCTCGAAGGGAAGGTGTTAAGCACCCTTTAAGGTCCGCAAATGCAGGTCCCGACCGTGTCTCATATTTATGTGGGGGTTACAAATAAGGGTCTCTTATGTTAGAAGTAGTGGTCTTAAATTATTCTGAGTGACACAAATAAACAAGTTAATCAAAAACAATAAATGAATAAAAACAGAATTAAATAAATTAATTACTCAGATCAGTTACTTGGCTTTATTTTCGGATTTTAGCTTCACTTGGTTTATAAAAGCCTAAGGACAAAACCGAGGTTTGTCCTACTTAAGCACGAGTTATATTCATCATCTCCGAGGGCCCTATTTACCCCTACCCTTCCTAATTTGATTTTATTAATTTAACTTAAAGGAGCACTAAAGAAAAAATGAAAGTCTAGCGTTTCCTAAAATGCCTAGCGTCCCCCTCTAATGTCCAGGAGGCATTGGACTCCTATTTTAGATCAATTTTAGACTAAAAAGGAATATAGGTTTCCTATAGGACCTCGCATCAAACAAAACAAACATGACGAGCATTTAACAGACAAGTCTCAAATAAGTCTCTCAACAAGTTAACTTGCGCTAAACACAAATAAAAGTGCAAAGGTTTAGTAAGTATATGCATAACAAATCAAACATTAAACACTTTAATACTTAAAGATATTACCATATTAAAACTCATTGGAGGAATGAAGTATATGCTAAGGGGTTAAGAAAGTATAAAAAAATATTAAGGGGATCCTATAAGCATTATTTCTAACTATGTTTTAAAATATTTATTAGCATGGTAAGTATTAAAACATGCTAAAAACTACTCAAAAAGAAAGGAAAAAATCTTTGAATTGTGTGATATGCAGGAAATTATTTAAAACTTATAACTTATAAAAGTTTATTTAAAATTTGTGAGCATGATTTTTAAATGAGGTAGCATGTTGAAAAAAACTTGATTGAAATTTTATAAATATGAATCTTAAGTATAAAACTTTATAACTTCTATATGATATGAAATTATTTTGAAAATATCCATGAACATAAATAAATCCTATAATCAAGATATCTAAATGATTAGAAATTATTTATTAATGTCAAGAAATATTAAGGACAACATTTTCAATTTAAGAATGTGTGTCAAATCTAAAATTACACTACTGATCATACTTCTTAGACTATTACTTTTAATGAAATCATAATTAAACAATTAAATCCTATAGATGAGTTTTCTAACACATGCGAAAATAAATAGTAATAAAAATAATATGCACAAGTCCTAAAACATGATATCTAAGAAATATATTATTATCAAACAAGCTATGCATGATTTTATCCTTTTAATCTTAATTTTTTAACCTTAGACAAATAAAAGAAAAGTTGTTAATCATATTATTCACATAACTCTCTTCTTCTTTTCTTTTCTTCTTTTTAATTTATCGAATCCTAAATTGAGATTGCCTATGTGAATTCCGCAAATAAAAAAATGGTAGCGTGTAAGTCCCCTCCCCCTTTAACTAGATCCTCATCTTTACTATTATGTTATTACAAGATTTGCAAAAATAAAAAAAATACAACATCGAATAAATAAACGTATAAATAAAACTTCAAGCCTCCTCCATTCTGTCCCCTGGCGACTCTTTACGTCTATACTTGGATTTAAAACCTGCTACACAATAATAAAATAAGTGACATGTGCAAAATAATAACAAAAAAATATATATGCTTACCAACCAGGAGAATCCAAAGAGCAAAGAATAACCACATGATTCGTTGGAAGAATATGAGAGAAGTAACCGTATCAAAAATAGAGGGGAGATTTTTTGTTGTGAAAAAAACTTAAAAATATGTCGACTCTTCTTATTTTTCCCGTGTAAGAATTCTTTTCTTTCTCTCTTTTTTTCCTCTTCCCCTCCCTTGGGTCTGCTTTATATAGTGGAGAAGAGCAATACAATAAAGGTAGGAAAATCAATCAACCAAAATTAACATTATCATAAAAGAAGAAAGATAATATTCAAGATCTGAAAAATATATATTTACCAAAAATAGGCAAGTAAGAATCATAACATGCCTAATACGAGTTCAAAGTTTTCCATATAAGCAAACAATAATCCAATCAAGTAGGCAATCGAATTTGATTCTACCCAAAATAATCAAATAAGAGATATGTAAGGTAATAGTTGTACAAAAATGTTAAAATATTATTTTTTTTAATAAACTAAACATGGTAAAATATGATGATAATAATAATAATGGTGAATATATTAAAAATACTGAAAATTAAAATAAAATTAGTTATAAGGATTATGAATGTTATATTGAATACAACAATATATATGATAATAATTCGTAACACACGAACAAGTTTTGAAATTTTGTTTAAAAATACGTGGTTATTTTGATAAAATTACAAATAAACTTGTTTATTTTTTTAAAACTTAAAAAGTATTGGTATAATTAGATGACGATCCAAAATGGATTATAGGCCAATCAAAATTGGGTGTCAATAGTGGGGCTAACCATGGTGCATATATATCTATGTTCATGTACTATGGATCCAAAAGCCAAACGCGATGAGATCCGAGCTATGAAGAGAAGGCTTAGGGATGAGCCCTCAAATGATGAGAAGACCACTCAGCTAAGTGGCTTACTAAAGGTCCTAGATGTTATACCGGATCTAGAGGCAGCTTGACCATAGACCAGAGCCATTGCCAGAGCTGGGCAGCCTCAGGATCTTGTTACTCACACTCCCCAGTCTGAGGAGGAAGGTAGTGAAGAGAGCGATTTACCATAGATGACTCCATCCGAAGAGGATTAAACTCTGAGGGAGGCTCTGAGGACAGATCAGAGATAGAGTCCTCTGCCGCTCCCTGATCATCATCATCTACACTAGATGCCATTACTAGTCGGTGGTGTGTAGAGGGAATGTGGGAGATCCATATAGAAGGAACGCAACAGAGAGAGGGGCAAGCCAGCCCGCACCATTTATGAGGAGCCCAGAGTTATTGCCAATAGACTCAACTGTGTCGCTGGCCTCCAGGACATGATGATCAGATATGGGCTTGAGTGGCTGTCAGGATCTCTTGGACGATACTCCCTAACCATGGTGACGGAGTTCTATGCCTCCTACGCAGCCACTATCCATCTTACTCTTCCCAAGGGGAAAAAGCCCCTTGCTCAGCTCAAACTGACCCAGACGAGAGTGCAGGGTCGGCGGGTGGATATATCAGATGCCACCATCTGCCATATGTGATTTGGTCTCGAGTTTCATGTTCTCAGATCCACCGCAAAGTTCGACTATAGGGTGGGGCAAATAAGGGATCCACTTGTGATGAAAAATCTAGAGAGGCGAGTCATGACTTTGATGAGATGGGTGGCTGGGTGCAATGTTGAGCAGGGCTTGGAACCTATTTGGGTCGCCACTCATTCGGAGCCTATAGTCAAGGCTTCGCATAATTTCCCTGCCAAGTTTTGGTAGGCAGTTTATCGATCACGCATCCAACCAATACTTGTTGATGATACTCTGACACCGGAGCATGCGGTTTTGGTTGCCAACATCTTAGCTCGCCATGAGATTGACTGGGCCCACCTCGTTACTTAGTAGATTCATGTGGCTGCACAGAAGAGGTCTACCTCCATCCCATTCCCGCACTTGATATACAGCCTCTGTCTAGAGTCAAGGGTGGAGATACTACATCAGCTAGACCAGATGATTGAGGCCCAATGCACATTGGATCCTAGCCTGATCAAAGCTTAACAGAACCCGGTGGCACTCCGGGAAGCACAATGTCCACCTATGCTTGAGATGTTCATCCCACCGTCACCACTTGAGGGTTTTGAGACTACCACTATTGCTGCTGCTGCTACTGAGGAGAGGCTCCTGTAGCCCGAGGCAATAGAGGAAAGGGGGCCCACTACTGATTTTCCTGCACCATAGGCCACTAATTCATAGCCTACTACCGCGAGCATGGTCTACGTGGCTGATGCATCTATACAGGCCATGGCACAGAGGTTATCACATGGTGAGTCGTAGTTGACTCAACTTGTCCATCAAATTAGGCCATGGGTCCGCCACGTGATAGTAGACTTAGAGGGTCGGTGTAGGCATTCACAATCGTTATTATCCCAGATCGTATTTCTATCATGGATGCCCGCATCGATATCTTTGCGAAAAGGGCACAATAGAGATTGGGAGAGGCCCGACCTAAAGACTTATCAGCTATGTAGACGGAGAACCAATAGCCCTGAGCTAACTTAAAAGCAGCACTAGTTGCACTGGTTGCACTACCATCGACGATACCCTTGGTGTTGGTAGTCGGTTTATTTGCTCTTGAGGAGCCTACCTAGTCTTCCTTAGGAAGAGACCTTTCATAGAGGATGATGATCCAGATGAGATACATGCACGTGTAAGTATGATAGAGGAGGAGGAGCTCGAGCTTGTCTTGAGGAGATTGAGACATAATGAGGAGATGCGATGAGCTCAAGAGAAGGAGCAGTTAAGGGGTGTTGGCCTCTCCAGATAGAGTAGTACTGCTGAGCAGACTACCCTACAGGAGGAGGATGACATACTCAACAACAAACAAAAGCTTAGGCGCCCAGGTATGTTTTTTGACCCCTTATATTCTATGTTATTTTGATTTTGTGCACTGGGGATAATATGCATCTTTTTTTATGGGGTGTGGGTAGTTATGGGCCTCAAGAAGTCTAAGTAGCTTGGCTTCATAACTACCCCAATTTTTGATCCCATAGTTTTCTTGCATGTGTTCTTTTTCCCTGTGGATATTTAATTTCTGTTAGACCGGCACGTTTAGGATGTTTAGCTAATATCTGTAGTATATAGTACCAACACTTGTGGCATATAGCATGTTTTTATGTCTTGTTTGAAAAATGACACCCACCAAAATATTTTTGAGTAGTAGTTAGATATCAACTATGTATTTTTAGGTGTGTGACAATATCTGTTTTGATAAGTGAGGGTATATTGAGATAAAAAAGCATGATTCGTGAGTCTTTTGTTGATAATGTATGCAGTGCCATGTGAATGTGAGAATAATTTGATAAATTCATGTGTTTTCTGCTAATTCAGAACTTGTGTTGTTACTCTAAGTTAGATTGTAGATCAATTGTAGTAGAAAAGGATCTTAGACTATATTTCTTAAATAGTCCACTTTAGCCCAAAAATGACCAACCAAAATGATAATGTAATCCGTTGTTCTAAATATTTGAGCCTAACATGCATATTCTTTGAAAACACTTGATTAACCTAGCCATATTAGTTGTAAAATCCCGAAATTAGCTCTGGTCTTTCCTTGAACATTGTGTATCTTAACTGAGGCAAAAATCCTAAGTTGAGGGTGGCTACCAAAAGTGGCCCTGGTTCAGAGGATGGATATTGTACACCTCAACACAGGACAATAGCCTAAGTTGAGGGTGGCCGATGTAAGGGTGAAAGACAAAAATAAGGGGGTTAGTTAGGGATATGGAGAAAAAGAGAAAAATCATGTACTGGGTGCAAGAAAAAAAATAAGTTATGCCTGAATATGAGCTAAAAAGCCAAACGAAGTGTAAAAACAAGGAAAAAAGATGAAAAATGAAAAGAAAGCACCTAAAAAGCTTGAAGTAGGAAAAAGGGAGAATAAGGTGAGAATAGCAAAGTTGGTAGGGCAAAAGTGTAGAAAAATGCAGTGTCAAGGAGGACCTTTAGTCACTATTTTCCCATAATATCATACCAAATCCCCCTGAGCCTACGTTACAAGCCTAAAAAGTCCTACAGTGATCCCAGTCTAGTTAGTTGAAGGTTTGAGTCATGAGTATAGGGGCAAGCCTATGGAAATAGTCATTATGCATCAATATTTGTTGTGAGAGTGAGTGATTTTGCATAGCCCCAATGTTAAACATGGAAACATCATTGAGCGTCAAGTATGGGACTTCTTTCTGTGAGGGCACTTGCATTTCATTGGTAGCACTAGACTTGCTCAGTTATTGTGGACTATGGATAATACCTTACTTGTCATAGTTGTGTCGTCACATGCATAAGTTTGTGTTGGTTTGCTAAATAGCTATCTGATCCTATTTTGAAAAGTTGGTATGAGTATTTGAGTCTGAGATGTATGTGATGTATTCCATTGAGTTGAGGGTCTGTGTGTTACTGTATTGTCTATATAGATTGAGTGCATCCCTTGAGGACAAGCAACAATTTTAAGTTAAGCATGTTCATGTGTTGCAAAATACAACACTTTTGATGCTTAAAACTTGAAATTTTATGTGTTCTCAATGCGATGTTAATAGGTTTTATGTGTTTATATTTGCAGGATTACAAGTTGCCCATAATTTTGGGGAAAGTAACAAAGGTGGTTTCAGATTTGCTATTATACGAGACCCTCTACGGGTTGTAGACTAGTTTACGGGCCACGGGGAGGTTTCGTGAAGATTTCAAGTTAAGGTTGATTACTGAAGTTCATTCTACAAACATGCAGATGAGCCGTAGAAGAGTTTACGAGTCGTAGAAAAGGATTTCGAGCCCTGAGGATCAAAGAATTGGACTCTCAGGTATTTCATCAAATGAAACCCCCTTTACAGGTCATAAACCACTTTATGAGTCGTACAGGGGTGTCATAAAGTTAAAGTCCAAAATTCCAGCAACTGAGTACGAGACCCGAATACGGGTCGTAAAGAGCTTTCATATGGCATGCCGACTAGTTCTCCTATTTTGTTTAGGATTTGAATTTAATTACTATAAATTGGTCTTTTAGGTTATTTTTCAAGAATTTTTCACCCAGTGCTTAGAGAACTCAATATTTTGAGAGAGAACATTGTAAGAGAGCCTTTGAGAACATTTGTGATTGAATTTGATCTTAAAGCTTGTGATTCTTATTGACATTGAATTGCTCGTTCTTAAATATACAATGTATGTGTTTAATTGTGTCTTCTCAATTCAAAATTTATGCATCTACACATAGCATGAGTAGTTAAATCCACAACTAGGATTGTGGGAACCATGAAGAACTAATACAGTAAAACCGAATAATTCACGATTCTTGGAAAGTATATGCATGTATTAATTAACTCTCTTCATTTTTGCATGTTTTCTAGTCGTGGACAACATTAGAACTTGCCTAGTGTTACTGACTGGACCATGGTAATAATGAATAGGAAAAGAGATTAATTAATAGGATTCGATCGATGTGTTCTCGTCTAATCAATCAAACTGGGCCAAGGGGAGCTTGTACTAGGACTAATACGTAATGGTTAGAGTAATGCACACTATGGAGATGGTCCAATTCACATAGTGAAATTCACCTCTCACCTTTGACCAAAGGGCTTGGCGATCTTAAATTACCATCTTGCATGTTATACAGTAGACAAGAATTAGGTTATCCGGTGATACTGAGTTGGGGAACCATGGGGAATATAATACCCTAGTTGCTCTACATTATTGACTTCTCTCTTGCTATAGTTAGTTAGTTTACTTTTCTAATTGATTTTGATAAAAAAAAACCTTTGGGGAAGTAAGATGGTTAATGACTCAAATTGCAAATTGGTGAGTATTCTTGAGTCTACGTGCCCTGTGGGATTGACCCTAACCTTGGTTAGGTTCTATATCTTGAAAACGACCACTTTATCCTCTAAAATGGAGGTGTAACTTGGGCGACATCAATAGCCCAACAAACGAGTCCCCAAAATCAAATGTAGGTACTAAAATCAATGCACAATGTTGCATGTAATCACATAAAACTAATGAGCTAGTATATTTCAGTGGCCTCAGGCCAGACACGCATACAAGCTACTGTCAAGTTTAGTGTACATACCTGTAACATGTTCGCAGCCCAAGCAGCCCCTTCTGGGCCATCTAGTTGTCTGATACTGCCAGTACGTGGTAATAAAGCACCTATTGCTAACATAGCCCACAATACAACAACTACAGTCCAACACCTTCATAAATATTACATGCAGATACACAACCAAATATATGCAACATAAAATCCATAGCTCAACCCATTCACAATTTATTTCTACATACTAATATGCAACCATTTTAGCTAAGTCTAAGGTGCAAAGAATGCCTAGCCTACCTGGCATCTGATGTCTCATACTCTGAGTCAATCCGCCTAAGATTTTCCCATTTGAACCACTTCTCAATGCTACTCAGCTATTAAAAAAATACAATTCACCACATCAACACGACCAAAATTTGTATTTTCATGAAAAATGGGTGAAAACATATCAATCGGGGCCTTAAACAGAAAAAATAGGGCCTATGCCTGAAGTCCCAAAACAATTCTTAGAAAATTGTCCTCACATCACCCTGAGTCTAAAGTAAAAAATTCAGCCCAAAATGGACTCTAGAAAACCGAGAAAATTTCCAAAAACAGAATTACAAACATTACTGGGAACATTTTTTTTCAAAACTTTATCAATCAAAAATCTCAAAAACCATATAATTATAGCAAGAACCCAGCATACCACAGTGTTCCCCTTGGAACATGAACTGATTTAGACCTAAATTTCATTCAATTCCATCAAGAAAAGGCTATGATATCAACACATAAAGTTTTCATAATTTACGAGGACAATAATGGATAAAATAGGTAATTTACCTCAAAATATGCATCAAATCCCAAATATAACTTCACCACAATGTTCCTTGCAAAAATCTGAGTCACATCGACTTTTGAATCACAAAACTCGGAGCTTTGGATCACTTTTTTGTCCATCTAAAGTTTCTCCTATCCAAGCCTCGCAAGCACGCCTTATATAGGCCGGTCGCACGATGCTGTACACGGACACGGGCATGCCGGCGCAATGTATGTGCCTAGCTATGCAACTGTAACGTGATGCCTATGCCATGCCATGTGAACACATGCATAGGGGTAACACGGGACTATGCACCTATTGCTGGCACCAACAATCCTAAAAACTTCGCGGGGGCATTCTTGAGGCTCTCGATGTTTGTCTCAAGCAAACAAATAGTATAACCATATGGATTTTGCCTAAATTCATAGTATGGTCAGGATTCACAACGAAGCATCCTACAGAAAAAGGAGTACCCACTTCCTTCCAGCTAATTTTAGCTTGAAGAAATGAGGAGGCGAAAATGCAATCATATGTCCCCATCAACTGAAGAAGGGTCATTTTAGACCATTTTTAACATTTTGAAGCTGGCCACGTAATCAGATTTCAATCTCGAGCATGTTTAGCTAGGTACCGAAACAGCCTTTTTAGCTTCCGATAGAACTCATTTTGCAATTTTCACTAAGAATCAAACATGAACCCTCCATTCTAAAACAAAGTACTCTTCTAGCAAAAATCAAACCTTCTAGAACTAATGGAACCATGAGAATCCAATTTTCAGGTTGTTTAATAGGGTTTTACAAGAAATCTCATTTTGCAGCTTTAACTTCTCGCAAACTTGCATTGTTCTCCACCCAAACCACTTACAACAAACCAATAGTCCCAATACACCATAATAGGTATGAAGTCACCACACAGAAGCTCAAACCCGTAGAAAAGTGGTAGAAATATAGAAATGACCTTGAGAGTCGTTGATGTGATGTAAAAATACAACACTTTTGATGCTTAAAACATGGTATTTTGTGCATTTTCAATGCGATGTTACTTGATTTTATGTGTCTTTGTGTTATATTTGCAGGATTATAGGTTTGGCCTTCATTTTAGGAAGAAATACAGAAGTTGCTGATTTTTTGATGAAGTACGAGACCCATTACGGGAGGTAGATCATTCTACGGGTCGTGAAGTGGCTTCGTGGACAATTCGAGTGAGGAGCTGATTCTCTGAAGTTGGTTTTATGAACATGCAGATGGGTCATGGAATTATTTACGAGTCATAGACTATGGTTCGTGCCCTAAGGATCTGAGATTGGGACTTTCTAAAGATTCATTAGACGAAGCCGTCATACGACCGTAAGCATCTTTACGAGTCGTGTAGAGGTTTCATAGACTTGATGTCTGAATTTCAAGAAGTTTTGTACTAGACCCCGATTACAGGCCGTGGAATGCAATATGACCCATAAACCCTTTCGTGAGGCGTGCCAGCGAGGTATCCTATTATGTTTAGGACTTGTATTTTACTTAATAATTATAAATAGGTTTTTTAGGTTATTTTTTAGTTCTCATAGTAATCAGAGAACACAGTAATTAGAGAGAGAAAACAGTGATGTTACATTGGAGAGTCTTTGAGAACACTTGTAGATTCATTTCATCTTTAAGCTTGTGATTCTCTTTGAGGTTTGATTTGCTTGTTCTTAAATCAGTTGTGTAAGTGTTCAATTATGTTCTTCCAATTCATAATTCTTGCATCTACACAAAGCCTGAGCAGCTAAATCCATAACTAGGGTTGTGGGAACCATGAAAAACTAATAAGGTAAAATCAGATAATTCATAATTCTTGAAAAGTGTGCATGCATGTATTAATAAATTATCTTTGTTTTGAATGTTTTTTGATGTGGCATACATTAGAACTCACCTAGTGTTTCTAACGTGACCAAGGTAGTAATGAATAGGAAAAGAGATTAATTACTAGGATTCGATTGATGTGTTCTCATTTAATCGACCAAACTGGGCCAAGAGGAGGTTGTACTAGGACTAATAGGTAAGAATTAGTAATGCACACTATGGAGATGGGACAAGTCATATAGTAAAATTACCTTTCATCTTTGACCAAAGGGTTTGGTGAACTTAACTTACCATCTTGTATGCTACACACTAGAAAAGAATTACGTTATTTAGGGATATTGAGTTAGAGAATCATGGGGAACACAATAACCTAGTTTCTCTTCATATTGATTTTACCCTTGTGTTAGTTAGTTTCATTTTATTTTTTATTGATTATTGCGAACCCCCCCCCCCCTTTTGGGAAAGTAAGTTGGTTAACTATTGGAATTACTATAATTGAATTCTGTTGATTCTACGTATTCCTTGTGAGTTCGACCCTAACCTTGGTTAGGTTTTGATAGCGACTGTTATCCTCTTAAAGGAGGTGTAACTTGGTGACATCAAGATTTTGGCGTCTTTGCTAAGGAATACAGCTAGACTTAGTTAATTCATAGTGATTTGGGTGTTAATCATTATTTTCCACATTTTACGTTTTATTTTTATTTTTGTTTTCTTTGCAGGGTGTAAGTGTGCTCTATGCCTAATACATGAAGTCAAGGCAGACCTTTGACTCCATTTGGCCAATAGATTCAACAAACATTGAGGAGAATAGCCCAAGAAAATACCAACAACTCGGCCATTCCAACTCTAAACAGAAATGAGAATGAAAATGTTGATCATGAGAACCCATCTCCTGTTGAGGATATTGCTCCACAACCTTGGGATTTTAATGCCAATTCTTATCAGTGGAACCAATACAGGCTAAATTCTATGGCTATGGATGTGACTGGTGCTATTGTGTTGCCAGTACTACTGGCAGATGAGTGGGTTGCTTCTGATGCTACAGAACCGTGGACTATTTGTGAGATTGCCATTGGAGAATCCTCAAAGCCACCTACATAATGTTGCATTCATCTGCAAGAGTGTGATAAGAAAACATAATCTTTCTATGGATGTTGTGGGACTTCATGTCTTCTCGTTGTCTCTTACACGCAATGCAGCATTATGGCTATATGAGCTCGCGCAGAGTTTGGTCACTAGTTGGGTAGACTTGCAGAAGGCCTTTTTGGAGAGGTACTTCCCTAGATCGAAGAAGCTCAACTTCCTAGTGATTCAATCAGTACTACTTGGGAGTAGTTCACTAAATGGTTGAGGAGTATCCTAGACCACAAGATAGTTAATGATACCTTAGTGGAGATATTCTACCATGCCCTTGATGAGACCAGTCATGTTTGCACTGACACTATCATGGGGAGAATGTTCTTGGATCTGCCATTTGCAAGGATTGTAGAGCAGATGGAGAGAGTGGCCAAATACTAATCGTGCATGGGGGCAGAGAGATAGAGCATCCACCAAAAGTTTGTGCACTATCAAGATTGGTTCGGTGCAAGCAAAAATAAACGAAGAAAATATGAAAAAGCTTGACCGAATTCGCACAGTGATGGAAGTGATGATGAAGAAGAACCTAGAGTGAGTCAATGTAGTAGTTCATCAACCTCCATGTGCACCCATGTATGATGAGCGTTTATTATGATGAGGACATATGTTTTGTTAATGATCAAACCGAGGGTTTTCGAATAAATGCCTAAGGGTCTAATCAGGATTATTGGCGCCAAGGTCAAGGAAACCAAGGTCGGAACTTCAATAGAGATAGAGCTTTCATAGACAACCAAAGAGGATATTATGATAGGAACAGGGTCCAGAGAGAGACATAGATTGGGGTCATAGAGATGGCTTCAGAAATGGCCCATATGTGCCACCACATAACCACAACGTAGGTGCAAGTAGTTCCAAAATTGAGAAGATGTTTGACCACCTATGGAATAAAGTTGAGACACACGATAAGACTTTGAGGGGTATGAAATCTAAGATGTTCAGCATCAATCAGAAAATTCAGTCTCATTTTGTGGCTATCAAATAGCTTAAAAAATAGTTTGGTCAAATGTCGGCTCAACTAAATCACCGTCAGAGGGTTACACTGCCTAGCAACACAATTCAGTATCTTAAGAATGAAGGGTAGTGTATGGCGGTTATTACTCGGGGTGGAAAGAGAACGATTGATCCTCCCATTCCAATTGATGATGACATTATTCAAGAGGAGATAGTTGTGGCCAAGGATACATATGTAGGAAATGATCGTGGAAAGGATGGTGTGTGTGAAGTTGCTGACGTTCCAAAGAAGTTAAAGCCCTTTTCTAGGCCTCCTCCTCCCTTCCCTCAAAGAATCAAAAAGAGGGAGGAGGAGGGCAAGTTCAAGCACTTTCTCTCCATTCTTAAAAGACTCTCCATCAACATCTCTCTCATTGAGGCACTGGGGAAGATGCCAGGGTATGCGAAGTACATGAAGGACATGGTTACTAAAAAGCACATTGTGAGTCACGAGCTCTCACAAGAGCTTCAGCATTACGGTGCTATTGCTATGAGGTCCTTGGTTCAGAAGTGAGAAGATCCCAATGCTTTGGCCCTACCCTGCACCATTAAAGATGTGGAGTTCGCAAGGGCACTATGTGATCTAGGTGTTAGTAATAATCTGATGCCCCTTGCGATTTTCAAGAAGCTAGGATTGGGAGCCCATACTCTAATGAGCTTGCTGATGTTGATAGCGGATCGCACAATGCAGAGGCCTGTGGGTATGCTATATGATATGTTGGTTAAAGTTGAAAAGTCATATTCCCCATAGATTATGTGATTCTAGATTGCGATGTCAACTTCGATGTCCCAATCATCTTTGGAAGACCGTTCCTAGCAATTGGGCGAGCACTAGTGGATGTGGAAGCCGGGCAACTCAGGTTCAGATTGAACAATGAAGAGGTTATCTTCAATATTTGTTCATACATGACACGGCCAAATGATCTGGAGAATGAAGTCTGGGAAATTGGTGAAGTCTAAGTAACCATTTCTCCATGTCGTGCCGCAACAATAAATCAGGCGCTACTAGGGAGGCAACCCAAGGTTTTTGATTTAATAGTGTAGTTGTAGGTTATTTTCAGTTTTAGGAATCATAGGTTGTTTATTTTCTTGTATTTTAGTTGTAAGTTTGGACATTGGGCTAGTTGCACATAGGGCAACAGTGTGTTCTTTGTAGAATATGTAGGTACAGGGCTAAGTCAACCATTTTTTGGCTGAGAAAAGCATCAGAAATGACTCTACAACTCATAGACTGGCCCGTGAATCCCAGTCCTAGAATCTAGTGTTTGGATGTTCTACGAACCATAGTTCATGAGTCATAAGATACTTTACGGCCCATAAGTGGGATTTTGTGGAGTCTAGGCCCATTAGATTTCAGTTGACCCAGTCAAGGTATAAATAATGGGGTTGAATTATTTTGACCCCGTTTCTAACCATATTTACAAAACTACCTAGCCATCCCCATCCCCACGTGATTTCGACCACCGATGACGACTATACCCCCATTTTTTGGCGATTGTCTGGCAACCTAGGGTTTATTGCCTCTTCACCTCCTTCATCTTTTATAACTTATCACACAACTTGGTAAGTTTTCAGTTGATTCAAAACCTTTAATTTGCCTATGCTTATATGATTGAATTGGAAATCATGTTGGGAATGGTAATTTAGACACAAACCCAATGTTTGAATTTAACATGTGATAATTTAATTTGGGTAGCCCATGTTTAAATAATTGTCTAAGGCTAGAATTAGGTATCGTTGCATTGTTTATATGATTTGAATAGTATAATTATTTCCTATTGAATAACCCGCCATGTGTGATGAATTGATATTGTATATAAATTGGTGGGTGATGACATAGGTGCGTAAATTTTGTTCAAAAATTGTCAAAATAGTTAGGGAAACATTCTTAATCACTTTCGATTGGGTATATACTTTGAATAACATGTTAGGGTCTGGGTTGTGGTGTGAAAATCATGTGTGTGGGTGTGTTTTGCTTCAACGTTGATAGACTAAGTGTTTAAAAAGTCGTGTGGGATCTGTTGTGATGGACTTAAGAGCTCAGGTAGTTGAGTTTTCTTGTCTGTGAGTGGCTTTTACAACCCGTGGATCATTCCACAAGTCGTAATTCCCCTCGTACAAGATTCCAGAAACTTAAACTTTCTGAGTATCCATCAAACAAGACCTTCTATGAGTCCTAGAGCACTATAGGGATCATAGGCAAGTCTCGTAGATCCTTGGCTGGAATGAATTCAAACACCCTACATATTATTACATGTACTAGTCCTATGCATATGAAACATGATATGGCGGGGTCAAACCATCATACATTTAAAAAAACGCTTGAATTTCAAATTAGAGGACTATATGTATGTCTAACCTTCAAGATGACCAAGTGTAGATAAGTTTTAAGTCAAATTGAGGAGATCGCGGCCTCAAATGAAGTGAAATAAGTGAGGTGCTTGTAGGACTTAGGAAGCTAATAGGTGAGTCACCTACATGCTTAGCTTAAATAGGCTAGGTAGATGGAAATGAGGCCCAACACCGAATTTGTTCAAGTCCGATAAAGAATAAACCCTAAGTTAAGGGCATAATTTGGGTCCATGGTTTAGCATCATAAATGGACAATATTTTCACCCCAAGATGAATTCAAAGGTCCAAATTACATTCACAACCCACTTCATAAATAGGGCCCAAACTAAGTGAAAGTAGAAGGAAAACGTTGGCTGCAAAGTCCATCAAATTGAAGCCCAATAAGGCCCAAGTGAAAGGGCCAAGTTGCTGCATAACCACCTTAATAAAATAAGGCTTCAAATTTAAGATAAAGTCAGCCAAAAGTACCCTTTTAAAAGGGATTAAAATCCAGCAACTCTAAGTCATTTTCACATAGCCAAAAATCAGATTTTTCTCAAAGTTTCTCCTTGCTCTCTCTTTCCATTACAAAGCAGCCACAACAAGACTTTAGGGTTCTTGGGGTAGCCCTACATCTTGGAGGTTAAGGTAACTAAAAATACCTATGTATTTAGTGTAATTTTTCCATGAAAAACATGAAGAGTATGCTGGTTATACTTGTGAAGAAATTTTGGACAGCATGTGTTCCAAAGATTGTTGTACACTTTTCTTGTTTATTACGAGGCTTTTCTCTTGTTGGATAGCTGAATTATGAAGTAAGTTTTATGTTTTTAACAAGGAATAGTTCTGTAGTGATGAAAGGTTGTTGCACCATTTTTATCATTCGCAAAAATGAGTTCTTATATGATATCTTAATTGCGCTCTTAGTAGGAATTTGTGGACTGATTATTGGGAATTGTTGTTGAACGTCCTCCATATACTTGGGGACTATTTTTGGAGTATTTTAGGGCTGTTTTAGTGTGCAAATATGTTGAGTATAGTTTGGTTGAGGTCTAAATAGATTTGGAATGGTTGACGCCGAAATGTAGCGAAAGGACGTAATGTTACGTTGCCTACTTGTGTGTCCTATAGAATTGTTATGTGTTGTGCTTTACGAGCTCTTGTAATACTGGTATGGGACTAAAACGAGATGGATAATACATGTATATGAGAATGTGTATTAGAAAATATGATTAGGAGTGGAAAGGTTGAAAGAATACTCTTTGGTTGATAAGTACAAGCTTGCTGCCCGGATATTATTTTTGGGTGGAATTGGACTACCAATATGTGTTTATTAGCTGCTAACACTAGTTTTATCACCTACTCTATTGTAGATAAATATTGGGGGGAAAGGAGGTTACTTCGAGGTAATAACGAGGTTGTACAATGAGGTATGTAAGGCTACTCATTTTTGTATTATTTGGCATGAATCTAGGTTATTCCTTGGCACATAAATACACTTACTTACTTCGACATGGCTTATAACCGTGGAGTCACTCTTTAACATGTTCATATGCTCCCATACATGGCCATTGTCAATTTTACATACATGCTATGGATGCAAAAATAAATGAGTTCCTTTTGTTGCTAATAAAATCCACGTGTTATTTCATCTCCTATGTATTTCATTAGTCGTGTAACTTACTCTTTTTTTGTTATGGTATTGTCTTGTATGATTGTTACATGTCACATGTTATGTCTATAGTTCTACATCTCTAAAGGTTATTGCCACCAAAAGAATCATCTCAAAAGTAAATAAAAGATTAATTGAAGTTGCTTATTGATGGGTGGCATCCCAGGGGTGGAAGAATCACCTAGCATGGGTCGATCCCGTATTACGGGGGTATCCCAGAGGTGAAACGAAAGCCTAGCATGGGTCGATCCCGATATTGATTTACCACTGATCAGCTAGTCATTTACATGATATATTGTGCACATATTATACAGTAAAGAAAGGTAAAGTAATAAAAAGGATATAACGTACATGATTCCACGGTATGACTAAAGGTGGTCTCTTATCCGTACATACTAGTTTATTATTTCATTTGACTTCTTATTTCATACACAGGACTTCTTTCCTAATATATTCAATATATTTTCCCGTACTGACGTCCCTTACGGGGGACCTGCATTTCATGTTGCAGGTACAGAAGCTACTAGATCTCCCCAGTAAGAGTACAAGACATCTAGTTGTTGTTACTGAACTCCAGGTTGCTTTGGGTTGTGTGCGTCTAGAGCTTATATTTTTGTATTGTATAGTTGGTCATGTGGCAGGGCCTTTCCCAATCCATTTAGATATTGTTCCTTATTTAGAGGCTTTGTAGACTACGTAAAGTAAAGTGTGGTCAAGTATCCTACCTTAGATATCGTGGCTCCAACGGCCTAGTCATATGCATTTCCTTTTGGCTAGTTATTATTTTCTACCTTTCTTGAAAGCATGTTGTATATGGGAACCTCTTTTAATGTTCATAGCATGTGCATAGTCATATGTTGGTTCTCCTGAGCCTTGTCAGCAATGGGTGTCAATCTGCCTTTCGAGACGAGCATGTTATGATAAATTATGGGCTCCCAAGCATTTATTAAACTCATGAAAAGTTTCAGTGATTTGCAAGTAAAATGTTGTGCCTTTATTCTGTATTTTTACCCTCTTGTGAGTGAATAATGTCTGCATGAAGAGATCAAGCATAATACTATTTTACCCTGATGTACCAACTCTCACTAGAAGGGGTCAAGCATATTACAATCTCTACCCTAATGTGTAGTGTGATGCCTACTAGAAAGGGTCAAGTCCATGCATTGTTTTTACCCTCTAGTACAAGGTATACACCACGTGTAAGGGTCAAGTATTTGAATGAGCTACTCATGCCATATTATCATGTTATTTACAACCTATTCAAGTTATAATTAAGTTTATGATTATTTCAAATTTTTCGTGGGAATAGACTTAGTACTGAAAGAGGCTTAAGGTAGGGGCTCAACCCAAAGGGTCCTTATATAAAGTCGTGGTCTCTTAACCATGTACCGCCATAGGTTTATACTATTTCCCTAAATGGGCTTTTACTAGTGGATCCATCTAGTATAAGTTACCCACTATGTGGGGTCAAGTATGGTTTACCTCGGCAAGTAGACCACTCCTTCATTCAGTGTGGAGTGAACATCTAGATACCAAGTAATAGATCACTTGGTCTTATATGTCTGTTAGGGTCTCCTCCCACATATGTATGATATATTATACAAGTTTGATTATCTTCATGCATGATTTAACTTAAGCACTGATTATACATGTCATATTGAGCTTATGTCTATTGGTTATGATTATGCTTCTTAATCATTATGGCTTATAATCCTTGTTTCATTGCACCCCGCTTACTTAGTATATTAAAGTACTAACGCATACTTTTGTCTACATAATCACACCATGTAAGGACTAGAGCTCTTATTCAAACTTTTATGCTTTGTTAAGACTTATCCATTTTTGACCTTATTATATCTTTTTAGAGTGAGCGTGGGAGATGTCATGGCCCCTGTTAGCTAAGGAGCATCTTCGACTGAGGGTTTAGGTACAGGTCCCAATACTCTGTTTACGGGCTCATCTGCTTTCTTTAGCATGCTGAAATTGTGATTATTCAGCACACTTTCAATCTCTCTAGCTTCTACAACATCCACTAGCCCTTGATTCAGTACCACTTTGGATAAGGGATCTTTATTCTTAACTTGGCTCACTACAGCCATTGTATCTAGCACTGTGATGGCTTCCAAGTCCTCATATGCAGCGGGCAGCTTTGAAGCCTTATACTCATCAAACACCTCAACCTTGTCATGGACTCTCATGGTTCACCTTCCTGCTGGAACACAAATTAGCGCCCCTCCTGTTGCTAGAAAAGGGCATTCAAGAATGAATAGAACCTTTAGGTCAGGTTCAAAGTCTAAAGTGACAAAGTCCATGGGGAAGATGAGAGATTTCACTTGGACTAAGACATCCTCTATCACACCATCAGGCCTTGCCACAAAACGATCAGCCAATTGCAATGAGATGGTGGTGGGCTTTGGATTTCCAAGCCCCTGGTTCAAGAATATAGAAACTGGCATGAGATTGATACTCGCACCTCAATCACACAAACCTCTGGTGTTCTGACAATTTTACAATAGTTACTTGTATAGTAAAGCTCTTAGGATCCTTTAACTTGGTTGGAAGCTTAGATTTGTTCAAAATCCTAGAGCTACACTCTTCCATGACTGCCAAAGTCTCGAACTCAACCAACTGATTCTTGATGGCCACAATATCTTTCCCATACTTGGCATACTTTAGGATCCCCTGCAAAACATCAATAAGAGCTAAGTTAATCTGCACCTATTTCAGGAGCCCGATGAACTTCTGGAAGCACTCATCCTTTTTCTTCTTTTTTAGCTTTTGAGGAAATGGAGGGGGAGACTTGGGAATTAGAATCGCCTCATCATTAGTTTGGCTAGGATTGCCAGCCTCATCACCCTACGTAATACTTGTTTCAACCCCATCTCTCTTCTTTAGGACCAACTCAGTTAATGGTCTTCCACTTCTAGTGCTGACTGCATTTACATGCTTGGGGTTGGGGTCAGTGTTACCTAGCAAGCCTCCTTGATGTTTGGAATTCACAGTGCTTGCCAATTGCCCCAACTGTTTCTCTATGTTCTGGAGACCCTGCTTGTTTTGGAGATTGACGTTATCTTGTCTTTACTGATTTTCCAGAATTTGCCTCAGCACCTCACTATCAGTCATGTTATTTGGGTTGGCCTTCTTTGTGGGCTGATGCATATGCTAATTATAATATGCATTGCCAGCCTATGGCCTCTGCTAAGGTTGTCCCCAATTCTGCTGATTTCCACCCTAAGAGCAATTTGGGTGGTTCCTCCAATTTGGGTTATATGTGTTCCAAAAACCTTGATATCACCTCTGTTGGCATTGCCCAAAAAGTTTACCACCATCATATTAGCTCTACAAAACTCAGCAGTGTGGTTTCCTCCTCCACACACATCACACCAGCCATTCTACTGCTGTTGTACCATATTCACTACAGCTGGCTGTTAAACCATGGTCACTGGTGCTGGTCGTTGGCCTAAAGACAAGTTGTTGAAGTGAGTTGTCATCATATTCTGCATTGCTGACATTTGGCCTTGCAGGTAAGTTATAGCTGATGTCGTACAAGTTACACCTCCTTTTTAGAGGATAAAACGATCCTTGTCAAGATATATAACTTAACAAAGGTTATGGTCGAACCCTCAGGGAATACGTAGACTTAAGAAAATTCACCAATTTGCAATCCGAATAGTTAACAAACTTAATTCCCTAAAAGGGAGTGAGGGGTTGCTATAATCAATAAGAAAATAAAACTAACTATTACAAGAGAAAAGTCAATATCGAGAGAAACTATAGTATTGTGTTCCCTACGATTCCCCAACTTAGTGTCACTGGATAACCTAATATTTTTCTAGTGTATAGCATGTAGGATGGTAATTTATGTTCACCAAGCCTTTTGGTCAAAGGTGAGAGGAGAATTTCACTATGCGACTTGACCCATCTCCATAGTATGCATTACTAACCATTATCTATTAGTCCCAGTACAACCTCCCCTTGGCCTAGTTTGGTTGATTAGACGAGAACACATCAATCAAATTCTGTTAATTAATCTCTTTTCCTATTCATTACAACCTTGGTCTAGTTAGTAACACTGGGCGGGTCCTAATTTTGCCACCCCTAGAAAACATGCAAAGCGAAGAGAGTTAATTAATACATTCATATACACCTTTCAAGAATTGTGAATTATTCGGTTTTACTTTGTTAGTTCTTCATGGTTCCCACAACCCTAGTTGCGGATTGAGCTACACATGATATGTGTAGATGCAGAAATTATGAGTTGAGAAGATATAATTAAACACTTACACAATAGAAATAAGAACAAGTAATCCAACTTCAATAAGAATCACAAGCTTCAAGATCAAATTAAATCACAAGTGTTCTCAAAGACTCTCCAATATGATCTTACAATTTTCTCTCTGAAAATATTGAGTTCTCTGAGTACTAGGTATTCATTGATCTCGAGAATGTCTATGACAAAGTTTCAAGGGATGTCCTATGGATGTATAGAGGTGAAAGGTATCTCAATGGCATATATCAGGGTTATTAAGGACATGTACGATAAAGCCAAAACTCGGGTAAGAATGGTAGGAGGAGACTCAGAGTATTTCATGTTGAAATGGGACTCCATCAAGGATCTGAATCTAACCCTTTCCTGTTTGCCTTAGTGATAGATGAGCTGAAGCGATCTATCTAGGAGGAGGTCCCATGGTGTATGCTATTTTCAGATGAGACTCGGACTAAAGTTAATGATAAGTTGGAGGCTTGGAGACACGCCTTGGAATCCAAAGGATTCAAATTGAGAAGGACCAAAACAGAATACTTGGAATGCAAATTCATTGTTGCTAGGGATGAGGTAGACTTTGAGGTGAGGCTTGCTACTCAACATATCCTTAAGAGGGAAAACTTTAAGTATCTGGGGTCCATCATCTAGAGTAGTAGCGATATCGACGAGGATGTCACACATCGTATTAGGGCAGCATGAACCAAATAAAGGCTTACTTCTGGAGTATTGTGTGACAAGAAGATACCACCAAAACTCAAAGGTAAATTGTACAGAATGGTGGTTAGACCATCTTTGTTATATGGGGTGACATGTTGGCTAATAAAAAATGCATATGTTCATAAGGTATATGTCACAGAGATGAGGATGTTGAGATGGATATGTGGTCACACAGGGAGGGATAAGATTAGGAATGAGACATTCGGGAGAAGCTAGAGGTGGCCCCGGTGGCTGATAAGATGAGAGAAGCGAGACTGCAATGGTTTGGACATGTGCAGAGACGGAGTACCGATGCTCTTGTTAGGTAGTACGAGAGGTTGGTTTGTGAGTTACATGGAGGGTAGAGGTAGACCAAAGAAGTATTGGGGGGAGGTGATCAGGCAAGATATGGCTTAACTGGATCTCACCAAGGATATGGCCTTAGATAGAAAGGAGTGGAGGGTGCAAATTAGAGTAGTAGGCTAATTGGTTGGTAGGGTAAGGTAGATGTCTGGTTGTGAGGTATAGTAAGGTAGCAAGAGTAGGCATGTCTTATTTCAGGTGTTGATATGCTTTTCGTTAATAGTTGCTCTTTATGTTCCCTTCTGCCTCCCCTTCCCGTCCCTTTCCTTTCCTTTTATCATATCTAGTTTACTCTGCTTATGGGTTTTTGAGACGAGGGTTCCCAGGAAACAACCTCTCCACTTCTATGAGGTAGTGGTAAGGTTTGCGTACATTCTACCCTCCCCAGACCCCACTCATGGGATTCCACTGGGTATGTTGTTGTTGTTTGAGTACTAGGCGAAAACTTGAGAAAAATAACCTAGAAACCCATTTATAATAATTGAAATTCTAGTCCTAAACAAAATAGGAGAACTGGTAAGCATACCATACAAAACGTGGTTTATGGGCCCTATTGCAATCCTCGTCCCATAATCGAGTCTTGTACTCAGCTGCTGGAATTTTGGAATTCAACTCTACAACACCCCTCTACGACTCATAAAGTGATTTACAGCCCGTAAAGGGGATTTTGGCTGATGACATTCCTGCTAGTCCAATTCTCTGATCCTCAGAGCACAAATTCTCTTCTACGACTTGTAAACCTCTCTATGGCTCATATGCATGTTTGTAGAATGAACTTCAAAAAATAGCCTCTCACTGGAATTCTTCACGAAACCACCCTATGGCCCGTAGAATATTCTATGGCCCATAAAGGGTCTCGTATAGTAGCAAAAACTCAGCAACTTCTGCAACTTTCCCCAAAATCATGGCCAACCTGTAATCCTGCAAACATAAACACAAAAACACATAAAACCAACTAACATCGCATTGAGAACACAAAAAAAATCTAAGTTTAAACCATCAAAAGTTTTGTATTTTGGTAGCACATCAACACCCTCAACTTAAAATTGTTGTTTGTCCTCAAGCGGCGGACTCAATGTATATAGACAGTAAAGTAACACACAGAACCTCAACTCAATGACATACATCTCAAACTCAAATACCCACACTAACGTTTCAAAACAGGATCAGATAGCTATCTAGCATACCAATACAAACTAATGCATGTGACAACAAAACAATGACAAGCAAGGGCAACAGTCCACAATCATCGAACAAGTCTAGTACTAAAAATGTGATCCAAGTGCGCTCACAGAAAGAAGTCCCATATTTGATACTCAATGATGTTCATGTTTGACCTTGGGACTATGCAAAATCACTCACTCTCACAAAATATATTCATACATAATGTCTAATACCATAGGATTGCCCCTATACTCATGACTCAGACCTTCAACTAACTGGACTAGGATCACTTTAGGACTTTCTAGGCTTATAACGTAGGCTCGGGAGGCTTTGGTATGATATTATGGGAAAATAGTGACTAAAGGCACTCCTTGACATTGCGGTTTTCTATATTTTCTCCCTACCAACTCTGTTGTTTTCACCCTATTCTCCCCTTTTCCTATTTTAGGCTTTTTTGGGTGCTTTCTTTTCCCTTTTCAGCTTTCTGCCTTGCTTTTACGCTTCATTATGCTTTTGAGCTCACAACTAACGCATCACTTATTTTTCTTTAACCCGGTACATGATTTTTTCTTTTTCTCGGTATTTCTAACTCACCCCTTTATTTTTATGTTTCACCCTTACACCAGCCACTCTCAACTTAGGTTTTTGGCCTGTGTTGAGGTGCACACTATCCATCCAGCAAACCAGGGCTACTTTTAGCAGCCAACCTCAACGTAGGCTTTTTGCATTAGTCAAGGTGCACAATATTCAAGGAAGGACCAGGGCTAATTTCAGGATTTTACAACAAACCAGGCTAGGGTTAATCAGGTATTTTCAAAGAATAGGTACATATTAGGCTCAAACATTTGAAACCAGGGATTATATGATCAATTTGGTGGGTCATTTTATGCTAAAGTGGGATATTCAAGAACAGTGATCTAAGATCCTTTCCTACTCCAATTAATGTACAATCTAACTTAGAGTAACATGGCATGTTATGAATTAGGGCAAAACACATGAATTTAACAAATTATGCTCACACAACACATGGCATTGCATACATTATCAACAAAAGACTCTCAGATCATGCGTTTTATCTCAATGTACCCTCACTTATCAAAACAGATAGTGTCACACACCTACACATGCATGGTTGTTATCTAACTACTAATCAAAAATTTTTGTGGGTATCATTTTTCAAACAAAACACAAAAAACATGTTATATGCCGCAAGTATTGGTAATATATGCTACAAATATCATCTAAACATCCTAAACGTGTTGGTTCAAAAGAAAGTAAAAATCCATAGGGAAAAAGAACACAAGAAAGAAAACTCTAGGATCAAAAATTGGGGTAGTTATGGACCTAAGCTACTCAGATTTCATTGAGGCCCATAACAACTCACACCTCATCGAAAAAGATGTGCATTGTCACCAATACATTGGCGCCTAAGCGCCAGTCTGTAGCTGAGTCTGGCCACCTTGCTCCTACCGGGTGGTCTGCTCAGTGGTTCTCTATCCGGAGGGGCCAACACCTGTGACCTGCTCTAGCTCTAGAGCTCTTCGCATCTCCTCCTCATGTATCCATCTCCTCAAGAAAAGCTTGAGCTCCTCCTCCTCTATGAGCCTAGCACGTACGGTGTCATTCATCTAGCTCATCATCCTCAGTGTAGGGTCTCTTCCTGAGGGAAGACTAGATAGGCTCATCAGGAGCAAATAAATCAACTACCGACACCGGAGGTATAGTCATTAGTAGTGCAACTGGTGCCGCGAGTGCTACAGTCATGTAAGCTTGGAGTTGTTGGATCTCCTTCTAAATAGCCGACAAGTCTAAAGGCTCTCCTCAAAGGCGTCAATACGAGCATCCACAATAGAGATATGGTCCTAAATAATAGCAATTGTGAATTCCTGTGTATACCCCTCTAATTTTGCAATGCCCTGGCGGACCCAAGGCCTAATGTTATGAACAAGCTGAGTCAATTATACTTAGCATGTGATAACCTCTGTGCCAAGCCCTATATGGATGCAGCTGAAGTGTAGATCATGCCCATAGTAGTAACGTGTAAAGTCATGGCATGTGGTGCAAGAATAACAATAGTGGGCCCCCTCTCCTCAACTGCCTCAGGCTATGTGGAACTCTCCTCAATTGCAGCAGCAGTAGTAGTGGCAGTGTCAGAACCCTCAGGTGGTGGCGTTGGGGCAAACATCTTGGGCATAGGTGGAGGTTGTGCTCGCCGGAGTGATACCAGGTTCTTTTCAGCCTTTATTAGGTTAGGATCCCATGTGTGCTGGGCCTCAATTAACCGGTCCAACTAGTGTAATATCTCCACCCTCAACTCTAGATAGAGCCTATAGATCAAGAATGGATATGCGATAGAGGTGGACCTCTTCAGTGTGGCCTCATAAGTCTACTTAGCGATGAGACGGGTCTAGTCAATATCATAGCCAACTAAGATGGTGGCAACCAAAACTGCACGCTCTGGCATCAGTATACTATCATCAAGTGTTAGCTAAATGCGCGAATGAACAATAGCCCATCAAAATTTAGCGGGGAAACTAAGCGAAGCCTTCACAATAGGCTTCAAGTGAGTGGTGATCCAGGCAGGTTCCAGAACCTGGTCAGCAATATATCCATCCACTTATCTCATCAAAGTGGCTCGTTGCTCAAGATCTTTCATCACAAGTGGGTTCCTCATCTTCCCCACCCTGTAGTCAAACTCTGTGGTGGATCTGGGGGTAGGGAACTTTTGCCCAAATAGTATCCGACAGATGGTGGTCTCCGATATATCCACCTGTCTGCTCTCATTCTCGTCTTGGTCTGTCTGGGCTAAGCAAGGGATTTCTTTCCCTTGGGAAGAGAAATCTGGATGGTGATGCATAAGAGCATTAGAACTCCCTTACCATGGTTGGGGAGTATCATCCAAGTGCATGTGTGAGCCACTAAAGCCCATACTGAGTCATCGTATCCTGGAGAATAGGGACACTGCTGAGTCTATTTGAGACAACCCCGGGCTTCTCATAGACCCCGCTCTGTAGGTTGCATACCCTCTATATATCTCTTTCATGCCCTCGATGCACCACCGGCTAGTGAAGGCATCCGGTGTAAATGGTGATGATCGGGGTGCAACGGAGGATTCTACCTCTGATCTATCCTCAGAGCCTCCCTCAGAGTTGGACTCCTCTCTGGATGGACTCATCTGTGGTAAACCGCTCTCATTGCTGCCTCCCTCCTCAAATTGGGAAGTGTGAGCAACAAGATCCTGAGTACGCCCAGCTTTGGTAGCGGCTCTGGTCTATGGTTTGGCCGCCTCTGGGTCTGGGCTGACATTCAATACCTCTAGTGAGCCACTTAGCTGAGTGTCCAGCTCATCATCTAAAGGATCATCCCCGAGCCTCCTCTGCATAGCCCAGATCTTATCGCATTGGCTTTTAGGGCCATAGTAGCTGAAACATAAAACACATACACAACCTAGTTATCCCCACAATTCAAACATGGAATGTGAAAATTCATCTGAGTTATGTTGCATAAGGGTTTCACGAAAGCACCTTTACAAGTCGTCGTGGATACTACAAGCTGTAAAGAGCTTTCGAAAACTAGTAGTTCAAACAATTTTTGTTTACTAGAAAAGTCTACGAGACCAGGTATGACTCGTGGTTTATGAGTCTTAGACTGGGTCGTAGAGATATCTAGTGAGTTATTATTTCTAGGCAGGGATCTGTGAGACCTATCTACAAGTCGTAAAGTGATCTACGATTCGTAGAAGGTCTCGCCTAATGGATACTCAAAAACATCAAGTTTCTAGAATCTAGCATAAGGGGTAATTACGACTCGTGAAATGATCCACGGGCTGTAAAAGCCACTAATGGATAATAAAACTCTGTCACCTGAGTTCCCAAGCCCATCACACAGACCCCATAAGACGTTTTCAACCAACAAATTATCAGCATCAAAGCAACAACACACGCACCCACATGATTTTCATACCACACCCATTTCCCCCAATATTTTCTACATCACATATACTCCATTAAAACAGATCAAGCATGCTTTACGCTACAGTTCCGACCACTTCTAATTGATTTTAATAAGATCACGTACCTATGTCATCACCCACTAATTCACAATCATTCAATTACATTGTGGTGAGTGACTCAGTAGGCACAAACAAGTATCCAAGACAATTTACACAAGGCCAAAGTGCCCAATTCCGGACTTAATCAACAATTCAAATATGGGCAACATAATTTTAATTAACATAAATTAAATTCAAACATGGATTTAGTGTCTAAAACCATCCCCAATATAATTTTCAACTCAATCATTCAAACAATGCAAATTGTAGGTCCTAATTTAACAAAAAACTGACCAAGATTTGAGAGTAAAGTGAAGAAGATGAAGGAGGTGACTAAGCTTGAAACCCTATTCTGCCGAAATCTTGCCGAAAAAATGATGCACGGTGCGTGGTGGCCGGTGGTGATCAAAAACACAATGGGGGTTTGGTTTTGTTAATTTAGTAATTTTAGGTCAAGAATGGGGTGGGTCAAAATAATTTGAACGCTCTGTTTATATATTGATCGGGTCAACTAAAAGTTATTGAGCCTGGACTCTATGAAACTTTGATTACGAGCCGTAGAGTGATTTACAGCTTGTAAACCATGGTTTCGTAGAAAATCTAAACCCTAGATTTCAGGACTAGGTCTCACGGACCAGTCTACGAGTCGTAAAGTGTTTTACAACTTGTAAAAATAGTCGTAAAGACCTCAACACTTAGCGAAAGTTTCAGGAAACGTACCTAGGTCCATGAGGCAGTGTCCAAAATTACAATAAAATATGATAAAACAAACTACCTATGAATCCAAAAACTGAAAATAAACCTATAACTACACTATTACATCAAAACTTTAGGTTGCCTCCCGAGTAGCACCTAATTATTATCGTGGCACGACTTGGACGAATTGGTTACTCAAACTTCACCAATTGCCTAGACATCACTCTTTAACTCATCTGGATGCTTCATGGATTGACAGATATTGAAGATGACTTCTTCATCATTCAATGCAAACCTGAGTTGACCAACTTCCATATCCACTAAGTCTCACCAAGTGGCTAGGAATGGTCTTCCAAAGATGATTTAGACGTCGAAGTCAACCTTGCCATCTAGGATAAAAAAGTTTACGGGAAATATGAACTTTTCCACTTTGACAAGCGCATCATATAATATCCCTACAGGGCTCTTCACCGAGTGATCCACCATCAACAACCACATGCTAGATTGAGTAGGGGCTCCTAATCCAGGCTTCTTGTATCCCGCAAGGGTCATCAGACTAATGCTGGCAACTAGATCACATAGTGCCCTTGCAAACTCCACATCTCCAATGGTGTAGGGTATGGTGAAAGCACCTATATCTTCTTCTCTCTTCAGAACCAACGACCTCATAGCACTAGCACTGCAATGTTGAAACTCTTGGGAGAGCTCCGGACTCACAGTGCGCTTTATAGTAACCAAGTCCTTCATGTGCTTAGCATACCTTGGCATCTTCTCCAATGCCTCAACGAGAGGGATGTTGATGAAGAGTTGCTTCAACATGGAGAGAAAGTGCTTGAATTTGCCTTCCTCCTCCCTCTTTTTGATTCTCTAAGGGAAGGGAGGAGGAGGAGGCTCTGGAAAGGACTTCAACCTCTATGGCGTGTCAGTAGCTTCACTCAACCCAGCCTTTCCATGATCATCTCCTTCATTCGCATTCATATTGCAACCATCTCCTCTCAAACATCTTCATCATCAACTGGCATGGGAGGATCTATGGTGCTCTTTCCACCTCAAGTTGTAACCGCCATACACTGCCCTTCATTTTTAGGAGTTTGCACTATGTTGCTAGGCAGTGTACCCCTTTGATGTTGATTGAGTTGAGTCGAAACTTGACCAAACTATTGTTCCAGTTGTTTGATAGCCGCAAAGTGAGACTTTATTTTCTTATTTAGACTCAAAATTTCTAATTTCATTCCCTTTAGAGTCTCATCCTATGTCTCAACCTTCTTCAACAGGCGGTCAAAGATCTCCTCAATTCTGAAATAGCTTGTACCTACATCGTGGTTGTGCAGTGGCACATAAGGACCATTTTTAAAGCCTTCTCTATGACCCCAATCTGCATCCCTCTATGGACCCCTGTTTCTATCATAATAACGTCCGTGGTTTTCCCTCTAAGCTCCATCTGTAATAAAGTTTTGACCTTAATTTCCTTGACCTCGGTATCAATAGTCTTGATTGGACCCTTGGGCATTAGTTCGAAAACCCCCCATCTGATCAACAACAAAACATGCATCCTCATCATAGTATGGCTCCTCATACATGGTGCACATGGAGGTTGATGAACCACTACATTCACTCTCTTTTGGCTCTACTTCATCATCACCTCCATACCTGTGCGAATATGAGCAAGATGCTGCATGATTTCTTCATTTATTCAGGCTTGCTCTGGACCCACACTGACAACTCATGAACTCTTAGTGGATGCTCTATCTCGCTACCCCCATGCACTATTTGTCTTGACCACTCATTTCATTCACTCTGTAATCCTTGCAAATGACTGATCTAGAAACATGCCCCCTATGATAGTGTCGGCACAGGCCTGTATGTTCTCATCAAGGGCACGGTAGAAGATCTCCACCAAGGCACCAAACAACTATCTTGTGGTCAAGGATGCTCCTTAGATATTTTGTGAACCGCTCCCAAGTAGTGCTTATCGAATCACCAAGAAGTTGTTCGAAGTTGTTCATCTAGTCCTTCAACTTTAGCTTCTTCAATCTAGGGAAGTGCCTCTCCAAAAAGGCCTTCTGCAAGTCTGCTCAACTGGTGATCGAACTCTATGAGAGTTCAGACAACCATAATGTTGCATTGCCTATAAGAGACAATGGGAAGACACGCAGTCTCACAGTGTCCATAGACAGATTCTGTGTTCCCATCACACTCTTATAGATGAATGCCATATTGTGTAGGTGCCTATGAGGATCCTCCGATGGTAAGCCTGCAAATAGCCCACGGTTCTACAACATCTGAAATAACCCACTCGAGATTGTCAACTTTGTGTATGTCGGTAAAGGTAAAAATACTATAGCTCTAGTCACCTACATAGGATTCAGACTATACTGACTCCACTAGTAAGGCAATGGAACAATATCATCTAGCGGAGGTGATTTCTCATTCTCAGCATTCTCATTGTTGTTCTTGTTTAGAACTACATTGATCGCATTATTGGCATTGTCTTGGGTCATTCTTCTCAACATTCTGTGGATCTCTGGATCAAATGGAGTCAAGGGATTTCCTTAACTCCGAGTGTTGAGCATACACTATACCTATACCCTGAAAAAGAACAAAACCAACAGACTAAAGTAAAATAAGGGAGCTAAGGATTAACACTCGAATTATTAATGAATTCACTAAGTTTAGCCATATTCCCTGGCAACGGCTCCAAAATCCTAATGTGGTCCAAGTTACACCTCTTTTTAGAGGATAAAATGATTGTTCTCAAGATATATAACCTAACCAACGTTAGTCGAATACATAGGGAATACATAGACTCAAGAAAAGTCACCAATTTGCAATCCAAATAGTTAACCAACCTAATTCCCGAAGGGGGGGGGGGAGTTTGCAATAATCAATAAGAAAATAAAACTAACTATTACAAGAGAAAAGTCAAAATAGAGAGAAACTAGGGTATTGTGTTCCCCACGATTCCCCAACTCAGTACCGGATAACCTAATGCTTTTCTAGTGTATACTATGTAGGACGGTAATTTATGTTTACCAAGCCCTTTAGTCAAAGGTGAGAGGTGAATTTCACTATGTGACTTGGCCCATCTTTATAGTGTGCATTACTAACCATTACCTATTAGTCCCAGTACAACCTCCCCTTGGCCCACTTTGGTTGATTAGACGAGAACACATCAATGGAATCCTATTAATTAATCTCTTTTCCTATTCATTACTACCTTGGTCCTGTCATTAACACTAGGAGGGTCTAATGTTGGTCACCACTAGAAACACATGCAAATCGAAGAGAGTTAATTAATACATGTATACCTTCCAAAATTTATGAATTATCCGGTTTTACTTTGTTAGTTCTTCATGGTTCCCACAACCCTAGTTGTGGATTTAGCTACTCATTCTATGTGTAGATGTAGAAATTATGAGTTGAGAAGACATAATTAAACACTTACACAATAGATTTAAGAACAAACAATCCAACTTCAATGAGAATCACAAGCTTCAAGATCAAATTAAATCACAAGTGTTCTAAAAAACTCTCCAATAGGATATTACAATTTTCTCTCTCGCAATATTGAGTTCTGTGAGTATTAGGCGAAAATTTGTGAAAAATAACCTAAAATGTCTATTTATAATAATTAAAATTCAAGTCCTAAACAAAATAGGAGAACTTGTTGGTGTGCTATACGAAAGGTGGTTTGCGGGTCGTATTGCATTCCACAGCCTGTAATAGGGGTCTCGTACTCAGCTGCTAAAATTTTGGACATCAACTCTATGACACCCCTCTACGACTCGTAAAGTGATTTACGACCCGTAAAGAAGGTTTCGTCTGGTGACATTCCTGCAATTCCAATTCTCTGATCCTCAAGGCACGAACCCTCTTCTACAACTCATAAACCTCTTTATGGCTCGCCTGCATGTTCGTAGAATGAACTTCAGAAAATAGCCCCTCACTGGAATTCTGCATGAAACCACCCTACAGCCCATAAAATGATCTACAACCCATAAAGGGTTTCGTATAACAACAAAAACTCAGCAACTTCAGCAACGTTCCCCAAAATCATGGCCAACCTGTAATCTTGCAAACATAAACACAAAAGCATATAAAGCCAACAAACATTACATTGAGAACACACAAAATTCCAAGTTTTAACCATCAAAAGTGTTGTATTTTGGCAACACATAAATAGCATCAATCGCCAACATACGGACCTACTTTTGAACTAGCAGTCGGCTAGATCCTCCATTCCACTCAAGGTTGCCTTGTGCGATATGATTGAGAAGAGCATACAACTCATCATATGTCTTCTCCAATGTTTGTCCGCGTGCAGCAAATCAAGAAGAATCTTAATGTTGGGTTTCACACCTTTAATTAAATTATAGACCAACACCTCATTAGCTTGACAATGGTGGGGATAATTAATGAGAAGAGTTTTAAACTTGTGCCAAGCCTGATATAGATTTTCTCCAAGTCTTTGGTTGATGTTTAGGATCTCACTCCTTAGATCTGCTATCTTTCCAGATAAGAAGAACCGGGTAAGGAACTTTCCAGCGAACTCATCCCAAGAAGTGATAGAGTTGGATGGCTCAATAAGCAGCTAACTTCATGATTCCCCCAATAGTAAACGTAGCCTCTGTTCACCCCAGTGGGGATGAAAGTATCAGCAATCTCCTAGACGTTCGGAAGATGGACCTGTGGGCCTTCATATGGAAACCCAGTAAACTACCCGGTGGAGTATAGACATTGAACCATATTCTATTTGAGTTTCTAAAGTCCACTAGGCTCCCGCTGTTGAAAGCAGCTAGTGACATTGGTGGTTCGGGATTGCCACATCCCCGACTGGCCTAGGCACTGTTACTGCAGGTCCATTTTGGTCCACAATTTCCTCTCTGATAGGTTCAACTTCTTTTTTGTTATCCTCTAGATCTTCCTTCTCAATGAGTTGAATCGGCGGAATTGGATATGAGGGATCTGCCCTCCTCTTAGATTGGTGGAAGCAAGAATCTTGTTCCTCTAGTGTATCAATAGAATACCTGCAAAACAGCACGACCAAGATCAAGCATAGTGAACACAACAAAACAAAACAATTCAGAAAATTAACCAACTTATGCATTAAATCCCCGGCAATGGCGCCAAAACTTGTTGCTCCTTAGCGCATGAAAGTGAACACGATCTTAACAAGTAATATAGTGGCCCTAATTGGGGGCCGAGATATCAAACCCAAAAGATTTAAAACAAAATCAGTTAAAGATCCAAATTATTACGCTTTGTGTGTGTTGGTTAAATTGATGAAAAGATTTGGTGGAAAAGTTAAACTACTAAATTTGACTTGGTTGTTGTAAATCATCAAATTACGAACAATTCTGGGATTGTAACCTTATTGATGCAGTTCTAGTCTCAAAGCTTGCATATATGTCTGGGCTTCTTGACTACTGGTTCATAGAATTAAAATTACCTAAACAGGGTTGCACGCCTCTATCGGCCTACCATTATTGACCGGCTAACTCCATCGTTGAGCGGGGATAGGCACATTAAGATGTCAACCGACAATTGTATCTAGAAATAACAAGTAATCATCATATTAAGCCAACATAGATTACATTTAAAAGTGCTTTAATGTTATCTTCCTGTATTATGAACCAAGTGAGCTGTAACGGTAGTTTTCACGGGTCTCCCATACACGAATCAATCTAATTTCCTAGTCGAACAAGCTCCCTATACTATTGTATTCTATTCATTCTAATATCTCTCAAATCTAAAATGAACAACTAGTTTACTCCCTAATTGGCCAGACTGAAGAGTGGATAAAAGTAGTATAGGCATAATCTATAGAAACCCATTCATATATTGCAAGAATCAAGAACTAAAGCATTGTCTTTGGCTACAATCCCAGAATATGGGAAGATTAGACACACATCACAGTTGCATACATCAAAAATAGGCTAATAAACATTCATAACTAAGAATCAAAGGTAAATGCTAACCAAAATAACCCTAGAATGGATTTTTCGGTCATCTCTCCTCTATTCCGTACAAAAATAGTTCTGAAACCTAAAGTTAAAAACAATACATAACTTAAAATTCCTGTAATTTGATTTTCCCTCACATCTCCAAAGTCCGCAACGCGGACAAGGGAATTTTTGAGATGATTTTCGCTTTAAATGCTTACTAGGCCAATTTCTCTTTCTTTGCAAAAGTTCGCGACGCGGACTGTGTCTAATTTCCTGCTTTGTGCCTATTTCTCCAAGTTTACAACTAGCATAACTTTTCCCCAGGTCTGCGACTCGCATTTGAGCATTTTTGGTGAGCTGACTGATTTTTCCCTTCAGTTTTGTAGTTGTATTCTTCCTCATGGTCCGGATATTGGTCTGGACTAGCATATTCTGATTAAAAACCTGCAAAAACACAACCAACAGGCACACTTGACCCTAGATTAGCAAAATAAATAAAATCACACTAAAAACACCTAGACTCTATGGATTGTCCTCTAACTAGGCTCTATTTATGGGTATTTTTGGCTAGTTAGGCGTATAAAATAAGCATAAGATCACACTCAAGATAAAACTATGGGTTGTGAATGGGGCTCATGGACCCAGGTAAGTTTCTTGTTTTTTTACTAAGTGTTGGAGGTTTCTACGACCAACTCTATGAGTCATATTTAATTATATGGCTTGTAGACTAGTCTAGGAAACCCATCTCCCAAAACTAGGGTTTAGGCAACCTATGAGTCGTAAAATCTTCTATGAACCGTAATTAGTGTATCGTGGAAGCTTGGACCCAATAATTTTCGCTGACTTGGTCAATGTATAAATAGGGGGGTCAAATAATTTTGACCCCCATTCTTCACAAAAATTATCCAAAATACCCGACCCTCTACACTAGCATTTTTTGATCACCACCATCCGGCCACCAACTCTTTTTTCTGGAAACTTTTTCCGGCCACCTTCAGCAACCCAGGGTTTACCCTCATCGGCTCCTCCTTCAATTATTTGCATCTCATAGCCCAAATTCAGTAAGTTCTAGGTTCTAAAATCTTTTAAATATCGAAATTGTTGCGATTAGGTCAAAATTAATTGATGGGTGTGGTAATACGATTAGTATGGGTTAGAGGTCATGATAGCCATTGTATGTGCTTAGGATTTAGCTATGGATAATGTGTTGCCGATGCTTGAATCGTGTTAAAAGCCAAAAAAATTATATATGTGGTGATGTTTTGTGTGTTTGAATGATATTATGTGAAAACCATATCATCATATGTCTTTTGAATTGAATAGACTATATTGCTTGAAAATCAATATGTATTATATGTGTGTACTTTGGTGTTTATACATTCAAATAGGATCAGTTTGCTTGGAAAAAATGTAAAATGATATTCAATGGGGTCATGTATAATCATTGCACGTGGAATGTTGGGTATTTGTTGAAATCATGGGGGGTGCATCATGTCTTGCCTCGATGTTGACTGAAATGCTAAATATGTCGTTTGGGATCCATTTGATAGACTCTAGAAATCAAAATTTTTGGGTTTTTCACTTTACGGGGGTCTTTTACGGCCCGAGGAATATTCCATGAGCCGTAGTTGCCCCTTATATGAAATTCCATAAACATGTAATTTCTCAGACTCTATCAGACGAGACCGTTTATGAGTTGTGGATTCTTCTATGACTCGTAGATAGGTCTCGTAGATCCTTGCCTGTAAAAATTCAACACTGGATTACATTTACAACTTAGTCTACAACTCGTAGAATATTCTATGAGTCATACCTAGTCTTGTAGATACAATTCCAATTCCTATAATTTATGCACTTTGTTTCTATGAGGGCCTTCTACGGCTCGTAGTTTTCACTACGGCCCATAAAAGTGCCTTTAAAGACCCATATGTAAGCATATCTAAAATATGTTTGCTTTTCATTCCTTTAATTGTGGGGCTAATCTTGTTTGCTTAATGTGTACATTTCAGGTACTATGGCTCCAAAGGATAGGAGAGATGAGATCAGGGCCTTATAGCGGAGACTGTGATATGAGCCTTTGGAGGATCAGGGCACCTTTGAGACTAGTAGATCGTTAGAGGACCTCAGTGTCTAGCCGAACCCAGAAGCTAAGTGACCACAGACACGGGTTGCCACAAATATGTCGGGCAACCCCAGACCTAGGTTGTCGTTGTCCACCCTCCCTAGTCTGAAGAGGGAGGTGACAAAGATATCAGTTCTATTCAAATGACTCCTTACAGAGAGGAGTCTGAGTTAGGGTCTGGTGATGAATCGAAGATAGAGTCCTATGCTCAGGCATCACTATCACCTCCAGATGCTCTATCTAGCCAATGGTGCATTAAGGGCATGTGTGCCACCTACACGAAGGGTATATAGAAGACAAGTAGGGCCAACTAGCTTGTTCTAGTTTTTAGAAACCCCACATTATTACTTTGGGATTGGACAGTGTCCCAAGCATGTAGCACACTATCATCATATACGGGCTCCAGTGGCTGGCATGATCATAGGGGAAGTACTCCCTGACCATGGTTTTGGAGTTTTATGCATCACATGCCACCGCTACCACAGACTGAGCCTAATAAGAAAAAGGGGCCCATGACTACTAATGTTGCCCAAAAGGTCATGCCCACACCGACCACACCGATTGGCATGATCTATATGCCAACAGCTTCTATCTAGGCCATGGTATAGAGGCTGGCCCATACTGAGTCACAGTGAACTCTGTTACTAAAGCAAATTTGGCTCTGGGTTCTCTAGGATATTTCAGAGTCTGAGGCTCGCATGCAGGCATTCATGGTGGCCACTATTCAGGAGAGACTTATGCCTGCAGATAGCCGCACTGACGCATTTGAGTGGTGAGCATAGTAAAGCCTCAGCACAGCATGGCCTGTAGATATGACGACCCTTAAGAAGGAGATCCAATAGTTCCAAACTGATTTGGCAGCACCAGTCGTGTTCTCACTGGTCGATCCCTCGGTGCTGATGGTTGATTTATGTGATCCCAAGGATCCATTACATGCTTCTCTTAGAAAGAGACCCCATGTTAATGATCCATATATAGTGAGACTATAGGCAGGGATAACAAAGGAGAAGGAGTTATAGCTTTCCAGGATACGCTCGATGTAGGATGAGGGGTTGAGGCTGGCTCGTGACCTTGAGAGAGTAAGGGGTATTGGACCCTCTGGATATGCTTTTACTACTGAGGAGGCCACCAGGCAGGTTTTGAGGGTGGCCAAACTCAGCCAGAGACCAACGCTTAGGCGCTCAAGTATGCTTTTTGACCCTGTGTTTTATTATTTTATTTTGTGCATTGAGGGCAATGCAAATCATTTTTTATGGAGTGTGGAGAGTTATAGGCCTCAGTGAAGTCTGAGTAACCTTGGCCTATGACTATCCCAAATTTTGAATCCTAGGGGTGTTCTTGCCTGTGTTTTTACTTTCTGTTGAACCAACATGTTTAGGATATGTAGGTAGTATTAGTCACATGTTGTACTGATATCTATGGCATACGTTTGTTTTTGTGTGAAAATTGATACCCATGAAATTTTTTCTTAGTTAGTCTTGATAGAAACCATGCATGTTCGATTGTTTGACAGTGCTTATTCTGATAAGTGAGGATAAATTGATATGAAAAGCATAATCTGGTGGTCTTTATTAATAGTGTAATCTGTGCCATATAGGTTTCAGCTTTCTTTGCTAAATTATAATGTTGTGCTTCAATTCAAAACTTGCCCTGTTACTCTGACTTAGACTATAGGTTAATTGGTTAGGAAAGGATCTTAGGCCATTGTTCATATTAGTCCACTTAGGCTAAATATCCTACCAAATATGCAATGTATCCCTTGATATGAGTGTTTGAGTCTTGCATGTACCTTTTTCTTTGTAAGAACCTAGGCTTCCTAGCCTTATTAGATGTAAAATCTAGAAATTAGCACTGGTCCTTCCTTGAACATTGTGCACCTTGACTGAGGCAAAAAGTCTAAGTTGAGGGTGGCTACCAAAACTGGCCCTGGTTCCTCGGATGGATATTATGCACCTCGACTCAGGACAAAAGACTAAGTTGAGGGTGGCTAGTGTAATAAACACACAAAATGAGGTGGAAGCTAGTGATACATGGAAAGGGGTTGAGGGTGGCTAGTGTAATAAACACACAAAATGAGGTGGAAGCTAGTGATACATGGAAAGGGGGTAAAAATGTGTTCTGGGTGCAAGAAAAATGAGTAGATACCTGAATCAATGAGCTAAAAAGAAAAATGATGAAAAACAAAAGGTAAAAAGCAAAAATATAAGAGCAAGGCACCCACAAGAGGTTGAAATAAGAGAAAGGGAGAATGAGGTGAAAAATGATAGTGTTGGTAGGGCAAAAGTGTAGAAAAATGTCGTATCAAGGAGGGTCTTTAATCACTACGTACGAAAACATCACACCAAAGCCCCTTGAGCCTACTTTACAAGCCAATAAAGTCCTAAAGTGATCCCAGTCCAAATAGTCAAATGTCATAGTCATGAGTATAGGGGCAAGCATATGGTATTGAGCATGGAATTTGAATGACTTCTATGAGAGTGAGTGATTTTGTGTAGTCCCAAGCATCATCTAATAGTGCGTTCACGAGAGGGATATGGGACTTCTTTTTGTGAGGGCACTTACATTGCACTCTTGACATTTAGACTAAATCAGTGAATGTTCCTTATTAATAATTGCCTTGCTTGTCAAACTATCACATGTGTTGATCTGCATTGGTCTGCTTGATAGTTATCTGATATGTTTTGCAGAGTGGTGTGGTATCTAAGCTTGAGTTTGATATGATGTACACCATAAGATTGAGGTTTGTGTGTTGTTGTACTGCTTATGTAGATTGAGTCCGTCGCTTGAGAAACAACAACAATTTTAAGTAGAGGATGTTAAATATGCTGTCAAAATATAACACTTTTTTGGTGCTTAAAACTTGAAATTTTGTGTGTTCTCAAAGCGATGTTAGTAGATTTGATGTGTTATATTTGTTTTGAAGGATTACAGGGTTGGCACAATTTTTGGGCTAAGTGTGTTGAAATTGAAGAAATTGATGTTCTACGACACCCTTTACGGGCTGTGGAAGTTTCCACGGGCCATAGAGTAGGTTTCATAGAGAAATCCACTAAAAGGGAGATAGTTAGAAATTGAGTCTATGAACATGCAAACGAGCCGTAAAAGATTCTACGAGTCATAAACAAGGTGTGGTACCCTGAGGATTAGAAAATGGGGAGTTGCTGAAAATTTTATCAGGCGAAATCCTCCACGGGCTAATACGGCCCGTATATTGGTCTTGTAGAAGTCACCCCCAGATTTGCTGAAGAAATCTATGAAGCTCTGAATACGGGTCGTAGAACTTTATACTGCCTGTAGAGTTGTCCATAGAGCCTACCGACCTAGTTTTCCTATTTTTATTTGGTCTTGTATTTTAAATATTATAAATAGGTTATTTAGGTTATTTTTCACATGGAACACTAGAGAGTCAGCAAGACAGAGTGAAAACATTGTGAGACTCTTGGAAGAACAATATTTTGTATTCTTAATTCATACTTGTGATCTTTATTGAAGAGCTTGAATTTCTTGTTCTTGATTCCATTGTGTAAGTGCTTAATTATGCTATTCAATATTGTGATTCTTGCATCTACACTGATAAAGAGTAGCTAAATCCACAAGTAGAGTTGTGGGAACCATGAAAAACTACCAAGGTAGAACCGGATAATTCGTAATTCTTGAAAAAAGTACATGCATGTATTAATTAATTCTCTTTGGTTTGAATGCTTTTTAATGATGGTCAACATTAGAACTCGTCTAGTATTACTGACTGGATCAAGGTAGTAATGAATAGGAAAAGAGATCAATTAACAAGATTCGGTTGATGTTTCTCGTCTAATCAACCAAACTGGATCAAGGGGAAGTTGTACTGGAACAATAGGTAAGGGTTAGTAATAACACATTATGAGGATGGATCAAATTACATAGTGAAATTTACCTCTTGCCCGGATCAAAGGGTTTGGTAAACTTAAATTACCATCTGCATGATACACACTTGAAAACAAATTGATTATCTGGTAATACCAAGTCGGGGAATCATGGGGAACACAATACCCTAGTTACTCTTCATACTGATTTAACACTTGTCTTAGTCTAGGATTTATTTCTACAGTTTTAAACCCCCCCCCCCTCCTTTGGGAGATAAGTAGGTTAATCAACTCGGACTGCTTGAAATTCTTCTAAGTCTACCCTATTTCCTGTGGGATCGACCCTAACCTTTGTTAGGTTAAATATCTTGACAACGATCGCTTTAACCTTAAAAAGGGATGTATAGCTTGGGCGACATCAACTAAGAAGAAAGTAGATCTACCGGTGCTTGCCAAAAGTCTCCTGAGCGCTCTCGAAGTTCCCCAACTCAGCTATCATGGCCCATACCTAGACCTGCACCATGGAAACATGCAGAAGTAGGGGTGAGTACCAGAAAAGGCACCCAGTAGGCATCACTGGCTGACCGAGTGAAACAGTAAATATATATAAAGCCTAAATATAAAGAGAACTGCAACAGTGTAGCAAAACGAACTCAGATTAATGCTAGGCATGTCTGGAAACCCTCAAACCACCACTGAGCCAGCGAAGGAGATGAACAATGATAGCTGAACCAACCCAAGTGATGAACATTGATACCACTGAGGAAAACTGTGTAGGCTCATACCACAACTACCCCTAACTGAGGCATAGCGTTGTACGTGGGTGCAAGGCCCTAGTATTCATGCCTATACACCAAATCCCCTATAAGCCTAGAAAGTACACCCGCAGATAGTAATAATGCCAACAGATAATCATAGAATCCCTCAAAACTATCACAAAATCCCATAAAGCCATCACAGAGGCCAGTTCTCCACATCATCAGAATAAGGGTCAGTTGTACGTGGGTGTAAGGCCCTAGTATCTAAGCCTAAATTCCCCCGAGCCCCCATACGCCGAGGAGGCACACCCACACATAGTCAGGGTGTAAATAGGTGTATGGATACATGGGTAATTAATCACGAGCCCCACCCCAACAATCAAAAATCAACCAGGTCCTCGACCCTATGCCTGCATGTGGTATCGAATTCATAGTCCTCTGACTTGGCCTTTGGTCGAGCAGTCAACCAGGGCCAGATGGTTTGACACTCAACATAACGATGAAACGTATCCACTGCGGAAGAAAGAATCGCCCTCGCATATAAATAATAGTGTCTCATCTCAAGATGTCAATCACAGGGCCCAGTCCTACAGAATGTCAATCGCAAGTCCAAGCCTCACGAAATATCAATTAGGGTCCTCAAACAAAATCTCAGTCAGCGCTCGATCCATAAAATCGATATCTATCTCCCAGTGCTCAAGTATGACCATCGAAACTCAAAACACAATACGCGTACCCTATGAACTTGAATACTAACGCATGGCCATCGGTGCTCGAACAATAACGGGGAATGTATTTAGGACGCGAGGTATCAAACAATCACTCACTCAATCAATCTATCTAGATCCAGAACTCCGAAGTCATATTGTGTCTAGAGTGGACATAGGCGCTGATACTCTCAACCTAGGTAACCCACAGTCGCAATCCAACTCACGTAATCAAAATCACCATCTCTCTTAGGTATAACAGATACCCCACCATTAAATGAAACAAATCAACACACAACAACTGTCAGCAATACACCAAAGTATATATGTCAGAGATCACTGCAGAATTATGCCTCACCAAGGCCAAGTATACCATGACCTCATTAATCACAAGTTCCCAAAATGAACGTAGACCATTATGGCAAGTTATAAATATCCAAGATACCCAAACCTAGCCGAGTCATATCTATACTAGAGTCAAGTCACAGTATAATATATAATAAATGCACTGCTTCCATGTCAAAATGTCATAGTAGAAACAGGCTCTACCCCCTCATACAGGAATGAGTCAAGTTAGAACACATGCTCGCCCCATGGCAATAGCCTATATTCAGCCCTTACTAGGCCCTTTCTCTGTGTAAATCAGCTTATAAGGCAGCGCCAGTGTAACTAAGCTAAGGCCCTAGAGACTAGACAATTAGAAGGATGCCACCATCCTAGAATAATATCGCAGCCTAGCTACTATAAAGGATATTGCCTAAGGCAACCATATGTCGGCCCACTGAAAATGTACCCCTCTTAAATAGGATGCCAGTCCCCAAGACTAACCCATGTAACTAGTTTCTTGTCAAAGATAGCCTAGAAAGCCTGTAGGATATCACCTACACCACGCTAACAGGTCACATTCCCGTCTCTAACCCGCCAGTGGCTCAGTGTGAACGCATCTCGTATACAGGTTACAAGGCTCCTTTAGGGGTACAACTATGACCGTCCCCAGAACATGGTGTATCGCTCCAGTCACTAATCAGTGACATAAGTACATAAGCAGTGTACATGATCATATAAACCACAGGGCAACACAGAATCATGTTTAGATAGAAAATTCTATGACAAGTACTCAAAAAAGATGTAGATAACCACAACCACATCATGCATATTCATACCAACCAGATATAGATACTAGATTTAGCACATAGGGTAGCATATAATCACAGGTAAGCCTCAATAGTATATTTTGGTTGCCTCAGACAGCACACACATGGAAGGAAGAGTCAACCTCAACGTACATACCTGTCATATTTTCATATCTCCTGCCAACCCCTTTCAGGGCCTCCCGAATCATATAATATAAGAATTCAAGTAATATAGCAGTTACAGCCAACACAGCCCTCAATACAATAACTATCGTCCCATAACATCATATATATACACAACACAACGATCACATCCGCCATATACAACATATACTCCACAGCTCAATCCATAAACAGTACATTTCTACACATTCTAACTCAAATACACAAACATTTTAGCTTATTCTAGGGTTTAGAGAAAGCCTAGCCTACCTGGCGTTAGACGTCTCTTACTATGAGTCAATCCAACTAAGTTTATCCCCTCCGAATTGCTTTCTAATGCTGCTTAGCTTTTAAAACATAAGTCACAAGATCATTACGGCTAATTTGGCTGTAAAAATCTCAGGATATAAGTGAAATTACATCAATTACGACAAAAATAGGGAAAATCAAGGCCCGCGCCCAAAATGCTAAACCAATCCCATAAAATGATCATCACATCACCCCGGGTCCATAGCTAGAAATTTGGCCAATAAGGGACCCCAAAAGACCGAGAAAAGGCCCAAAACAAAGTTAAAAACACTACTAAAAAAACTTCCTTTTCAAAATATTCTCGGTCAAAATTCTCAAAACCCAAACCAAATCAGCAAATACCCAGCATACCAGTGTGTTCCTCTCAAAGCGTAGAATAATTTAGGCACAAATTTCACTTAATTCCATTCAAAAATTTCCAAGATATAACAATGAAACATTTTCACTCATTCCTTAAATATCATCAACATAAAGAGTAGAGATTTACCTTGAAATACATGTCAAATCTCAAATACGACTTCACCACAATGTTCCTTGCAAAAATGCGAGTCATGTAAGTATTTGAATCACTCAAATCGGATGAAAATGAGCTCAGAATCACGTTGATACATGGCTGATCCTGACTACACCATGAGTCAGCCCCAAAACCTGCCACCTTGCCCTCTCTCTTTTAATTCATTCTCCAATCTTTTTACATCATTTCGGGCTCATCTGGACTCCAATTTTCACAAACAAACTATGTAACCCTATGAATTTCGATGTTCTGGATCCAATGTTATAGTCAGAATTTCCAACGAAGCTTCCATGGATAAAGTGAGGGTCCTACTTATTTATACGCAACCTTTAACGAAAAGCCTCGGGGAGTTAAATCACATCTGGACGTCCCCAATATCAATCAAAGGGTCGCCCTAGACCAAAATTGACGTTCTAGAGCTAACTGCACTACCAAAATTCTCATCTAGCACAATTCTTGAGGGCATTGGTTTGGTCAACTATTAACCCGTTTCGACGGTCAAATTTGCAACTCATGATATAATTCCACAGGTATGCTCCTAGCCTAATTTGACTGTTCCAAAGCTAATGGAACCGTCAGAATTCCATTTCGAGGCTATTTACTAGGACTTTACTCAAAAACTTATTTTACAGGTATAACTTCCCAATTAACTCACAAATCCACATTACTCCCGAATAACCCGATCAATAATCACCCCAATAGTCCCGAGGTCACTATACACATACTCAAATCAATATAATAATAGCAAAACAATATAAATGACCCAGAGGGTCATTACAACATCCCCCACTAATAAGACTTTCGTCCGTGAAAGTATGAAAACTGGCATACCTGTAGGTTGTAATCTGCACCATGATTACATAAGTCATAAGCATGTTCTGTATTCTACAATAAATCAATACCACCCTCACTATCTAGAAATCTCACCACTCATTTGTATATAACAGCGAGTTGGTGCAACAATTCAACAAGGAAGTCTCAAGAATCTTCTATTTGTCATATTTGCTTAGTCAACTGATAAGTCACGAGGGTCAATCGGCTAGAAATACTTCTCCTTACTACATCTTCAGATGTTTAGATAATCATGGTCGTTCATAACTAAACTTGTGGTTTACATATACGGCTTTTACTCTAGTCCTGGCTTCCTTATATAAGTGATTCCCACAATCAACCACAAATGGCCCACAGGCTAACCAAATAACTATGGACAATAGCTAAGATGCTCTCATTTAGATGCAGGGCCAAAACCTCCTTCCCTTGTTGTCCAATCCACTCGGCATCGCCACTAAACACTCACTAATGCAGCAAATACCTAATACGCTACCCACTCAAAAGGCTCTCTATATTTCTCTTCATACCCAGACATTCGTATCTCACTTCTCACATATGTTCATCGATAGTTATTACCTTTCAAGCCCTTATTTCATAGCATCTAACAATTAATTCTTAGTAGAAATTGTAACAGCAGACACCGGTGCATATAAGTCACCAAATTCATACTACATAGCACAGTAGTCAGCCAAATAACCATAATCATCCACTCACAATGGCCATAAAAGATCTGGGTACAACTTTCAGAATGTTCTCCACCGCAACCTCCCTCAGCAATATTAGACAATCATCTAACTCAATGAAATTATATTTGGGTACATACAACTCATCCAAAATACACTGACTTAACATCAATATGTGTAAAGCAAAATATATAATATAATAAGCTAGAGGTAGGATGACTCAGATGCAACCGACCCAACTCGTCTTAAAACCACTTTGTTTTCTATCTGAAGTCATACAAATCAGCGTTCATAGTAGGCATAACCCCAGGTGCCGACTCAGAGTTGTCTTTAGTCTATCTTGAACACCTCGAACCCCTGCTAAGGCGCCCTGTAACATTTTTATACCATACGGGGCCACCTGCGTAGGCTCGAACTAGCTAACTAGAGTGCCCTACTGATAACCGCATATTAGAAGCAAGTCAATCTGCCCCCAGGGAAATATCAAAACCAAGGCAATCCGACTTATCACTCAACCTATGTATCACAACTCTCATTAATCACCATACAGAATCCCTCACTAATAAAAAGGACCATCCACTATCTCAATCCCTGACCCAGGACAAAAGAAGCTCGGAACTCATACTCTAGCATATGATGGGTGGAGAAAAGCATCTAACATTGTATAATATAACCCAAGTACCAAGCAATCCAATAAAAAGATCAATATTCCCACTGACAAGCATAGCCAGGAATCCGAACAAGACCATGCCAGCCAGCTAACAATCATAACAAATCCCCAGGCAGAGGGGTCGGCAGCACAGCTGATAAAGCACCAATATCCCATCCAATAATAGACAACCCAACTAAGCCTCAAGGCATAACATTTATCTCACAATCTAGTCTCCCAAGAATTCAGAGAATCACATATCAACAAAATCATAACCAACGAGGCACAAGGTGTAGCTAAGGGTATAACTAATAGTCGGCCTCTCAAATACGGTGTACACCAACCAGTATCAGACTACACACTCCAGTAGGTAAGCATCAAAACAATCATATGTATAAATCATAATGTTTGGCTTACATTTTGCTACTAACAAGGTATTATGATAATGTAAGTGACAATCACCCAGAATTCCATCAAGCGTAGCATACACATCAATATCAGGAGCCCAACTGATCAAACCTTGTAGTTAAATAACCAAGGATGGGTATATCAAGAGCACCAATGGCTAGCATTACTTCACTCGCATCTCTCCCGCCTATAATATCCTTATCAGAAGCACCCACAACTCCAATGCCTGCAGATTTTTAATTCAACGATTACAACTCAAGGGCGTCTAGCCTCTACTCAACGAGATCTGGGGAGGCTCCCTATTTGGGACTGATGATGCAACACTTTTCCTGCCCAGAGCTTGACCTCTACGCAGCATCCACGCAAAGGAACAAATGGGGCTAAATTCTCTAAAATTGAGGAACCATTAACAGGACGCAAAACCAGAATTAATAACACAAGAAAGTTTCTAAACATCCTATAGCCTCCTGGAGATAAGCCACGAACGTCTCCACACCCATTCACAGGGCTTTACTAGAAGGTAACTCTATACAACTGAGACCAATGAACCTTAAGCTCTGATACCACCTTGTCATGACCTAATCCCAGTCATGATGATACCTACTAGATCCTACCTATAGGCAAGCCAATTACCTAATCCCCCAAGGTACTAGTCCTAGCTTTCTAGTCCAAACCATAACCAATATGACAATATACATAATTGAAACTTACCCAAAACTCAGACGTCAACTGTACAAAGCTACAATATGCACAAGGACATTTCATATACATATATCAATAATCACAATAATATACAAATCAGAGTATCTCTACAAATACATAACACTGATGTATAAGGACAATGTTTAGATACAAAAGATGACCATCAACAAGAAGGAGACTACGAAGAAACCTCATTTGTTGGTGCTCACCAAAAGTCTACTCAGCACTCCCAAAGTTCCCCTACTCAGCTATCACAACCCGTACCTAGACCTGCACCATGGAAAGATGCAGACATAAAGGGTGAGTACCAGAAAAAGTGCCTATTAGGCATCACCGGCTGATCAAGTGAAACAGTGAATATTTATAAAGCCCAAATATAAAGAGAATTGCAGTAATGTAGCAAAACAAACTCAAACCAAGGCATACACATATCTGGAAACCCTCAAACCACCACAGAGCCAACCAAGGATATGAACAATCATAACTGAACCAAGCCAAGTGATGATCATGATAACCTAATCAACCCAAGTGATGAACTTCGATACCTCTAAAAAAACCTGTATAGGCTCATATCACAACTACCCCCAACAAAGGCATAGTGTTGTACGTTGTTGTAAGGCTCTACTATTTATGCTTATATGCAACTAGGCCCACAAAATCTAAGAAGGTACACCCACAGAAAATAATAATGTCGACAGATAATCAGAAAATCCCTCAGAACCATCACAGAATCCCATAGAACCATCATAGAATCCCATAGAACTATCACAGAGCAGATGTGCTGTCAAAATACAGCACTTTTGAAGCTTAAATCTTAGGATTTTGTTTGCTCTCAATGTGATGTTTGTGGATTTTATGTGTGTTTGTATTTATGTTTGCAGGATTACAGGTTGGCAATGATTTTGGGGAAAGTTAAAAGATGTTACAGATTCGCTATCATATGAGACACCTTATGGGCTATTAGACCATTCTATGGGCCGTAAGGTAGTATTGTAAGGAATTCCAGTAAAATGCCAACTTTCTAAAGATACTTCTACAAATATGCGAATGACCTATAGAAGAATTTATGATTCGTAAGAGAGGTTTTGTGCCCTAAGGATCAGAGAATGAAGACTTTTTGAAGTTCATCAGACGAAAACCCCTTTATGGGTCGTAAACCATTTTATGAGTCATAAAGGGGTGTCATAAAGAGGAAGTCTAGTTTTTTAGCAACAATGTACGAGACCCTGATTACGGGTCGTAAACTTCAATACAGGCCATAAAGAGCTTTCGTGAGGTGTACTAACCAGTTCTAAGTCATTTAGGGTTTGATTTTTAAATAGTATAATTAGGTCTTTAAGGTTAATTTTCAGAAGAGGACGTCAGTTGTCAGAAGAACACATTAGTTTTCATAAGTTTTAGATTAGTGCTCGAAGAACTCAATATTTTGAGAGAGAAAATTGTGAGAGAGTCTTTGAGAACACTTGTGGTTGAATTAGATCTTAAAGCTTGTGATTCTTATTCATATTGGATTGCTTGTTCTCAAACCTATTGTATAAGTGTTAATTATGTTTTCTCAATGCATAATCCCAACATCTACAGATAGCATGAGTATCTAAATACACATCTAGGGTTATAGGAATCATAAAGAACTAACAAAGTAAAAGTAGATAATTCGCAATTCTTGGAAGGTTTATATGCATGTATTAATTAAATCTCTTTATTTTTGCATGTTTTCTGATAGTGGAAAACATTAGAACCCACCTAGTATTACTAACTGGACCAAAGTAGTAATGAATAAGAAAAGAAATTAATTAACAAGATTCGATTGATGTGCTCTCGTCCAATCAACCAAACTGGCCAAGGGGAGGTTGTACTGGGACAAATAGGTAATGGTTAGTAGTTCATACTATGGAGATAGGCCAAGTCGCATAGTGAAATTCACCTCTCACCTTTGACCAAAGGGCTTGGTGAACTTAAATTAGCGTCCTGCATACTATACACTAGACAAGAATTAGGTTATCCGGTGATACTGATTTGGGGAACACAATACCCTAGTTGCTATCCATTATTGATTTTCTCTTGTGATAGTTTTATTTTATCTGTGATTATTGCAAAACCCCCCCCCCCCCCCGCCACCATTTAGGGAATTGAGTCAGTTAATCACTCGGATTGCATATTGGTGAATTTTTCTTAAGTCTAAGTATTCCCTGTGGGTTCGACATTAACCTTAGTTAGGATCTATACCTTGACAATGACCACTTTATCCCCTAAAAAGAAGGTAAAACTTGGACAACATCAAGATTTTGGCACCTTTGTCGGGGAATGCGGCTAGACTTAGTGAATTCATTAGTAATTCGAGTGTTAATCCTTAATTCCCTTATTTTACTTTTATTTGTTGTTTTTGTTCTTTTTCAGGGTGTACGAGTAGTGTATGCCTAACATTTGGAGTCAAGGAAATCCTTTAGCTCTGTTTGATCAAGATATCTACGTAACTTCAAGAAGAATGGCCCAAGACATTGCCAATAATGTGTCCAATACAAATTTGAATAGGAATAATAATGAAGATGCTGAGAATGGGAGCCCACCTCCTTTGGAGGACATTCCACAAACTTAGGATTCCAACGCTAATGCTTACCAGTGGAATCAATACAGGTTGAATTCTAAGCCTATGGATGTGACTGGAGCTATTGTGTTGCCACCACAACCAGTAAACACAAAGTTCACAGTCTCGAGTGGGTTACTCCAGATGCGGCAGAACCATGGGATATTTGCAAGCTTACCATCAGAGGATCCATATAGTGACCTGCACAATGTGGAATTTGTCTATAAAAGTGTGATGGGGACACAAAATCTGTCTATGGATGTTTTGAGACTTCGCGTCTTCCCATTGTCTCTTACGGGCAATGCTGCATTATGGCTATCTGAGCTTCCACAATGTTCAATCACCAGGTGGGTAGAATTGCAGAGGGCCTTCGTAGCAAGATATTTCCTTAAGCCAAACAGGCTCAAGCTGGTAGACCAAATCCACAATTTTAAGCAATTCCTTGATGATACAATCTTTGCTACATGGAAACGGTTCAATAGATGCTTGAGGAGTACAATAGACCATGAAATTTCAAAGAATGTCTTGGTGGAGAATTTATACCGAGCTCTAGATGCAAATAGTCAAGCATGCGTTGACGCCCTCTTGGTAGGACTGTTCGTAGAACAACCATTTGCAGAGATTTTTGAGTAGATGGATGTGGTGGCTAAATTAAACCATGCGTAAAAACCTATGAATAGACATTTAACAGATCATACGAGTACTACTGATATGAATTCTGACCGGGCAAAAATAAATGCAAATATCCTTAGTATGGTTGCTCAAACTAGAGCTAATCTGGAGCTGCTAATGAAGCAGACACAGGAACTAACTAAGCCAGGTGACACTCAGGAAAGCCACCATACAAAACATGAGGGTCACAAGGATGGTAGTATGACTAGCTACCATATGCCGCCTCCCCCCCCCCATAATCATGATATGGGAAACAGGAACTCAAGAATCGAGGAGATGCTTGACTAGTTGTTAAAGAGGGCAGATATGCAAGATGAGACATTGAGGGAGATTAAGTCCTACATTGCCATGATAAACTGTAAAGTTGAACAACACTCTGTGGCAATCAAATAGCTCAATCCACAATTTGGACTTGTGTCAATGCAACTGAATCAGATTCAAAGAGGCATGACGGCAAGCGCCATAGATTTAAATCGCAAGGATACTGATGGGCGCTAGATGGAGACAAAGTTTGGTAATAAGGTAGCACAAAAGCTAGAGGAAGTCTGAGTACTCTAGTTATCAATGTCGTGTCGCGACAATAAATTAGGCACTGATTAGGAGGAAACCCAAGGTGGACCTTGGCGCTTAGGAGCCCAGGTATGTTTTTGACCCCTTATGTTTTATATTATTTTGATTTTGTGCATTGGGGACAATGCACATCTTTTTCGATGGGGCGTGAGTAGTTATGGGCCTTAGTGAAGTCTGAGTAGCTTGGGTCCATTACTACCCCATTTTTTATCCCGAGGTTTTCTTGCATGTGTTCTTTTTTCCTGTGGATATTTATTTTCTATTGAACCGGAATATTTAGGATGGTTGGATAATATTTGTAGCATATAGTATCAATACTTGTGGCATAAAGCATGTCTTTTATGTTTTGTTTGTAAAAATTATACCCACCAAAAATTTTGATTAAGTCATTAGATAGTAACCATGCATGTTTAGGTGTCTAACAATATCTATTCTGATAAGTGAAGGTACATTGAGATAAAATGCATGATCTGTCAGTCTTTTGTTGATAATGTATGCAATGTGAGTGTGAGCAAATTTGAAAAATTCATGTATTTTGTGCTAATTCTGAACTTGCCCTATTACTCTAAGTTAGATTGGGGATTAATTGGATTAGGAAAGGATCTTAGGACATTGTTCTTAAATAGTCCACTTTAGCCTAAAAATAACAACCTAATTGATGATATATCCCTTATTCCTAATGTTTGAGCCTAACATGTACCTATCTTTGAAAACACAATATTAACCTAGCCTTCTTAGTTGTAAAATCCTGAGATTGGCCCTGGTCTTTCCATGGACATTGTGGACCTTGACTGAGGCAAAAAGCTGAAGTTGAGGGTGGTTACCAAAAGTGACCCTGGTTCGGAGGATGAATATTGTGCACCTCAACACAGACCAAAAGCCTAAGTTGAGGGTGGCTAGTGTAAGGATAAAGTAGAAAAATAAGGGGAAGGGTTGGGAATACGGAGAAAAGAGGAGAAAAATCATGTATTGGGTGCAAGAAAAATAAGTGATGCCTTAGTTGTAAGCTAAAAAGTAAAATGAAGTGTAAAATAAGGTGAAAAGCTGAAAAATGAAAAGAAAGCACCCAGAAAAGCTTGAAATAGGAAAAACGGAGAATAAGGTGAAAGTAGCAAAGTTGGTGGGGGGGAAAAAGTGTAGAAAAATGCAGTTTCAAGGAGGGACTTTAGTCATTATTTTCCTAATATATCATACCAAAGCCCCCTAAGGCTACGCTACAAGCCTAGAAAGTCCTAAAGTGATCCTAATCTAATTAGTTGAAGGTCTGAGTCATGAGTATAGGGGCAAGCCTGTGGTATTAGTCATCATGCATGAATATTTTTTGTAAGAGTGAGTGTTTTTGTATAGTCCCAAGGTCAAATATGAATACATCAATGAGTGTCAAATAAGGGACTTATTTCTATAAGGGTACTTGCATTACATTGTTAACACTAGACTTGTTAAGTTATTGTAGATTGTTGATAATGCATAAAGGGCACTTGCATTACATTGTTAACACTAGACTTGTTAAGTTATTGTAGATTGTTGATAATGCCTTATTATCATAGTTTTGTTATCACACGGACTAGTTTGCATTGGTTTCCTAAATAGCTATCTAATCCTGTTTTGAAAAGTTGGTGTGGGTATCTGAGTCTGAGATTTATATGATGTATGTCATTGAGTTGAGGTCTGTGTGTTATTGTATTGTCTATAGATTGAGTCCGTCACTTGAGGACAAGCAACAATTTTAAGTCGAGGGTGTTGATGTGCTATCAAAATACAACACTTTTGACGCTTAAAACTTAGGATTTTGTGTGTTCTCAATGTGATATTTGTGGGTTTTATGTGTTTTTATGTTTATGTTTGCAGGATTACAGGTTGGTAGTGATTTGTGGGGAAAGTTACGAAGTTGCTGTAAATTTGTTGTTTTACGAGACACCTTACAGGCCTTAGAACATTCTACGAGCCATAAGGTGATTTCGTAAGGAATTCCAATGAGGGGTCAAGTTTCTAAAGTTACTTTTACGAAGATGCAGATGAGCCATAGAAAATTTAACGATTCGTAGAAGAGGCTTCGTGCCCTGAGGATCAGAGAATGAAGACTTTTTTAAGTTCATCAGATGAAACCTCCTTTACGGGTCATAAACCATTTTACAAGTCATAAAGGGGTGTCGTAAAGAAGAAGTCCAATTTTCCATCAACAATGTACTAGACCCCAATTACGGGCCTTAAACTTCAATACGAGTCGTAAAGAGCTTTCGTAAGGCATACCGACAAGTTCTCCTAAGTCGTTTAGGGCTTGAATTTTAAATATTATAAATAGGTCTATTAGGTTATTTTTCAGAACATCAGTTGTCAAAAGAACACGTTAGTTTTCATAAGTTTTAGCTTAGTTCTCAAAGAACTCAATATTTTAAGAGAGAAAACTGTGAGAGAGTCTTTGAGAACACTTGTGGTTGAATTTGATCTTAAAGCTTGTGATTCTTATTGATATTGGATTGCTTGTTCTTAAACCTATTGTATAAGTGTTTAATTATGTCTTCTCAATGCATAATCTCTTCATTTACACATAGCATGAGTAGCTAAATCCACAATTAGGGTTGTGGAAACCATGAAAAACTACCAAAGTAAAATCGAATAATTCACAATTCTTGGAAGGTGTATATGTATGTATTAATTAACTCTCTTCATTTTGAATGTTTTCTGATGGTGGGCAATATTAGAACCCGTCTAGTGTGTACTTACTAGACCAAGGTAGTAATGAATAGGAAAACAGTTTAATTAATAGGATTTGATTGATGTGTTCTTGTCTAATTAACCGAACTTGGCCAAGGGGAGGTTGTACTGGGACTAATAGGTAATGGTTAGTAATGTACACTGTGGAGATAGGCCAAGTCGCATAGTGAAATTCACCTCTCACCTTTGACCAAAGGGCTTGGTGAACTTAAATTACCCTCTTGCATGCTATACACTAGACAAGAATTAGGTTATCCGGTGATACTAAGTTGGGGAATCATGGGGAACACAATACTCTAGTTTCTCTCTATTATTGATTTTCTCTTGTGATAGTTAGTTAGTTATATTTTCTCAATGAACCCCCCCTTGGGAATTGAGTCAGTTAATTACTCGGATTGCATATTGGTGAATTTTTCTTGAGTCTATGTATTCCCTGTGGGTTCGACCCTAACCTTGTTTAGGTTCTATATCTTGACAGAGACCGTATTATCCTCTAAAAAGGAGGTATAACTTGGGCGACATCAAGAGCTCAGCTCTACACATCTTCAGAACAAGGGTCAGTTGTACATGGGTGTAAGGCCCTAGTATCTAAGACTGAACAACCCCATAAGCCTAAGAGGTACACCCACGCACAATTAGGGTGTGAATAAGTGTGTGGATGTATAAGTAATCAATCACGGGTCTCGCCCCAACACTCAAAAGTCAATCGAATCCTCGACCCTCTGCCAGCACGTGGCACCCGATCCATAGTCCTCTAACCTGGCCTCTAGTCGAGTAGTCTGCCAGGGCAAGATGGTCTGACACTCAACATAATGGTAAGACGTATCCCTCGAGGGAGAAAGAATTCCCCTCGTACAAATAATAGTGTCTCATCTTAAGATGTCAATCATGGGGCCCAGCCCTACAGAATATCAATCACGAAGCCTAAACCCCACGGAATATCAATCAGGGTCCTCGACCCAAATCTTAGTCAGGCTCGATCCGTAGAATCGGTATCCATCGCCCAGCACTGAGGCGCAACCACAGAAACTTGGAACTAGAAATAGGGGCGTGTAACCTATGAACGTGGATACTCGGGTGTGGCTGCTAGAGCTCCAACAACAATGAGGAACGTCATCTGACACTCGAGGTATCAACATCACTCACTCAACTAATCTATTCATATCTAGAACTCCAAAGTTATATCGTGCCTGGAGTGAACATAGGCGACGATAATTGCATAGTGCCCAGAGTGAATGTAGGCAACAATACTCTTAACCTAGGTATCCCACAGTCACAAATCCAACCAACATAATCGCAATCACTACCTCTCTCTGATACAACAGATACCCCAGCATCAAATTAAATGAACCAACGGACAATAACTGTCAGCAATACACCAATGTATATATGTCACAAGTCAATGTGGAATCATGACCAAAGCATATGCATCACCAAGGACAAGTATACAATAACCTCATTAATCATAAGTTCCCCGAGTGAACATAGACCATTACGGCAAGTCATAAATATCCAAGATACCCAAACCCAATCGAGTCATATCTATACTTGAGTTAAGCTGCAGTACTACATATAATCAATGCACTGTCTCCTAGTCAACATATCACAGTAGAAATAGGTTCTACTCCCTCATATAGGAACTAGTGAAGTTAGAACACATGTCTGCCCCATGGCAATAGCCAACGCTGGTGTAACCTAAGGTAAGGCCCGGGAGACTAAACAATCAGAAGGATACTACCTTCCCAAAATCATATTGCAACTATAAAGGATATTGCCCAAGGCAACCATGTGCCAACCCACTGAAAATGTACCCCTCTTAAATAGGATGTTAATCCCCACGACTAACCATGCAACTAGTGTTTTGTTGCAGATAGTCCAAAAGCCTGTAGGATATATAACCTACACCTTGCTAACAGGGTCACACTCCCGTCTCTAACCTAGCAGTGGCTCAACGCATCTCGATTACAAGTCCCAAGGCTCCTTTAGGGGTACAACTATGACGTACCCAGAACACGGTGTATCTCTCTAGTCACTAATTAGTGGCACAAGTACATAACAAATAACAGTAGTATATTGGATCACATAAACCATAGGCCAACACAGAATCATGTTTAAACAGAAGATTCTACCCCAACTACTCAGACAAGATATAGATAACCACAACCACATCATTCATATTCAAACCAACCAGATATAGATACTAGATTTAGCGCACAGGGTAGCATATAATCACATGTCAGCCTCAATAGCTAGTATATTCTGGTAACCTTAGACCATACACATTCAAGAAAGAGTCAAGCTCAGTGTACATACCTGCCATATGTTTTGAACTCCAGCCAACCCCTTTTAGTGCCTCTCGTAGTCATACAACATTAGAATTCAGGTAATATAGCATCTACAACCAATACAACGCTCAATACAATAACTATTGTCCCATAACATCATATATATACAACACACTAATCACATCCAGCCATATATGACATATATTTCACAGCTCAATCCATAAACAGTACATTTCTACACATTTCAACTCAAATATGCAAACATTTCAGCTCAATCTAGGGTTTAGAGAAAGTCTAGCCTACCTGGCATCCGAGTCTCTTGCTTTGAGTCAATCTAGTCAAGTTTTTTCCTTCCGAATTTCTTTCCATTGCTAAGCTGTTATAACATAAGTCACAAGATTATTACGGCTGATTTGGCTGTAAAATCTTAGGTTATGGACGAAATTACATCAATTAAGATTAAATTGGAGAAAATCGAGGATCATGCCCAATATGACAAACCAATCCCCGTAAAATGATCCCCACATCACCCCGAGTCCATAGCTGAAAATTTGGCCCAAAATGGACCCCAAAAGACTGAGAAAAGCCCAAAATGAAGTTAAAATCTTTAACAAGAAAGCACTCTCTGCAAAACATTCTCAGTCAAAATTCTCAAAAATCAGACAAAATCAGTGAACACCCAGCATACCACAGCATTCCTCTCGGAATGTAGAATATTTTAGGCATAAATTTCACTTAATTCCTTTTAGAAATGACTAAGATATCGCAATGAAAATTTTTCGCTCATTATTGATATATCATCAATGAAAAAGTATAAATTTACCTTAAAATTCGTGTCAAATCTTAAATCCGACTTCACCACGGAGTTCCTTGCAAAAATACGAGTTACGTAGCCTTTTGAATCACTCAAATTGAATAAAAATGAGCTCGAAATCACGATGTAAAGTTGGAGAAAATGTATACATATATATATATATATAGATGAATTTCCCCAAAACAACATATATATTGGTGGGTTGATATTCTGACGTGTGGCAGATTTTAACTGTGCCACGGGCCTGCCCCAAAAAGTGCCACCTTGCCGCCTCTCTTTTCTTTCATTCTTCAATCTCTTTTGCGTCATTTTGGGCTCGTCTTGACACCAATTTTCGCAAAAAAACTATTGAACCCTATAAATTTCGACGTTTCGGATGCAATTGTGTGGTCGAAATTTCCAACGGAGTTTCTTAGGATAAAGTGAGGGTCACACTTCTTTATACGCAACTTTGAAAAGCCCTCGAGGATCAAATCACATCCGAACGTCCCCAAAATCAAACAAGGGGTCACCCTAGACCAAAATGGGCGTTCCAGAGCTATCTACTACCGAAATTCTCATCCAGAGCGCGATTCTCGAGGTCATTGACTGGGTTAACTATCAACCAATTTTGGTGGCTAAATTTGTAATCCATGATATAATTGCACCGGACATGCTTCTAGCCTAGTTTGACTGTCTCCAAGCTAATGGAATCGTCAGAATTTCATTGCGAGGCTGTTTGCTAGGACTTTATCCGAAAACTCATTTTACGGATATAACTTCCCGGTTAACTCAAAAATCTACGTAACTCCCGAATAACCCAACCAATGATCACCCTAATAGTACTGAGGTTACTATACATATGCTCAAATCAACATAATAACAGCAAAAACCATATAAATGACCTGGAGGGTGATTACAAAAATATACAAAATCTGTGATAAACATATACAAAATGAATAGTGAAATTTTATACATCATCAATATAAGCCTATATATTGATTCCCTATTTGTTAATATACAAATACATTAAACTTAATAGAATACATATCTAATGACCACAGTAATGAACAGGTAAAATTAATGTAGATCCTTTAAAAATTATCAAAAAATCAACAAAGTGATGCAACTTCACTGGAAAAGGATATATTAAATTTCATCGGCAAACACCAGTAGATACAGAATAATAAATATAGGAAAAAATGCATATTTACACTAATATATATTTAAAAATTCGATTAAACACATGCAAACACATATATACAATATAATTCTTTTAGGAATACTAACATATATTTACATTAGAAGTATAAATATGTATATAAAATAAGAAGATATACCAAAATAACTGAAAATCAACATAATATATGGTGAAGATTTGTACTAAATTAATGAAATTCTTTTAGGAATAAAATCATTGATTTTTGAAGAGAGAGAGAGAGGGAGAGAGAGAGAGAGAGAGGGGGAGGGAGGGGACTGGTGCTTAAAGAAGAGAGAGAGTAATAGGAATTAGGTGAAAAGTGGAGAGAGAAATGATATAATTTTTTTTAAAATAAAAAATTATAAATAAATTGAGAGAAATAAGGAACTACATGATACTTTTAATTTGTCATTTAATAATAATGTAGTTATAATTAATAATTTTTTAAAGGGTAGCTATTTTTAATAAATAAGTTAGAATTCTTTAACTCTACAGCTCAAAGGAATGGGAAAAAGTCATTCCACATTACTCCTCTTTTCAAATAGCTTTATTTAGGTTTCGCTTTTTGGTGTCCCACCTATAACTATATAGATCTATTTTCTAGTTGATGGATATTGACCACTAGTGGCACACTTGATAGATTCCTCATATATACCTTTTGATGGGGAAAAGAAGGTCTCGAGCTCCAGTTGAATCAAGAAAAGAAGGTTAGGGGGTCGCACTTGTCATGCCCCGGGAGGGTACCCACTGCGTTAATGGCACTCAAAGACTATTACTAGTCCCCGAGTGAACCACTTGGCCACATCGTCACCTCATACTCAACATCGGAAGGAATATCCTCAAGGAAAAGACTGTAATATAATTAAAGTAATCAAGTTTTTATATAAAAGTTAATTCCAATAAAGAAGAGTTGAAAAAAAACAATACTCAATATCCTCTACTCAATGTCTATGAAGCCTATACCTCTAATATTTAGAGGGTACCACGACAGGCCATGGTTACCCAACTCAAGGAAAATAAAATACTGACTTAAGCTAGATGATAATAATATGGAAATCCTCCGAAACCAAGGAGGTCTCACCGATCAGCTGAATGTGAATAGATCCTCAATGAAGAGTCTGTCGATGGTCTCTAATACCTGCCTCTACATCATAAAATGATGTAGTCCCAGAGGGGGACATCAGTACGTGGAATGTACTGGTATGTAAAATAGGTGAGTGAAACAGAAATAGGTAGAATAGTATAGGAATAACATCAACTCATCATACTCCATCAAAATGTCGAATGTCTATCTAAAGAAAGAATAAGAGTAGACAAATAGCCCATCAACACCTCATCAATACATCAGACTCACCTTAAGGAAACTCGACTCCTCGACTCGACTCAACTCAAGAAAACTCGACTCAACTCAACTCAAGGAAACTCGACATAACTCAACTCAAGGAAACTCGACTCAACTCAACTCAGGGAAACTCGACTCATACCATCACATCAAGATCAACATTAGAGTACTATTAAGTAAGACCTCACTAGGAGTTTCTCTAACCAACAACCATCACCTATGAGCCGGTGATGATACAATGAAGCGATGTCGTTGCCACATCCATCCAGTACCCTGCCCGAGGTAAAGGACATCAACCTCAGTGGATCCACAAGAAAAAAATCTCAGTCCTCTTTTGGGACAAGAAAGGATCCATCTGCATTGCGGTTTAATTGTCTTCCGACGCGGGCCACGTAGTTAATGGGTTCAAGTAGGACTCATTCTCACCCATTTCGATGCTCAATACACCTCTCAAAACTTGACATGCTCATAAAACATCATCATTATCAGTCCCATAGGGCCACAACACATCATCGTCAGTCCCATAGGGACATAGTTACTCAACATCAACATCAACTCGTCTCATCACCATCAACATCAACATCAACATCATGGACTCAAAACACTCTTTTTAGAATTTAGTTTCAAGTTTTAAGACTCATGAACATCATTCTCATCAACATCATCATCAAGACTCTAATCAATTTGAAACACAATCACAACATCACAGATATCATCGTCAAGGCTCTAGACTCATCCCCCTAAGTTCATCATGCATGTTTTTCAAATAATCATGCAGGGTTATGCAAAATCTCATGAAAAATGTTAACTTCAAGAAAACAAATAGTATGATGATCATCAACATAAGAAACATGTAATTTCAAATCATTTTTCAATGAAAAACTCTCAAGAATTCATGCATGTAGACTCTTCAATCATCAACTCATTTATGAAGTCTATGGGGCACATAAGAGAACAATCTCATATTTTTAGTTTAGCCTTACATACTTGGAAAGTTGATATTACAATCCAAATTTGATGAATACTCATTTTCTTGGAGGAAATCCTCGATCTCGATAGTTCTTTTAGAGTGGAAGAACTTGAAAAGACATTATTTGAAGAGCTTCTCTTTGATTCTTGAATTCTTGACTTAGAATCTATAGAGTTCTTGATGAAGAACCCTAATTCATGAAAAGAATAATCAAGAAATCCTTTCTTGGGATTCTTGAATTCGTTTTCTTGAAACCCTAGGTTATGATTTAAGATTCCATTAGGGATTCATGAATAGATAAAGAAATTTAGGTTGAGTAGCTTAAAGCTTATGAAGAATAACTCACCTTGATGATGAATCCCTAAAGTTAATCCTAACTCGATGACTTTCTTGATGATTCTTGAGCGTTTATGTTTAGGAGTGAAGGAGAGGGTTTTAAATTACGAAAACTATCATTTTATGCATTTTAGGACCTTAAAATAGACTCCCAAAGGCTTTAGTATAATAGTACTCTCAAAATAAAATAAAGGGACATCGCTTAGCTTATCCAAAAAGGGTTCGCAATAGGTCCGTGTCGTGGAGCCATCGCGGACCTTCAGACAGCTTTACAGGTCTCCAGTAAATTGGTCATAACTTTCTACTCCGAACTCTGAGTAAGGCGAAATAAGATGCGTTGGAAAGCTAACTCGTAGATCTTTAATTTGATATATTATGGGTCACCTAACTCATTATACTTTAGGAGATATGGTCATTTGAAGTTGTCCTTTCAATCAATTCATATGAAAACTTAGTCGGTAGAAATTCTTTGGACTTGACTTGATGTAAAAGATCCTTTTATCATCTCCAAATCTATTCTCACATTAAGGAATTAACTTTAACATCTCTGCTCAATTAAGAATTATCAATTAAGATCGCATATAATATGAAGGATGACTCAATTTTAGTTAAAAAAAAGTTGGGGTGTTATATTATCTCCCCGTTGGGATCATTCGTCCTCGAATGATGAGTAAAGGTAGACATCAAGGTACAAATAAGAATCAGAACTCTTCTCAAAACTCTCAATCAATCAAACTCTCGACTCCTCATCAATCTCAAACCATCTCTCTTCAGACTCAGGAATTGACACATCAATTCAGAAATAGAAAACTCACTTTAAATCAAGAGTAAGGAATTAATCCTACATTCTCTTCATCTGGCACGAATGGAACGTCGAAACTCAATCAATTTGAATCATTTGAACACCTCAACAATCAGTCTTTCGAACACAAGAAAGAAGCTATCAACTCTAATCGAGAATAGGATCGTCGTATAACAAAGACTCTGAGGACACTCTCATGCTCAACTCCCCACCTCAATTGTGCTCTTTTTCATGGCACTCTACCCCATCAATGTAAACTCATTACTCTTATTCAAACCTCCACCTAACCACCTCTTCTTCTTCTTCCATTTAAGCCTAGTTCTAAGCCTCAAGGTGCTATTCCTAAAATGATCATATTCATACAAAGCTAATCCTCAATACTCATCTCTACACTCGAAACCCTTATTATGAAGTCTTCAATAGTCTATCATCCATACTCGTACAATAACAACCAAACATTCAAGCCTATCACCCTAACCACTATAACTATGTCTTAAAATTTTTCAAGCCTACTTGTCACTTCTACCTCCACCATTCAATGAGCTCTCACTCAAAGTCACTCCAACATACTCTTACCTATCTATTGCACATCATATGATCTCATCTCTTTCCTCCTCCCCATCTCTATCCCTACATGACAAAAGTTTAACACCAATATCACAATGAGGATATATTCACTCCTACGCATCTACCCTCACTCTCAATCTACTATTATCAGTATCACTATTTGGACGTGGAGGAACTCATCATCTCCCCATTTTGATGAAAGCCCCAAACTACTACCTCTCCATGCAAAATAAGCACGATTATACCTCTAAAACTTGATACTCTACATCCTACCATCAATAATGCCAAAACAAGCCGAAGGTCAGTGCACGCGTAAGACGACATCAAAATCAAGAACTCTTACTACATAGTAATTTGTACATAGAGCATACTGCTCGTCCTCATCACTCCAATACACTCGTATATTAACAACTGCACATTTAAGCCTACCATAGTAGCTTACACTCTCGATCACATGAACTCTTACCACGGGAGATACTGATATACTTTTACCTATCTATTAGACTCCTCACGATTTCTCTAACTCCTCCTCCTCATCTATAACCTTGAAAGGAAATGGCATCATGTCATCATCAGAATTAAGAACTCTCATTCTCTCCTGAATTCTTCTATCTCAAGCTCTTCTCCTATCCTCTCAAGCCCTAGTCTTATTCAATTGTTAGAAAAGGACTTAAAATGGGGGTTTAGACCTTTTTTATGTTCAAACGACCCAATTTGATCGCGTATTGAGTTTAGAAGGGGTTGAGTATTGACCGAAATGCCCCTCAAAAAGCTTAGAAATTTTCCAGGTTTGGAATAACCCCGTCTACGACGCGGACTGATCGCGCACTAGTGTATTTTTCTCTGAAATTTTTCTGAACGGGTTTTTTCCAATCTCGTCAAAAAATTTGAAAAAAACACAAGTGTCACTCCGCTATAGGTGCGCGACGCGCCTCTGTCACGCACCAACACTGTTTTGGTGTTCTGATAAAAAAATGATCTTTTGATTAGGTCGCTCTAAAAATCGATCGATACCATTTTCCCACTCAATATTTCTTACTGATCACAAATCCGGCCTCAAATTTTCCATACGAGCATTGAAAGATATGTTACGCGGATACCCCTCCTGTAGGGATATTTTGGTAATTTTACCGAGAATTACATCATCCCTCCCTTAGCTCTCAAGGTCATTACTCTAAGTTCGTAAATCAATTTCCTCTACTAGGCTATAAGCATACACCTCTACTCAGACAAGGAATCACTATCCACAAGAATATTTTTAAACTCTTCTGTTATGCTATACTCGCATACATATAACTAACTAGCCACTCAAACTCTTTTCAACGTATCACTCTTAGCTCCTTCTAGTCTCTATGGATATCTCTCTATATTTGTTATTCTTATGGCGTACATAACTACTTCTCGCAACTCTCAGAATCCAACCTTTTCTTTTGCCTGCTAATGCTCTACTTCTGTGCTCCTATAAATTTAATTGCATAAGAATTAGTCTATCATGGAAAAATCGTCATCATCTATCGATAAGCCCCAAATCAATTTAGCTACTCGTGATGTTAAGGTTACTTACATCAGCCTACTCCACATCAACAACTCAAATATACTATCTAGAATCCTATAGCCATCATAACATCGAGCTTCACACATCTTTACACAATCATGGATACATATCTTAAGCCACTTCTTATCTATTGAGCTATCCTCATCTTACTCGTATCACTTCCTCACAAATCAACATCCTCTTCTCAAACATACACTATGGAAAGCGTCTTAGAGAAAATCTCTAACTAAGACTATCATTCTCATGATGTTGACTCCTCTTTAACACTATTCCTCAAAATTCAAGCTTAGGGTCTAGCACTAACATGTACATCACACACCTCTCCAATGCTAACTTACAACTACTAGGTAAAAATTTAGGGAACACAATCCCACTAAAATCTCATAGTGAGTATCCAATGAACACACCTTTTTCTCATAGCTCAGTACCACTCACCTATTCAATCATATCTCCTTATCTAGACTAAGCTCATAACTCGATGAGTCTCATGAACTCTCAATTAAAAATCATAAACCTAATTTAGATTTATCACATTGATAGCCCTCTTTTCCTCTATTCAACATCTACACTTCACCATCAATAGTATAAATACTACAACACATCAACATAACTTCCTTCTAGTTTGAGCATACTCTACCACATTCTGACAATAACTCTTCCTTTATACCTCATCGTGAAAATCATAGGGTACTCACGACTCTTTCATCAAACTTATGACAATCTACTCACCACCTTATTACTTACCTAATGAATATGTAACTCTAACTACAAGCCTCAATCAGCCATCACTCTAGCTATCTCGTCCCTTTCTTTCTATCATCATCATTCTAACTCTGGGATGATTCGATTCTACTCAGGGTTATAAGACCTTACATCTCACTCATAGGTGGCAACATTAAACTCTTTAGAGACATAAAAATCTTCTCTCATGGGTCACAATGGAAGCAAGTTTTGAAAAAAAGAGGATCTGCATACATCTAGAGCTAACTCAAATGCACAATTCATATGAGTAATAGTGCACTCTTTCTAGTCAATCAACTTCGCACACTAGTCGGCTTCTCTCAAGCCTGGTGCAGTCTCTCTACCATTCTGATTACTTTATCTCAGAGGATCTCATCTGTAAGAGTTGAACATTACTGTCTCTATCGCACCATGGATGAGGCATAGTCGAAAGGTTTAAAGTAACGCGCGGATCATCGTAGATTTCTTAGGAAATAGCTCTATTGCACAATCAGAATCTGAAAGAAAGGAAACTTTTCCTAATGTCTTGTAGCCTCCCTATTATGGATGTGGCCCGCTTCACACCAATAATAAGGACTCTACTAGACACGGCTTCATAGACTTCCTAGGACACTTGAACTTTGTGCTTTGATACCAGGTTTGTCATGCCCCGGGAGGGTACCCTTGGCATGGTTGGCACTCAGAGACTATTGCTAGTCCCTGAGCGAACCACTTTGTCATGACCCTGGGTCGGGGCCTAGATGTGACACGGTGAATGGGGACTCGAGAGTCCCCAAACAAGCCTCAAAGTTCAAAATCCACATGCTTGGGGCAAGAGCAGGTAAACACATATGATTAAATTTAAACGGTAATCAAAGTCACAAAAAGGAAATCATTCATTTAGATATACAAAACAAGAAAGTTTTACATAGTGCCCAACGTACGCCTCTAGTCAAGGAACGGGGGCCAGGACAAGTTCCGGGCTCACCCTCAACAAAAGAATATGCACAAAGAACATAAGAAATAAAAGCTCGCCCCCAGAAGACGAGGCTCACCATAAAGTATCTTCAAGGAAGGACTATTCGTCCTACGACTGGTACTCAAACTGCTCGGTCCCTATATGGTAAAAAATCATGTAGGCATAGAGTACGCGTTAGTACATTTAAATGTACTAAGTATGCGGGCATGCTATGCATATGACTTACCGAACTTGCATATCAATGTTAGATGACAAGGGCACATAATATACAAAGATCATATAAGCAAAGGAATTTAGTATACAAGATGCCATGGAATTTATGATGCGTGTAATGCGATAATGCTCCTATATAACGGGGATGGACTATAACCGACAACCCAAATCCATGGGAGCTATTACATGAATTGGAATGATTGGGACCTCCCACGGATAGGGAGAAGATTACTTGCTAAGGGTAATCTACATCACACCTTATGACCACTCTTTTCGGTGGATGGTCACCTTCCTTACGACACGCTTTTTGGAAGAATTTACAGAATCATATCAAGACATGTCTTATCATAAACAAAATAGATGAATAACCTCTGTCCTATGTTGGCACATAGTTCAAGGAAAGGGAGAGGACCCTCTATCCATCGGTGCTAAGTCAAACACATCCCTTAAGAATACTTATATATATATATATATATATATATATATATATATATATATATATATATGTATATATATGTATATATATATATATGTATATATATGTATATATATATATATACATATATATATGTATATATATATATGTATGCTTTCAAGATATTCAAATATCCATTACAAAAGGTTCAATGGACATGTAGGCTCAAATGCCAAATCACAAGATCAAAATTACATGGTTCGTGCAAGGAATAGCTCATCTACAAATACAAGATGGTGCAAGTACCCAAGATGCTCCAAGAGCCAAGTACAAGATGGTGCAAACACCCAAGATACTCCAAGAGCAATAATCATAGACATACCAGTGATCACCTTCTTGTCATATCCCATGTCTTACCAAAAATCATATCATATTCCCTTTTTAAAATGAAATTGGGATTGATCTCACATTTCCAAATTTCCATGTATCAATGCCATGAGTATGATATAATGCATAATGTAGGGATGGCATGTGTAATGTAGAATATATCCAAAACATAGCAATATAATGTAAAAACTAGGAAATCCATAATAAAATTAACATGAAAATTGTAGTAGATATCACCCATGCATAACAATATTTTTAAAGGAAATGCATGTTCATAATTTGCATAATTTCAAGTACTAGAGCTTAACACAACTTAAAATTCGGAATAATGTATAACACATGCATTGTTCAAAGTTACCGAGATCAAGTAGTAAAAATTCACATTTTAAGTAGACCATTTCATAAAGTAGTTTGAAAGGAACTTTGGGTCTTCTTGGTTGAAAGAGACCAAGAATCAAAACTCACATACCTGACTTGAAGACAACTTTGAGGAGAAGTGGACTTCAATTGAGAGTCTTGACTTGAATTTCCTAGAGAAAGGTTGGAGAGTCTTGAAGGAGTGAAATTTTAGAGAGAGGGAGAATGAAGGTAAAATGGTTGAGAAATGAGGGTGTTCAGCTGGTTTAAGGACTTGGGCGGGGTGGAAAGGTCCACTTTCACTTTTAAAACAACCATTATTTCAAAAATGCCATTAATGAAACGGACCTGAAATTGGACCGTCTGGGTCACATGGTATGGTACACGGTCCATGTAGTGTCACACGGATCATATACTGTGCCGTGGTCCTGGACTTAAAATTTTCGGAGGAAAAATTTTCCAGACTAAGTAGCACCACGCGGATACGTACATGGACCATCTGCAGTCGTACGGGTCGTGACTTGGTCCGTGTAAAGGTGACCATACAGCCAACCAAACAGAGGGCCACACGGACCATGTGAAGGCCCGTACACCTTCCCTTTCCCATGTGTCACTTCACGGGAGGCCACACAGGCCGTGTAGGCCCTTCCGTGAAGTGGTGCCTGGCAGATTCCTGGGGAAATTTCTGGACACCAAGGTAATGCTAGTCTGGGTCTTTACATCATCCCCCTCTTGGGAACATTCGTCCCCGAATATGCATGAACAAAGCTCTAAAGGTTAGAGTCAGGGCAAGATACATCCGATACAATATCCAATGCATGATTCAAATCAAAACAAAAAGGTTTATACCATAGAGCACTATGCAAAACTGTAGTTTAAGATCAAAGCCCCTATCAAGATTACATCCAAATAACTTGAAAAAAGAAAAAGATCTTTTAGTGCACACACATGTATGCCATGTCATAAGACTCAAGAAGGCAAGAAATGGCACAATAAGATAAGGGTGATTCCTAGTACCTTAGGCTTGAGTATATTGGAAAAGATGGGGGTATTGTTTCATCATGTCCCGCTCCGCCTCCCAAATAGCACTCTCCACTTGCTGATTTCTCCAAAGAACCTTCACCAAAGCCACATCCTTGTTACGAAGCCGCTTTACTTGCTTATCCAAGATTGCCACCGGTACTTCTTCTTAAGACAAATGTTCTTCCACCTCAATACCTTCCAAAGGCACAATGGTGCTAGAATCACCAATTAGTTTCCTCAACATAGATACATGGAAGACTGGATGAATGGAACTCAAATCCGGAGGTAACTCCAACTTGTAGGCCACACCACCAATCCGCTCAACAATCCCGTAAGGACCAACATACCGGGGGCTTAGCTTGCCCTTCTTACCGAAACACATCACACCCTTCATAGGAGAAACTTTCACATACACCTAATCCCCGACACGAAATTCAAGGTCCCTTCTCCTAATATCCAAATAGGACTTTTGGCGACTTTGGGCCGCCTTCAATCTTTCCCTAATCACCTTTACCTTTTCCATAGCATCCAATACTAAATCCGGGCCAACTAAAGCCATCTCACCCAACTCAAATCTTCCCACCGGTGACCTACACCTTCTCCCATACAATGCTTCAAACGGCGTCATACCAATGCTAGCATGGAAGCTATTATTGTAAGCAAACTCGATGAGTGAAAGATGGTCATCCCAATTCCCTTCAAACTCCAACACACATGCCCTCAACACATCCTCCAAGGTTTGAATAGTCATCTCCGCTTGGCCATCGGTTTGAGGATGAAAAACGGAGCTCAACTTAATCTTAGGTGGGAAGTGAACTGAGCACCCCGATCCGATATAATGGACCTAGGTACACCATGCAACCTCACCAACTTCCTGGATATACAACCTCGCATAGTCCTCGGCACTGAAAGTAGCCTTGACCAGTAGAAAATGAGCCGATTTTGTCATTCTATCCACAATAACCTAAATGGAATCGAATTGCCTTCGGGTCCGAGGCAATCCAAACAAAATGTCCATATTCACATCCTCCCATTTCCATGTGGGAATTTCAATGTCTTAGGCCAAACCACCGGGCCTTTGATGTTCCACCTTCACCTGCTGGCAACTCGGGCATTCAGACACGAATTTAGCAATATCCCTCTTCATACCATGCCACCAATATACCTCCCTCAGGTCTCGATACATCTTGGTAGACCTCGGGTGGATAGAGTAATGAGAGTTGTGAGCCTCAGTCATAATCACCTTTCTAAGGTCATCCACATCAGGGACACAAATCCGGCCTTGGTACCGGAGTACACCATCTCCCCTTTGGAAGAATACCTCAATCTTCTTTGCAGCAACCAACTTTTTCAACTCAAGTAACGATGGGTCTTGGTCTTGCTTAGCTCTTATCTCGTTCACCACGGAAGATTCTCCCTGTTCTGAACCCAAACACCACCCTCGCTGGAATCAGTCAGCCTGACACCCAACCTAGCCAACCGATGAACATCCCTTGCCAACGCCTTCCTTTCATCACCAACATGCACCACACTCCCCGTAGACAATCTACTGAGAGCATGGTCTACAACATTGGCTTTGCCCGGATGATATAGAACACTCATATCGTAATCCTTCAGAAGTTCCAACCACCTCCTTTGCCTTAGGTTAAGATCTCTTTGGGTGAAAACGTATTGCAAACTCTTGTGATCGGTAAATGCATCAACATGGAATCCGTACAAATAATGTCTCCAAATTTTTAAAGCAAAGACCACCGCTGCCAATTCAAGGTCATGCGTGGGATAGTTTCGTTCATGCACCTTCAGCTGTCTTGATGCATACGCTATCACCTTACCATTCTGCATAAGCATACAACCCAGTCCGATCCACGAGGCATCACAATACACTACGAACCCGTTTGAATCATTTGGCAAGGTCAACATGGGAGCCGATGTAAGCCGATCTTTCAAGGTTTGGAAACTTCTCTCGCATTCATCCGACCATATAAATTTTAGCCTGCTTCTGGGTCAACTTGGTCAGTGGGGATGCAATAGATGAGAAACCTTCCACAAACCTTCTGTAGTGCCCGGCCAACCCAAGAAAACTGCGGATATTCGATGGGGTCAATGGTCTAGGCCAATTTTTCACAGCCTCCGTTTTCTGTGGATCCACCTTGGTACCATCTCCGGACACCACATGACCGAGGAAAGCCACATTGCCCGAACAGAATTCACACTTGCTAAACTTGGCATACAATTTCTTTTCCCTTAGATTTTGGAGGCCCATCCTCAAATGATTCGTGTGCTCCTATTCGCTTCGGGAGTAAATGAGAATATCGTCAACGAAGACCACCACAAAGTTGTCCAGGAATGGTCTATATACTCGGTTCATCAAGTCCATAAATATGGCTGGAGCATTAGTTAGGCCAAATGACATAACCACAAATTCGAAATGCCCATACCACGTTCGGAAAGCTGTTTTAGGGATGTCACATCCCCTAACCTTCAACTGATGGTACCCAGAACGGAGATCAATTTTTGAGAAGTGAGTGGCACCTTGAAGCTGATCAAACAAATCATCAATCCTTGGCAACGGGTACTTGTTTTTAACAGTCGCCTTATTTAGCTACCTGTAGTCAATACACATACAGAGGGACCCATCCTTCTTCTTTATGAACAACATGGGAGCACCCCACGGTGATGTACTAGGCCGAATGAAACCCTTCTCCAATAGGTCCTTCAATTGTTCCTTCAATTTTGTCGGTGCCATCCAATACGGGGGAATAGAAATAGGCTGAGTGTCTGGAAGGAGATCTATGCCGAATCTATCTCCCTGTCCGGAGGAATGCTCGGTAAGTCTTCGGGAAACACATTCAGAAATTCATTCAGCACAGGGACCAACTCGAGAGTAGGCACCTCAGAATCCGTATCCTTCACCCTCACAATATGGTAGATGCACCCCTTAGAGACCATTTTCTGTGCCTTGAGTTAGGAAATAAACCTACCTTTAATAGAGGAGCAATTACCCTTCCATTCAAGAACTGGCTCACAGGGAGATTGGAACTGGATTTTTCGGGTCCTACAATCTATGGAAGCATAAGATGCATGCAGCCAATCCATTCCAAGAATCACATCAAAATCAAATATCTCAAGTTCCACAAGATCACATGGAAATATTTTATGCAACACAGAGACAGGGCACCGGTACTAGACTCTATGAGCAACAATAAATTCGCCTACGAGGGTGTAGATCGAGAAAGGCTCCCTTAAGATCTGGGGTTTCAAACCGAACTTAACAGCCAATAGTGGAGTCACAAAAGACAAGTTTTGCACCTGGGTCAAACAAAACATAAGGATCAAAATCAAAGACTTTTAACATACCAGTCATGACATCTGGAGCTTCCTTGATATCCTAGCGGGCATGGAGTGCATAGAATCTGTTGTTCCTTGGGGCAACACCTTGGGGACCCCTCTGCTGACCCTACCCGCCTTGGGCTATCTGACCTCGGCCTCTACACGCACTCCTAGGGAAATCAGCAACTTTATGGTCCTTACTTCCACATCCGAAGCAAAGTCCAAATCCCTTCGGCAGGCACCTGTGTGGGGTCTCCCACACTTGTCACACATAGGATATCCTAGTCCTCCACCCACCAGTACTCCGAGAGGGGGTGTCCGAGAATTAGCCACCCAAGCTCCCGAGCCTTGGCCCTGCTGGAAGCGACCAAAACCAACATTTCTAGCACCAGAGAACCTACCGTCAAAGCGGGCTCTGGGATCGTGTGCCCTTTCTCTTTGAGTTTCTCCCCTTCAATCTGCTCAGCATACACCATGAGTCTGGCAATATCCATGTCCCCAATCAGCATAGCAGTCCGACATTCTTTCAGCACCAAGTCAGAAATACCTGAAACATATTTGTGCATCCTTGCACGGGGATAGGCCACGAGGGATAGAGAATATTTGGAAAGCTTGGTAAACTTGAGGGCATAATCCCTCACACTCATATTCCCCTGTTTGAGGTTAATAAACTCAGTCATTTTGGCCTCCCTCAGCTTAAGTGGAAAGAAGCGATCAAGGAAGTCAGATTTAAAATCTCCCCATTTAACATTACCATCGCAGACTCTCTCCAAAGCCCACTGAGTATACCACACTTGAACTACATCCTTCAGCTGGTAAGCAGCTACTCCAGCTTTTTCCTCAGAAGAGATGCCCATACTATTTAGAATTTTTGAGAGTTCATCAATGAACTCCTGAGCATCCTCATCAGCCCTTGACCCGTAGAACTTCGGAGGATTCATCCGGGTGAAATCCCTCACAATAGATGTGGATGTAGGGTCTCGTGGAAAATTAGCCTGTGTTGCCTGAGCAGTCACCACCTGTGCAAGCATGGTGAAAGCGGTGTGGAATTCACCGTTAGAGATAGGCTCCTGCATAGGCTCGTAAGGGGACTGATATTTAGCAGCCGAAGCCGACCTAGGCAGCGGGGGTCTTCCTCGAGGTATTTACTGGATTAACGACATTGGTAATACGGGAATTGCATAAACCGATCACAGCATGACATAAGACATGAAGAAGGGAAGAATTTCCTAATACGTATTAGTAGCCTCCCACTCATAGGTATGGTACACTTCACACCCATGAATAGGACTCTATTCAATGTGGCACGTTGGGCTCCGAGGACCATTATAAATAAGCTAGGGCTCTGATACCACCTTTTGTCATGACCGGGGGTCGGGGCCTAGATGTGATACAGCGAATGAGGACCCAAGAGTCCCTAAACAAGCCTCAAAGTTCAGAATCCACATGCTTGGGGAAAGAGCAGGTAAATGCATATGATTAAATTTAAACCGTAGTCAAAGTCAAAAAAAGGAAACCATTCATTTAGATGAACAAAACTAGAAAGTTTTACATAGTGCCCAACGTATGCCTCTAGTCAAGGAACGGGGGCCAGGACAAGTTCCGGGCTCACCCTCAACAAAAGAATATAAACAAAGAACATAAGAAATAAAAGCTCTTCCCTGGAAGACGGGGCTCACCGTAAAGTATCTCTAAGGAAGGACTATTCATCCTGCGGTTGGTACTCAAACTGCTCGGTCCCTACATGGTAAAAAATCATGTAGGCATAGAGTATGCGTTAGTACGTTTAAATGTACTAAGTATACGCACATGCTATGCATATGACTTACCGAACCTCTATATCAATGTTAGATGACAAGGGCACATAATATACAAAGGTCATATAAGCAAAGGAATTTAGTATACAAGATGCCATGGAATTTAGGGATATCGCGTGCAATGCGATAATTCTCCTATATAACGATGATGGACTATAACTAACAACCCAAATCCATGCGAGTTATTACACGAATTGGACCGATTGGGACCTCCCACCGGTAGGGAGAAGATTACTTGCAAAGGGTAATCTACATCACACCTTACGACCAAGGTTTTCGGTGGATGGTCACCTTCCTTACGACCACGATTTTTGGAAGGATTTACAGAATCATATCAAGACATGTCATATTATAAACAGAATAGACGAATAACCTCTGTCCCCATGTTGGCATATAGTTCAAGGAAAGGGAGAGGAGCCCCAATCCATCGGTGCTAATATATATGCTTTCAAGAAAGTCAAATATCCATTTCAAAACGTTCAATGCACATGTAGGCTCAATTCCAAATCACAAGATCAAAATCACATGGTTCGTGCAAAGAATAACTCATATATATATACAAGATGGTGCAAGCACCCAAGATGCTCCAAGAGCCAAGTACAAGATGGTGCAAGCACCCAAAATGCTCCAAGAGCCATAATCATAGACATACCGATGATCACCTTCTTGTCATATCCCATGCCTTACCAAAAATCATATCATATTCCCTCTTTAAAACAAAATTGGCCTTAATCTCACATTTTCAAATTTTCATGTATCAATGCCATGAGTATGATGCAATGCATAATGTAGGGATGGCATGGGTAATGTAGAATATATCTAAAACATAGCAATATAATGTAAAAACTAGGAAATCCATAATAAAATTAACATGAAAATTGTAGTAGATATCACCCAATGCATAACAATATCTTTAAAGGACATGCATGTTCATAATTTGCATAATTTCAAGTACTAGAGTTTAACACAACTTCAAATTCAGAATAATGCATAACACATGCATTGTTCAAAGTTACCGAGATCAAGTAGTAAAAATTCACATTTTAAGTAGACCATTTCATAAAGTGATTTGAAAGGAACTTTGGGTCTTCTTGGTTGAAAGAGACCAAGAATCAGAACCCACAAATCTGACTTGAAGACAACTTTGAGGAGAAGTGGACTTCAATTGAGAGTCTTGACTTGAATTTCCTAGAGAGAGGTTGGAGAGTCTTGAAGGAGTGAAATTTTAGAGAGAGGCAGAATGAAGGTAAAATGGTTGAGAAATAAGGGTGTTCAGCTGGTTTAAGGACCTGGGAGGGGTGGAAAGGTCCACTTTCACGTTTAAAACAACCAACATTTCAAAATTTCTTTTAATGAAACGGACCTGAAATTGGCCCGTCTGGGTCACACGGTATGGTACATGGTTCGCGTAGTGTCACACGGACCATGTACCATGTGCCGTGGTCCTGGACTTGAAATTTTTTTAGGCAAAATTTTCCAGACTAAGTAGCACCACACGGACACATACACGGACCATCTGAAGTCGTACGGGCCGTGACTTGGTCCATGTAAAGGTGACCACACAACCAACCAAACGGAGGGCCATACAGACCGTATGGCATCACACGGACCGTGTGAAGGCTCGTAACCTTCCCCTTCCTAGGTGTCACTCCACGGGAGGCCACACGGACCGTGTGGCTTCACACGGGCCGTGTAGGCCCTTCCCTGAAGTGGTGCCCGACAGATTCCTGGGGAAATTTCTGGACACCAAGGTAATGCTAGTCTGGGTCTTTACACACTTGGCCTCATCGTCACCTCATACTCAACAGGGGAAGGAACTTCCTCAAGGAAAAGACTATAATGTAATTAAAGTAATCAAGTTTTTATATAAAAGTTAATTTCCAATAAAGAAGACTTGGAAAAAACAATACTCAACATCCTCTACTCAATGTTTATGAAGCCTCTACCTCTAACATCTAGAGGGTACCACGACAGGCCATGGTTACCCAACTCAAGGAAAATAAAGTACTGACTTAAGCTAGAAGATAATAATATGGAAATCCTCTGAAACCAAGGAGGACTAACCGATCAGCTGAATCTGAATAGATCCTCAACGAACCGTCTGTTGATGGTCTCTAATACCTACCTCTACATCATAAAACGATGCATTCCCAGAGGGGGACATCAGTACGTGGAATGTACTGGTATGAAAAATAGCTGAGTGAAACAGAAACAGGTAGAATAATATAGGAATAACATCAACTCAACATCATACTCCATCAAAATGTCAAATGTCTATCTAAAGAAAGAATAAAGAGTACACAAATGACCCATCAATACCTCATCAATACATCAGACTCACCTCTAGGAAACTCGACTCGACTCAACTCAACTCAAGGAAACTCGACTCAACTTAACTCAAGGAAACTCGACACTACTCAACTCAAGAAAACTCGACTTAACTCAACTTAAGTAAGACCTCACTGGGAGTTTCTCTAAACTACAACCATCACTTATGAGCAAGTGATGATACTACGAAGCGATGTCGTTGCCACATCCATCTAGTACCCTGCCCGGGGTAAAGGACATCAACCTCAGTAGATCCACAAGAAAAAAACCTCAGTCCTCTTTTGGGACAAGAAGGGATCCATCCGCATTGCGGCTCAATCCTCTCTTCCTACGCGGGCCACGTAGTTAATGGGTTCAAGTGGGACTTATTCTCACCCATTTCGGTGCTCAATACTCCTCCCAAAACTCGACATGCTCATAAAATATCATCATCATCAGTCCCATAGGGATATAATACATCATCATCAGTCCCATAGGGACATAGTTACTCAACATCAACATCAACTCGTCTCATCACCATCAACATCAACATCATGGACTCGAAACACTCTATTTAGAATTTAGTTTCAAGTTTTAAGACTCATGAACATCATTCTCATCAACATCATCATCAAGACTCTCATCAATTTGAAATACAATCACAACATCACAGGCATCATCATCGTCAAGGCTCTGGACTCATCCCTCTAAGTTCATCATGCATGTTTTTCAAATAATCATGTAGGGTAATGCAAAATCTCATGAAAAATGTTAACTTCAAGAAAATAAATAGTATGATGATCATCAACATAGAAAACATGTAATTTCAAATCAATTTTTCAATGAAAAACTCTCAAGAATTCATGCGCGTGGACTCTTCAATCATCAACTCATCTATGACCTCTATGGGGCACATGAGAGAACAATTCCATGTTTTTAGTTTAGCCTTACATACCTGGAAAGTTGATATTACAATCAAAATTTGATGAATACTCATTTACTTGGAGGAAATCCTCGATCTCGATAGTTCTTTTAGAGTGGAAGAGCTTGGAAAGACATTGTTTGAAGCGCTTCTCTTTGATTCTTGAATTCTTGACTTAGAATCTGTAGAGTTCTTGATGAAGAACCCTAATTCATGAAAAGAATAATCAAGAAATACTTTCTTGGGATTCTTGAATTCGTTTTCTTAAAACCCTAGGTTATGATTTAAGATTCCATTAGGGATTCATGAATAGATAAAGAAATTTAGGTTGAGTAGCTTAAAGCTTATGAAAAATAACTCACCTTGATGATGAATCCCTAAAGTTAATCCCAACTCGATGACTTTCTTGATGATTCTTGAGCATTTATATTTAGGAGTGAAGGAGAGGGTTTTAAATTATGAAAACTGACATTTTATGTGTTTTGGGACCTTAAATAGACTCCCAAAGACTTTAGGATAAAAGTACCCTCAAAATAAAATAAAGGGACGTCGCTTAGCTTATCCAGAAAGGGTTCGCAATAGGTCCGCGCCGCGGAGCCGTCATGGACCTTTAGAAAGCTCTGCAGGTCTCCAATAAAATGGTCATAACTTTATACTCTGAACTCTGATTAAGGCGAAATAAGATGCGTTGGAAAGCTAACTCAAAGATCTTTTAATCTGATATATTATGGGTCACCTAACTCATTATATTTTAGGAGATATGATCATTTGAAGTTAACCCTTCTATCAACTCATACGAAAATTTAGTCGGTAGAAATTCTTTGGACTTGACTTGATGTAAAAGATCCTTTTGTCGTCTCCGATTCTATTCTCACTCTAAGGAATTATCTTTAACATTTATGCTCAATTAAGAATTATCAATTAAGATCGCATATAATATGAAGGATGACTCAATTTTAATTAAAAAAAAGTTGGGGTGTTACAGCACTAAAGGCGGAGGAAGAGGCCCCTAACGCGGTCAAGTCTTGTGTGGCACTATTGGATACGCTAGTTGAAGATGCCCCTTTGGATAAAGTTCTTTCTGCTTCTGCTTCTGCTTCTGCTTCTGCTTCTGCTTTCCCAGCAGATCATTTGCTTGGATTGAAATTTGGAATGGGTGCACTTGACGATATAAATCATTTGAAAAATAAACGTATTCTTAATTAAATTCATGGTTCACTGGACTTAAATGGTTAACCAAATTGTATTAATCCACTATATATATTCGGACTAATATATTTTGAATATCATATAATTCAAATCATTTTATATGATTACAATAAGTAGAGAAGAAATCTGCATAAAATATTAAGATAACAACATAATAATTTAAATAATATGATACAATAAAATTTGAACAATATTTTTAAAAAAAAATATATGAAAACTAACAATACAATTAGAAAGATAACAACTATTCAAACAAGACGTCATGAACTAAAGATTCAGATTTTAAGTTGCCTTAATTTATTACATTACAAAGTTGGTAAGACAAAGTGAGTTGTAAGTATTAGCGTAAGAATCCTCATTAAAGTCAAGAACATAAAGATAACCCAATTCAGTAAAACTGAAAATGAGGAATGTCTTGTAAGTTGGATAACCTAGGATAACAGAGACAAGAAACATACGTGGGTTGCCTTTAACAAGACGTAAAGAATGATTTTACATCGCAGTATATTTGTTAGTATTTGTTAGGTAATAAATAGGTGATTATGGTAGAATCCTCTAGAACCATCAATTGAATCTGTAATTTAAGAATAGATTGATTTCAAGTCAAAATTTTATTTGTGCATACAATTTAGATATCTTAAGTCATATAAATATACGAAAATATTTTAGCGTGCCACATTAATTTCACATATTTATATGATATTTTTTATATAAATACTTGTAATTTTATAAACTTTTTTTACAAAAAACCCACTGATCCAAAAGATAAATAATAGTATTAATTAGTTATTATTTATTATAATCCTTCCATGAACAATCTATCGATCATGAACCTTTTTTTGATAAAATTTAAAATAATAGAAATTTATATTTGGCAAAATATAAACTCATGTTTTACAATTTATATTCTTAAAATGGAAAAAGGCATAAAATGCACTCAAACTATTGAAAATGGAACAAAAATATCTTAATCCATCTAGTGGGACTAAAATGTCCTTGTGATCCACCTTTGGATCCAAAAATACCCTTGTCATTCATCTTTGGATCCAAAAATATCCTTTTCTTTAATGGAATGTTAATTAAATTTTTTAAATAATTTTTTTTAAACACGTGGCGACCCCTTATTGGTTACAATATAATTATCTAAGGGGTTTTTTCATAAATATACATCTAAAAATCATTTTTTCATTTACCCTACCAACCCAAAAAAATTACAACAAGAATACCAATTTTTTTTACAAAAGTAGGAGAGAGAATGTTGTGGTATAATTAATATAGTATTTGATGTGATGTAATGTGTTGGGATTTGGAAGAAAGTAGTGAATGTAAAATTATTTATTGTTTGATGTGATATATTAGTATTGGGAAATGGGGAAAAAGAATGGACATGATATTCCAACCTTTGTGTATTTGGTTCAAAGCTGCGTTGAAACCATACGGGTAACCATACAGAAACCATACGGGTAATATATATATATATATATATATATATATATATATATATATATATTCATGCTTTCCTCCTTTGTAAAAAAAAGTCTAGCCCGATGAAAAACCATGCGGAAAACCATTAAAACTGTTGACCTTCAAGTAAGTATGCACCCAAATTTTATTTTTTTTTAAAAAAAAATAAAATATATATATATATATATATACATACATACATAAAATGATGCAAGTACCCTACATGGAAAACCATGAAAAAACCATACAAAACCATGAAAAACCATAAAAAAATGTTATGTTTTTTTTTTAAATTAAAAAAGCAAAATGTTTTTGGTTCTACGTTAGTATTACAGTTATTAACCATAAAAAGAACCATAGAGAACACCTGAAAATAATTGGGACCTTAATACCAAATATGCACACAATATATATATATATATATATATATATATATATATATATATATATATATATATATATATATATATATATATACATATATGAAATTATGCTATTAACTAAGGTAATACAAAGTCCATAGGTTCAAATATATTTGTGTTGACCCAAAAAAATATAAAAAACAATAAATGTGATGTGACTTGGATGATTGGAAAAGGGGAATTTGACTATAAATTTTTTGGAGTGGTGTACTTTGTACACTTGTGAGAAAATGGCCATGATGGTAAGTTTTTCATATTTAATGGGGAGTTTGTATGTAATAAAATTCACGGTCGAAAACCACATCAAAACCACCATACATGAGTGGGTTCCTTGGAACCGTAGCCACATATACATGTAAAAAGGGAAAATTAAGAATGTTTAACCAAATCTGCACAACCCCCAAAAACCCAAAAAAAAAAAAGGCTCTATATATATATATATGTGCCTAAAATGATGCAAGTACCCTACATGAAAAACCATGGAAAAACCATGAAAACCCATGAAAACCATGAAAAACCATGAAAACCCATTAAATTTTTTTTTTTAATTAAAAAAACACATTTTTTATGGTTCTATGTTGATATTACACATATTAACCATAAAAAGGAACCATAGAGAACCCCCGAAAAAACCATAGAGTACCCATATGCACACAATTATTTTTTATATAAATATGTATATATTAAATTTATACTATTAAATAAGGTGATACAAAGTCCATATGTTCAAATATATTTGTGTTGATTTCAAAAATATAAAAATCAATTAAGAATGTTTGATAGTGTGTAAAAAATATTATCAATTGTGTCCATTTTTAAATAAAAATCTCTTGACCTCAAAATGGAGAACAATTAACATGATGTGATTGGAATACTTTTGGTAGGACCTAGTTTTTCCTAGGTTATTATTACTTTAAAAAAAATTAAATAATTGAGAAGAAAAAGGACATGTATATTTTGGTAATTTAGGTGCTATTCTTGTAAATAAATGGGAATGTGTAAATTTGGTACAAAACTTGTATATTCTTGTAAATAATCCTTATCTAAAGCTAATTTTAAATAATAGACGACCCGCCCCAAATTAAAAAACCCTCCCAACATTAACTCACTCCAACATTAACCTACCCCAACATTAACCTGCCCCAATATGTAAGTTTTCTACTGAGTCTTGTGAGGATATTGAGAAAGGACAATAGGACATTTCAAAGACATCAAATTCTCATGACCTTTGTTTACGATGAACAAATAATATTCAATTATAAGACCATTACATGTAGTTTTTGAGCCCTATTTTACTTTACGGATTATGAGACTCAAAAGGGTACCCTCTTAGTCACAAAATATATCTACAGAAATTATATTTATGAAGAAGACCGGATGAAAACCCATTTTTTTCAAAGTCACTTTCAATAGTAAGCTTCATCAACACAATGCAACATATGTTTAAAAGTCTCCAGATCACTGTGATCTTTTACATTGAGCGCGGGTTAATGTTGGGACGAATTTTAAATTTGCGACTAGTCGTCTATTATTTAAATTTAGTTTTAAATAATTAAATTGTAACCAATAAGTGGTCGCCGCCACATGTTTTAAAAAATTATTTATAATATTGAATTAATATTTCATAATCAAAAGGGCATTTTTGGACCTAAAGGTGGATGACAAGGGCATTTTTTACCTAAAGGTGGATCACTAGGGCATTTTAGGCCTAATAGGTGGATGGATGACATTCTTGTACCATTTTCAATAGTTCGAAGGCATTTTAAGCCATTTTCCGTTCTTCAAAAAAATTAAAATCACAACTTGAAATTTGAAACGAAAATCACAATTTAAATTGAAGTAAAAAATCCATTCACATTTTACAAACAAATTGAAATCAAATTAAAACTTCGTATGTGAGTCCCCAATTTTGTGGCCAAACATCAACTTAGTTTAACAAGAAATCAATACATATATGTCATGATAACTATTTAAGAATTGCAATTTGTCATGCTCACCTAAGAAAAATTGCAACCTTGAGATGTTTACAGTTGGTGGCAATGACATGTTGGTTAATTCTCAGAAATTTTGTTTTTTTTCCTCCAGCAACCTAACACATACAACTCAAAACTAATTTGAAATAAATACAACAACAACATACCCAGTGAAATCCCACAAGTGGGGTCTGGGGAGGGTAAGATGTACGCAGACCTTACCACTACCACATAGGTAGAGAGGCTGTTTCCTGGAAACCCTCGTCACAAAAACCCATCAGCAGAACACGCTAGATACGATACACAGGCAAAAAGAGAAGAGCACATAAATATCTTGAGATACGTTCTGATTTTTGAAAAAGAGCAGAAATTTTACTTAAAAAAATTACCTTTTCATAAGTTTTGTGCGTTTGATAAATGAAAATTGTTATAATTCCGCATGATAATTGAGGTCATTTTTACATCTTAGTAGACTTGGGCAATAATTAATTTTAGTTATTTCAATTTGACAGCTGATGTGGGTCCACGGTATACTACTACAAAAGGAGTATTTTTGATGTACGATTTACATTTGAAAGTTGATACGGCTCATCTCTTTTTTTCTCTTGCCCTATTTCCTATTTGGATGGATAACATATATTCTATATTAAGTAATAAGTGCTAATGATTTAAATTTGGGTCTCTAAATACTTTCTCCAAATTTAGTTTAGCAATCCCACATTTATTGCAGCAAGGTTGACCATTGATGTTAGACAAAAAAATACATATATTTTAATCATCAATCCTACAACAATTAAGCCGCCCAAATATAAACAATACTTTTTTCTACCTTCATTTCTGTTTTATTTATTCAACTCTAAAATTTAAAAGTTTATAATTTCTTAACGTGTGATGGATCAACATCGGATGCAAATTTCATTAATATTAAATTCCGGGACTTGTTTGTTTCACTGGCAAATGTTACCAATTTTTAAAAAGGTGCACAAATTGTTTATATATGACTATAAAAAATCTACGATTTAATAAGTAAAATTATTTTAAATTAATTTTATAAGTTACTATTTTGAGATTACAATTAAAAGATATTTTGATACATTTTATGTATCTTTAGCTTAAAGATCAAAAGATTCAAAAAATTTATTTACTTTTCAAAACTTTTAATATTAAGTCAAGTCATAACCAGAAAAAATAAATTGAAATAGAGAATGCGGTTGCCCTACATATATGTTTATACGCAATACACATATTCGACACTAACATTAGTGTATATATACGATGTATATGTTATGGAACATCTATGCTCTCTGGATACACAAAAATATTCGAAATACACTAATGATACATTAGAGATATGCTTGCAACTACAGTATACATTGTGTGTATTACTTTCATATGATGGATGAAGTGCATATACAACTTTACACATCGTGTAATAGTGTAAATTTTCATACATTATATAACAGTTTGTGTATTATTTTCGTAAACACATTATTATCCAAGATATAATGTATAAGTAAATTTAATCCATTATGTATGTGCAATTTTATATGAAATTAACTTATACCGTACTATCACTTCTAATCTCAAAACCAATTCAAAAGACATTTGCTCACGAAACACACCACTAGACCCAAAGGTTGCAAATTGATTAGTTCAGTTTGGTTTTGAATCTTATCGATTATCGATTTGTAGATATGCTAAGCTGTTATAGAATCATTAAGATATTAACTTATCAGATATTGGTTTATCAATTATTGATTATTATCAGTTTAACCGTTAAGATTTGAGAGAAAATTTTTCTTAGTAAAAATTACTTAAAAACAAGATGACAAACCAAATGAACCATACACATGAATTGAAAAATTGCATTTTGCTCAAAAGTAAACACTGTTATATTGTAGAATAACGAGAACTTGAGATAGTACAAAATAAAAGTATGAAAATCTGAAGGACTTTCTATACCAAGTGGTACAAATATAATTATTTAATTTGCTATCAGGTTATTGGTTAACCCATTGAGAAAAATCTAAAATCACTAAAAATCAATAATCCAATACTTAAAAAAATAAACCATTACTAAAACTGTTAAACCAATAATCTATTATCGATAAACTAATACCCTTTTTTCAATTCGAATAATCAATTTCGATTCGATTTTGAATCACCTGTAATCATATAAAATTTATTAAATAATTCTTTTTCTAAAATGATTCAAATCATATAAGATTTAAAATATGTTAGTCTAAATAAATATTGTAAATTAATATAATTGGGTTAATTATTTAAGTTCAATAAAATATTAATTTAATTAAAAGCCATAATTCATTTGTTTGGGCTATAAAAGATGACCTACTTTATTAGGTCTAATATCTGCTCATCCTAGAGGTCTACTTAATGCCACATGTTAGATGATGTGGCATACAAAGTCAAACAAAGAAGCGAATATGATTATGTCATGTGTCAAAATGGCACGGCGTTCCTATCTCAGTCAAAGGCTAATAGAAATGTGCCACATGTACAAGTGGCATATTTCGACCAATCAAATAACAGCATGTCACTTAAAAGTAAACCTATTCCTATCACTTTTCCTGTGTTATGTCACCTAAATCTGATTGGCCAAAAGAAAGCATGATTGCATCATTACTCCTCTATTCTATAACTAAATGTAGGGGTTCTCATAATTCAAAAAGCCAGAGAGAGACTGTAGATTGATGTGTTGTCAAAATACAACACTTTTGATGCTTAAAACTTTGGAACTTTTTGTGTTTACAAAGCGATGTTAGGAGGTTTGATGTGTTTTTTGTGTTTGTTTTGCAGGATTTTAGGGTTGGTACAATGTTTGGGCAAAATATGCAGAAGTTGTTGATTTTGAGGATTCACGAGACTCTTTACGGGCCGTAGAGCATTCTACGGGTCATGAAGGAGGTTTCATGTGCAACTCCGATGAAGGATAGATTTCCAAAGTGTGGTATATGAACATGCAGACGAGTCATCGAACACTTTACGAGTCATAGATCAAGTTCGTACATTGAGGATTTGAAAGTGAAGACATGCAAATATTTCATCGGACGATACCCCCCTACAAGACATAGAGTGGTGTCATAGAAGCTAAGTCCAGAATTAAAGAAACAAAGTACAAAAGCCCGACTACGAGCCGCATATCACTATACGGCTCGTAGAGCACCTCGTAAAGCCTGCCAACCCAATTGTCTTATTTAATTTTGGATTTGTATTTTGAATATTATAAATAGGTTTTTAGGTTATTTTTCTTAGAGAAAAAAAGATTTAACACGAGAGCAGCGTGAGACAGTAAAGGAAAACATTTGAGAGATTTAAAAATACTTGTAAACTTTAATTTCATCTTCTAATTACAATCTAGTGATTCTCATTGAAGCTTTGGATTTTCTTGTGTTTAATTCAATTGTGTAAGTGCTCTATTATGTTATTCAAATTCATGAGTCCTGCATTTATACAAATAATGAGCAGCTAAATTCACAACTAGGGTTGTGGGAACCATAAAGAACTAATAAAGCATAACCAAATAATGCATAATTCTTGAAAATTATGCATGCATGTATTAGTTAATTCTCTTCATTTTGAATGCTTTCTAATGGTGGCCAATATTAGAACCCCCCTAGTGTTACTGAATGGATCGAGGTAGTAATGAATAGGAAAAAAGATTAATTAACATGATTTGATCGATGTTTCTCATCTTATCAACCAAACTGAGCCAAGGGGAGGTTGTATTGGGACAATAGCTAAGGGTTAGTATTGTCACACTGCGAGATGGACCAAATCATGTAGTGAAATTCGCCTCTCGCCTAGGACAAAGGGTTTGGCGAACTTAACTTACCATTCTACATGCTACACACTAGAAAAGAATTTGGTTATCCGGTGATACTAAGTTCGGGAATCATGGGGAACACAATACCCTAGTTTCTCTCCATATTGGTTAAACACTCGTCTTAGTTTAGAGTTATTTTTACTAGTGATTATAACCCATCCCCCCCACCTTTGGGGAGATAAATTGGTTAATAAATCTGAATTGCAAAATTGAACTCTTCAAAGCCTACCACATTCCCTTGGGTTCGACCCCAACCTTGGTTAGGTTCTATATTTTGATAACGATCGTTTTAGCCTAAAAAATGAGGTATAGGTTGGCAACATCAAGATTTTCACACTGTTGCCGGGGAATACGACTATATTGTCTAATTCAAGTAATTTGAGAATTAATCCTTATCTCTCTCATTTTACACAAAAGAAAGGGATGCCCTAGTCTTTTTTATTTTTACGAAATGCAATTTGTCTAGGCACAAAGCCAAACAAGTCCTAATTAAGTCTAGTTTTTGCTCCTTTTTTTGTTGTTTTTGTTTTCTTTTAGGGTGTAAGTGTAGTGTATGCCCAACACGTGAAGTCGAGACATACCCTTGACTTCATTTTGACCCAGAGATCCAAAGAAGACCGAGAAGAATGGCCCAAGATAATGCCAACAATGCGAAAAATGCAGCTCTGAACCGAAATGATGCTAATAATGAAAACTCACCTCCTCTGGAGGACATTTCTCCACAGCCACAAGACTTTTATGCCAAAGCTTATCAATGGAATCAATATCGACTGAACCCTATGGCTATAAAGGTGACTGAAGCTATTGTGTTACCACAACTACCAGTTGACACAAAGTTCATGGTTTTGAGTGGTTACTTCAGATCCTGCAGAACCATGGGTTGTTCACGGGCCTACTATCAGAGGATCCTCATAACCATCTACACAACCTTGAATTTGTATGCAAGAGTTTGATAGGGACATATAATCTATCTATGGATGTTGTGGGACTTTATGTCTTCCCATTATCTCTGACAGGCAATGCAGCACTATGGAAATCTGAGCTCCCGTAGAGTTCGATCACCAGTTAGGCTAAGTTGTAGAAGGCTTTTTTGAAGAGGTACTTCCCGAGATCGAAGAAGCTCAAGTTGAAAGACCAGATCAACAACTTTGAGCAACTTTCTGGTGACTCGATTAGTACTACATGGGAGCGGTTCACTAAATGCTTGAGGAGTGTCCCGGATCACAAAATTATTGATGATTCCTTGGTGAGATCTTCTACCGTGCCCTGGATGAGAATAGTCAAGCCTGTGTTGATGCCATTATGGGGGCCATGATCTTAGATCAACCATTTGTAAGGATTGCTGAAAGGATGGAGAGAGTGGTCAAGATCAATCGTGCATGGGGGCTAAGAGACGGAGCATCTACCAAAAGTTCATGTGCTATCAGTATTGTTTTGGAGCAAGCCAAAATAAATGAAGACATTATGCAAGAGCTTGCCCGAATCCGTACAAGTATGGAGATGATGATGAAGCACAATCAGGAATGAGTCAATGTTGTTGTTCATTAGCCTCCGTAAGCCCCCATGTATAATGATCCCTACTATGACGAGGACACTTTTTTCATTGCTGATCAAACGAGGAGTTTTGAGACCAACACCTAAGGGTCCAATCAGAATATTGGCGCCACGGTCAAGGAAACCAAGGTCAGAATTTAATCAAGATGGAGCTTTCAGAGACAATCGCGGAGGGTACTATGATAGGAATCAGGGCTAAGATAGAGATGCAGATTGGGTCCGCGGAGATGGTTACATAAATAGTCTTTATGTGTCACCACACAACCGCAATACAGGTGCTAGTAGTTCAAGAGTTGAGGAGATATTTGATCACTAGTTGAAAAAAGCTTAGATACAGGATGAGACTTTGAGGGGGATGAAATCTAAGATCTCCAACATAAATAAAAAAAATTGAGTCTCATTCTATTACTATTAAACTGCTTGAGCATAGTTTGGTCAAGTATCAACTCAACTTAGTCAGTATCAAAGGGGTACACTGCCTAGCAACATAGTTCAAAATCGTGGTGGCAAGAGCACTATTGATCCTCCCATGCCGGTAGATGAGGATGATGTTCGAGAGGAGATAGTTGAAGACAAAGATGCAGATGCTGGAGATGATCGTGCAAAGATGGGGTGAGTGATGCTGCAGATGCACCACGGAAGTTAAAACCCATTCCTAGGCCTCCTCCTCCATTCCCTTAGAGAGTTAAAAAGAAGGAGGAAGAGGGAAAGTTCAAGCACTTTCTCTCCATACTGAAACAACTCTCCATCATCTCATTGAGGCATTAGAGAAGATGCCAGGGTATGCAAAGTTCATGAAGGACCTGGTCACGAAGAAGCACACTGTGAGTCAGGAGCTCTCCTAAGAGCTCCAACAGTAGTGAATTGCTACGAGGTCCTTGGTTCAAAAGCGAGAAGATCTCAGTGTTTTTACCATACCCTGCACTATTGGAGATATGGAGTTTGCAAGGAAATTATATGATCTCGGTGCCAGCATAAATCTGATGCCCCTTGCAATTTTCAAGCAGCTAGGATTAGGAGCCCCTACTCCGGTGAGCATGCAGATTTTTATGGTTGATCACACGGTGAAGAAGCCTGTGAGGATACTTTATGATGTGCTTGTTAAAGTTGAAAAATTCATATTCCACGTAGACTTTGTGATCCTAGATTGAGAAGTCGACTTTGACGTCTCAGTCATCTTGGGAAGGTTATTCCTAGCCACTGGTCGAGCACTAGCGGATATGGAAGCTGGTCAACTCAGGTTTATATTGAATAACAAAGAAGTTGTCTTCAATATCTGTCAGTCAATGAAGAGGCCAAATGATTTAAAGAACGAGTATGGGCACTTGGTGAAGTATGAGTAACTAAGTTTTTCAAGTCGTGCCATGACAATAAATCAGGCGCTACTTGGGAGGCAACCCAAGGTTTTAGATGTAATAATTGTAGTTGTAGCTTTATTTTTAGTTTTTAGACTCTTAGATGGTTCATTTTGTTCACATTTTGGTTGTAATTTTGGATATTGGGTTTATTGCATATAGAGTAACAGTGTGTTCTGTGAAGAATGTGCAGGTACATGACTAAGTCAGCCATTCTTTGCTGAAAAGGCATCAAGAAGTGCCTCTACGACTGTATCTACGAGTCGTACATCACTCTACGACCTGTAAACCATCTCATAGACACTTTTAGTGACCAACAAGTTATGCACTTTAGTCCCCGAGCCAACTTTACAGCTGATAGACAAAACTACAGGTCGTAAATAGGGCTCATGGATCCCAGGTAAGTTTTCTGAGTTTTTGACTAAGTGGTGGAGTTTCTACGACCAACTCTACAAGTCGTACTGTCGTACTTCTTTTTATGGAGTTCTTACCGAATTGACTTTTAGGGAGTTCTTACTAAATTGATTTCACACGAAGACTATCCAAGACAATAGTGAGGCATCATGTTTTAATATTGACAAAGGAGAAACAATACGTGAAACTTCATTAAGGATGTCTCTCATGGACAAAGAAGAAGCAATGGATGAAACTCCATCAAAAGTGTTCCCCTTATCTTCTGAAAATCCTATAGAACCTTCTTGTCAAGAAGTACATATATATGATACAAAAATAACATTTACAAATGATTATATTCTATTTGGTGATAAACTATTGAATCATCCTTTGTATATGATGAGTCATGTGCTAGAGAAAAGGATAAATAGAATGTTGATGGATGAAGGCTCTAGAATTAACATTCTGCTCATCCATAAATTGAAAGAACTGGGCGTCATAACTGAGGAATTTAGTGATAGCCATCTGTTAATACAAGGATTCAATCAAGGGGGGCAGAGGTCTATAGACTCCATCAAGTTAGAAATCCTATGTAGACATCAAAATTTTGTAAGACTCTATAGGACAAGTCCTATTTTAGTTAGGGTTTCTTGAAGGGTTCTTGGAGGCTACTCTACCCTAAACCTTAATTTATGCTTATATAAAGGGTATTATATTCTCTTAAAGAAACATCTCAGATATCCAACAAAATTTGGGGTATTCATAAAGAAATCAAAATCTGAGAAATCCCAAAAAATCTTGAGATATTCATAAAGAGATCAAAATATGTCAAACTCTTCTTGATGATCAAATACTTAAAGAAGATTTGCACAAATCCTTTCATGGAGCTAAAATTCAAAATATCCTAATTCAAGAAATATATCACTAAAGGTCCTCGAATCATGGAGAAATATCAGGAGAGAAGAATCAAGGGAGAAAAAAACTTGTACCCACATTGTTTATCAATTAAATTATGTTTCTTCATATTTTATTTGTGATTTCAATTTATCTTCTATCATTTTAAAATTTATTGCAAACAACTAGCACGCTAGTGGGATCAAAGCTACCCTTCATCTTTTCTCTAATACAAATTTGATCTGCAAAGCTGAAGGTACAAAATCACAAAGGTGAAAGAATGAGTACTTCAAGCCTATCTTTGAGTTTCATCAAGTCTACACTCTGACAAGCTTTGAAGCAGGGACATTTGTAGACATCGATGATTTGTAGGACTCTACAGTATGAGTCCTATTTCAGTTAGGATTTCTTAAAGGTTTCTTGGAGGCTACTCTACCCTAAACCTTAATTTATGCTTATATAAAGGGTATTATATTCCTTTAAAGAAACATCTCAAATATCCCACAAATTTTGGGCATTTATAAAGAAATCAAAATCTCGTAAATCCCACAAACTCTTGGGATATTCATAAAGAGATCATAATATATCAGACTCATCTTGATAATCAAATACTTTAAAAAGATTTTGCACAATTTCTTTCATGGAGATCAAATCCATATCATCCTAGTTCGAGAAATACACCACAAACAGTCCTCGAACCACGGAGGAACCTCAGAAAAGAAGAATCAAAGGAGAAATAGATTTGTACCCACATTGTTTATCAATTAAATTATGTTTCTACATATTTTATTTGTGATTGCAATTTATCTTCTATCACTTTAAAATTTGTTTCAAACATCACCTAATTAGACCTATAAAAGAAGAACCAAAAAAGATAGTAAAGAAGAAGCAGTCGTATGTACTCCAATGAAAGAGAAAACAAACATTTATAATAAAAGAAAATAAATTATAAAAGAATTAACAAGATAGAATTGATAAAGATGGTGGAAGAAATAACAAGTGACCAAGAATATAAGCGTGTATATAGGTAAGTTCACTTGAATTGGGATTAGCCCATAGAGCATGTTTGTTTTGAATTGGACCCTGCATTAATTAGCTTTTTAGGAAAAAGGAATTTTTGCATATAACCATGATATGTTGTCAAAATACAACACTTTTGATGCTTAAAATTTGAAATTTTGTATGTTCTCAATGCGATGTTAGTAGGTTTGATGTGTTTTTGTGTTTATTTTGCAGGATTTCAGGGTTGGCATTGATTTTGGGCAAAATATGCAGAAGTTGCTGATTTTGAGATCCACGAGACCCCTTACGGATCCTAGAGTGTTTTATAGGCCGTGAAGGAGGTTTCGTGTGAAATTCCAGTGAAGGGTGAATTTATGAAGTTTGGCCTACGAACATGCAAATGAATCGCGGAACACTTTACAAGTTGTATATCAAGTCTCATACCCGGAGGATCAGAAAAGGAGGATTTTCTAAAGTTTGATCAAACAAAACCCCCTACGGGCCATAGAACCTTTTACGAGCCATAGAGGGGCATCGTAGAAGCCAAGTCCAGAAGTGAAGTAACAAAATACAAAAGCCCGACTATGAGCCATAAACCACTTTACGACGTGTAAAACACCTCATGAAGCCTGCCGACCTAGTTGTCCTATTTTGTTTTGGATTTGTATTTCAAATATTATAGATAGATTTTTAGGTTATTATTCTTAGAGTAGTGAGCATGAAAACAATAAGATACAGTACGAAAAAATATTGGAGAGTTTGAGAAACACTTGTACACTTTAATTTCATCTTCAAATTACAATCTTGTGATTCTCATGAAGCTTAGATTTTCTTGTGCTTAATTCAATTGTGTAAGAACTCCATCATTTTATTCAAATTCATGAGTCTTGCATTTACACAAACCTTGAGTAGCTAAATCCACAACTAGGGTTGTGGGAACCACGAAGAACTAATAAGGTAAAACAGGATAAATCGTAATTCTTAAAAAGTGTGCATGCATGTTAAATTAATTCTCTTCGTTTTGAATGTTTTCTAATGGTGGCCAACATTAGAACCCGCCTTGTGTTACTAACTGGACAAAAATAGCAATGAATAGGAAAAGAGATTAATTAACAGGATTCAATCGATTTTTCTTGTCTAATCAACCGAACTGGGCTAAAGGGAGGTTGTACTGGGACAATAGGTAAGGGTTAGTAATGTCTTACGGGGATGGAACCAATTACGTAGTGAAATTCGCCTCTCGCCTGAGCCAAAGGGTTTGGTGAACTTAACTTACCTTTCTGCATGCTACACACTAGAAAAGAATTCAGTTATCGGGTGATACTAAGTTTGGGAATCATGGGGAATACAATACCCTAGTTTCTCTCCATATTGGTTTAAACATTTGTCTTTGTTTAGTATTAATTCATTAGTTATTATCAACACCCCCCCTCCCCGGGGAAATTAGTTGGTTAATAACCTGAATTGCAATACTAAATTCTTCTAAGTCTACCATATTCCCTTGGGTTTGGCCCTAACCTTGGTTAGGTGCTATATCTTGACAATGACCCCTTTAGCCTCAAAAAGGAGGTGTAGCTTGGATGACATCAAGCCACTCAAACGTACTTTAATTATGCTCCATAGTTATAGTTTCGGTAATTACATTTTGTAACTATAGCAATACCAATGTTTGTATATTTCGTTATACAATTCACGTAGTCTTTGTATAATTCGCAGTTTTTGTATAGCGTTTGTATAATTCCCTAGGCAATTTCCAATTTTTGTATATCATTCGTATACATTGCTATGCAGTTCACGCAAAATATTTTTATAATTAGCTATACAATTCACAGTGCTTGTATATTTTGCTATACAATTCGTGCAACATTTGTATAATTTGTTATACAATTTGTAGTTTTTCTATAATGTTTGTATGTTTCACTATATAATTTACCCACAATATGTGTAAAATTCTTTATAAAATTTACGGTGTGTATATATTTCACTATACAATTCATTCAGTATTTGTTTCCAGTGTTTGTAAATGTGATACAGTTCTCTATGCAATTCGTTATGCAAACTCAAACTGTAAAAAAAGTTAGTAGCGACCCATAATTATTTTAAAATATAACTATGTTAAATAATTAACTAGTACATATTTGTTTATCCGCGTAAGTTTTCCTTTAGAAAAATCTACAGGATGTAACACCTAAGAAATAGATTAGAAGAAAATTTATGCTTCACTTTTGAGAAATGTCTGATAAATTGTATCTAGTAAAAGAAATATTCGACTTCAAACTAAGTGGCAACTTTTTTCTTTTAAAACTTATTTTTGGATAGTTTATAACATTTGACTTATACACCAAAAATCATAAATCAGAAATTCTAATTTATGATATTTGATTTATTGTTTTTTATAGAGATGGTAATATAGCAGGTTAGGGTGGGTAACCTTTGATATACTAAGATTTTAATCTACACTAAGACCCGCTCTTTTAACATTATTTTTAAAATTATTCCTACCTTGCTTGGACTCGCTTCCACCCATTTATTTTAATTTTCAAATGAAAGAATGGATTCTTTTTAAACTTCTTATGATATATTTTATAATACTAGTACTGCAATTGTTTTTCTCCCAGAGAAAGGGTTTGATATATTTCTCAACTTTATTATTTAGAGTTGATATATTCTTCGTTCTATATAAAAGTGGCTCACATTTTCACATATACTTTTACCATTAAAAAATGACTCATATATGCTCTTGTTATTGAAAATTGTTTTTAGTTATTGCACTAGTTTTTAGCAAAATAAATTATTTAGTTTAAGATAAATTTGAATTTTGAATTCTAGTTAAGTTGTTGAGATATTTTAAGTTATTTTAAATTTCAAATTATGCATATTTTATGTTGGCTATTTAAAACCCTTAATAAAATTATTGAAAGGTATTGAAAGCTTCAATTCATTGAAAGACTTTTCAACTATTTTTTTTGCTATGTTATTCATCCTTTTTTAAAAAACCAACAATTACAAAGGTGTCTCGTGTATCCTTTTTATCTAGCGAAAGTGAAAAAATTAATTAAAACTTATATTTTTTATTTTAAATTTATATAAAAAAATTCATGTAGGGACATATATGATCCTTTATACACAACATTTTTTTTACTTCTTTGATTTCATTATTCACTACTAAAAAAACTGAAAAAATCGACCACGAAATACCGACTTCTGGAGGTCGGTAATACTGTAATTACGGACTCAATATCGACTCCGAGCCAGAGTCAGAAAAACCTTGGTCGCTTTTCCATATCGACTTTGGAGGTCGGTAGTTATCGATTTCGTCCGATTTCACGAAGTCGATTATATTTTAAGTCAAAAAATTAGCAATTTTATTTTTGTAAAAAAAATTTCCGACTTCCTGTGGTCGCTATATTATATATGTTTTTTTTCTAATTTTTTAATATTCTGACCTCCTGAGGTCATTTAAATAATAAAATGTTAAATATTGATACCGACCACAAGAGGTCGATATTATATATTTTTTTTATTTTAATTTTCTAATATTTTGACTTCTGGAGGTCAAAATTATTTTTTTATTTTCTATTTTATTTTGAAAATTTCGACCTCTATTGGTCAATATTCTTTATTTTTATTTCATTTTTTTCTTGATTTTCCGACCCACCGAGGTCGATATTATTGATTTATATAATTTTATTTTTTGATATTCCAATCTCTAGTAATCGATATCAATTTCTTTTTATTATTTTATTATTTACTACGAAAGTGACCTCTTTTCGACTTCTAGTGGTCGGTTTTCTGGAAACAGAATTAGAAGCACGTTGCTGCAAATATCTTGCCCACCTGTATGCATAATTGAATAACCTCAACAAAGTTCCAGCAGAGCAGTTTCAATATTTATATTAAACTATTTTATAGTAAACTAATTAAACCTTGAATCCATTCAAATAAAATCAAAATACCATCAAAGTATTAGTACAAAACATGATATGTTTACTAAATACAGCTATGCTTCATCACTTTCCTCTTCACTCTCATCCCCAAAAGCTCGACGGGGAGGAATAATTTTTTCTAAATCAAGAAGAGAATTTAATTGGGCCCGAAGCTCCACTTTGGTTATCCACTGCAATTTGCTCGTCTCTCTTCTTCTCTCTTTCGGCTACTGCAACAAGTTCGGCAGTGAGCAAAGATATCTTATCCTCCATTTTAGATAGTGTTGTTTTATCCACACCATCAACGCTTGAAGAGGATGCACAATAAAACCAAGCCTTCTTCTCATGATAAACCTTTTCTGTGTAACCGTAGACTACCCCTCTAACTGGTTCACCTGCACTCTCTCACCACAACTGCTCGGTAATTTCTTGTGACAGTGGTGCATATTGACTTTCCATAGGTAGGGTACTATGATACTCCTGTAGTTTTTGCGTAAACCTCTCCTATAATTTAATGAAAAACTATTAGAATAAAAATATTACATCAAGCAAAGTAGTTATAGAAAAGGAAATACAACAATACAACAACAACAACATACGTAATGGTCAATCGAGGCTGCATTGGAGCACAACTGAAAGCATCCATTTGCATGAGCCTAAGATTTGATACATGAATGTGCTTCACCAGGAAATGACGGTTTTCTTTTACTATTATAATTGAGTTTAGAGGGTTGTTTCATGCTATTAATGCAACATAATAGCACCAAAAAGAAATATAATCAGAACCAATGAATAGAGAAAGTAATGCAACAATTTTGGTTTATTAGAAAATAATAAAATAATTCACTTCACTCACATAGTTCAGTCATATAAGTAGGCCTCCAATTATAGAAAGCCAATATATATTAGTTTTCATTTCTCATCCTATCTATATATCTTTTAGGCACTTCCATTTTCAGCTCATGTTAATAACATTCAGAGACATCTATAATACGTAGTGAAGCACATATCACCAATCATGACCATGTAAGAGAGAATTTATATATATATAAAATGATTGAAATTCTTACATATGTTTCTTGAGCACGTGACTCAATCCATTTTTCTCCTTCTGTGGGGTCTGTCGTCTTTTTTGTGTGAGTGACTTTGAATAACTCCTCCTGAGATACCGACCTACCCAATTCTTTTTCCTGCAAAAATGATATATAGCACGTGATCATTAATCATAAAAAATACTTATCAAAAAAGGGAAAAAATTATTTTATTGATTTAAATAAAATGTATCATTTTCTTCTTTCTAGTAAGCTGACTAATAGTTCCACTAGTGTGCAGAGAACCACCTTTCTTCAATGCGCGAACCATTTTCCCAATGTTACTCCTCTTTTTAAACTTTTCATCAGTATTCCAGAATTTCTGTAACCTGGCCCATTGATCTAGCACCATAAATGTTGGATTTCTATTATGTCTTCGACATTCACAAAATGTTCTTGCAAGCAGCTTTCCAGCTTTGTGATTGAAGTTAGCTTGAATTTTTTTCTTATGCTTGGGAGCCTATAAATAATATTTCTACAATAAAAATAATAAATAGATATTAATAAGAATCGAGAAAGAATCATATTAATTTTCATCTAGAAATGTGTATAGTGAATTTAAATACATATAATATTTAATTGATAACATTCTTATCTTAAATTCATTGAACATCTGTCCTTGGACTTTCATTGGAATCTTACACCAACTCGGATATAGATCATCATAGTGTGTTCCGATGCATTTTAAGATGACACGTGCTAAACCTTCATCCGGAATTATCCTACGATAAAGTTAAGCTCAACTAGAAGATCAACTTTCACATATTTAAACCTTCTTGATTTTCAGATGACTGATGTAAGATGAAGGAGAAAACACAAACACCCATTTGTTCTTTGTTTTTTGTGCTCTCTTTGTGGTGTTCAGTCTTCACCGAGCACACAAATGCTGAATAAATTAGAATCAGGAATAAAAATAAATAATTAGTAATTTTACAAATTCTCACAAACTGAATCGGGAATAAAAACAAACACCTTATGTGCAAATTCAACAACCCCACATTGTTAAAACTTGATCAAAGAACTTAACGAAATAAATGTGGGTTTTTCAACAAACATCTCCAAATGCACAAAACATTCAAACACAAAACCCATCTTCACAAAATAGACATAAATTCACAAAGAGGAATAAAGAAACTAACCTGAAAGTTGAAAAGGAGATGCTTCACTTCACTACTGTGCCTGCGTAGACCAGATGCTTCAGCTCACCGCCAGCCAACGCAAAACGGATTAGGACTTTTTTAGATAAATGAAAAGAGAGGGGTTTTTTTCTAAAGAAAGAGAAGAGTATTTGTCTAAGGCTCTAAGTGGGGAAAATATTTGTCCAAGGAGGGTTATCTAAAATTATACCGACTACTGGAAGTCGGTATTTTTGTTTAAGAAAATAACTTTTACCGATATATACATGGTATTAATATACTTTGTATTAATTTTATTGATTAATATTAAAGTAAATATTTAAAAGCTACCAACTTCAAGAAGTTGATATTATTTAACCAAAGTAATAACTAAAATATTTCGATCTAATGAGATGAAATTTTAATAAATAAAACTGTATAATGAATACCAATCTTAAGATGTTGATATTGTAAAAATAATATATAGATTTTTTAATTTACCGATCAATGAAGTTTTTGAAGATTTTTTTTATATGTTATGTACATTTACTTATACTTTTTCAATAAAATTATTATAGGCAAATAGATCAACGGTTATCTATGGAGGTTGATATTTATAGAACTTGATATAATTTGTTAAATATGTAACTTAGCGAGTATTGTAATAGTAGTATATACTTATTACATCCTAAGTATATCAACATAGTTCATACTTGAATTTAATGGCAGAACAAAAATCATATTTAATAATGAAATTAAAAAAAAAATCGACGCACGAACAACTAAAAAACATGTAATATATATATATATATATATATATATATATATATATATATATATAGATAGATAGATTACAATACTCAATGTATAATTTCCTAAAATCAATGTATTTCATACATCTCCGATGACTTATAGTTTATCAATCAACAATATATTTAATACTTGAATTAAACAGTGTTTTTTTAATTGATGACGTATTTCATGCTCAAACTATTAATTAATATATGAACTTTTGTTTGTTACACTACTCAACGAGTATATATAACCTACTACATACAATTAACGTATTTCACACATCTTTGATGAATTATCATTTTTTTGCCGGCGACATTACTACATGAGAGATTAATTTAAGTTCGGATTTATGGACATTCATAGAATTGACACACACACACACACACACATATACGCATCAGACTGATAGAATTTGTTACATTATTTTATGAATATATAAAATTATCTCTTAATTAATGTGAATGTTATTTCATACTTTGAATATAAATTATCGATGTTTTATTTATTGTCTATTCCACTAATTCTAGTTTTTTAGTAAAATTTACAAAAAAAATGTTACACTTTTAAAAGGTCAACCATAAGCATAAAATAAAAAGTTAAGGTTATACACAATATACAACAATAATGATTAATAAATAAAGTTTTTAAATTTGACTTTCGTATATCGATTTTTATTAAAAACAGTTAGATAAAATAAAATTTGCTGACCTTCGAAAGTCGGTATCACATTGAATTAAAATGAAAATAAAAATAATCACATTAATACCGACATTAGGAGGTCGGTAATTTACATTAATTTATTCTACATTTTACATGAAATCGTTGCTCTAATTTTTAAGTGATTTTTTTTTTGTATTTTCATTCAAATAATATTAAAAATTTAATTTTGATTTGTTGTCGTATTACCGGTCATTGGAGGTCGGTATTAGTAAAATAATTAAATAAAAACAATATATCGAGATAAAATAAAATATTATTATTTATTTATTAAATTTAATAGCGACCTCAAGAGGTCAGTTTCTCTAGTATTTATTTTTTTCCCGGAAAAGTTTTGACCTCCGAAGGTCGCTACATTATTTTCCCGTATTTTTCACAAAAAATACCGACTTTGTGAAGTTGATTTTCTTAAATTTTTTTATTTGTTTATTTTTTTAAACAGTATCGACTTCCAAAATTCGAAAATTACCGACTTCAATTGGAGGTCAGTAATTTTGAGATCGCTATTCACATTTTTTTAGTAGTGATTTGAGTTTCTTATTTTTTTCTTTTCTTCATTAAAAAGTAAATAATATAAGAAACAGAAAAGAAGAAGTGTGAATGAAAAAAGGCAATAAGAGAAATGAAAAAAAATGTAAATTGATTTATTTGGATATATTGTAATTTATATTTTGTATCTATTCAAAAAATATGTCATATATAATAAATTATACAAGAAAGTTAGTGAAAGAAATAAATTTAATCATCAAAATAATAGATTTGACTAACAAAATAATAAATTCGAATTAGTTGCATCAAATAAGAAAAAAGTTTATGTGAGAAAGATTAAAAATACCCTTACATGATCAATTTTTTAATTAAAAGATAAATTTAAAATTGATTCTTTTCTACTTTCCTTAAAGGAGTAGGATATATTTGAGTCATTTGTGCAACAATATATAACTAGATTTTTCATGTGTATAAGTATAAGAGCATATGTAATAATATCGTTGTTTATAAAATTCCTAAATTTTATTATATTTTTATTTCACTATTTTGTGTAATGTTATTATTACTAATAATATATCTCCAATGCATAGAAAATGAGTAAAGTTGAGAAGGCCAAATGGAGTACAGAAAATATAGAGTTATTTTTAAATTTACGCGTGGATGAAGTTATCGCTGGAAGTCTCTTGGGTACTCACTTCAACAAAATCGAATGGACTAATTTGGTGACAAGATTCAATAGTAGAACCAAAAAAAGTTATGACAAAGTCAAATTGAAGAGTAAATAAGATAATCTTAAAATCACTTGGAAAGAATGAGATGCTTTAGTTAGAAAAAAAAATTATTGGTTCACAATGGGATAGCGAAAAGAAAACATTCAAGGAAGTGTTGAATAATGGGATACAAATATTCTTAGCAGAAGAAGATGCGGACTTGCAATTGCAATTGCAATTTGGAGAAGAAGAGCATGCTTCATAAGGATTAGATTTATGATGTTATTTATTATGATTTGCTTTTAAAACATGTGATATTTTTTTTTCTTTTAATTGAATTTCTTTTATCTATAAAAGTTCATTTATTTAAAATATTTAATTATTATATTTGAATAATTTACACTATTATTCTATGAGCAGTAAACAAATTATCAATCTTACACTATTAAATTTAATAATTTTTTTTATAGATATGCCATTGGCTATAAACAATAGTGATTCGTCTGATGAAGTTGTGTCTGATGAAGAAGTTTTAATTAAAAATAATGATAATAATATTATATTTGATACGGCAATTTCCAGCATCACTTTGGCAAAAGAATATTTCATGAAGGTTTGCTTAAAGGTTCCATTTACAACTTCTCTTCATGTAGGTTGTTACTTTGTCAAAGAAATACTTGGAGGATATGATTAATGATATTACGAAATGTGTAGAATGTAAAAATATATTTTTCTTGAGTTATGCAAGACTTTAAATGAACGATATGACGTGAAAGTAACAAGAAAATATGACCATAGAGGAGATAGTTGATATATTTTAATGGTAGTAAGTCAGAATATTGGAAATTGAATGATCCAGAAAAGATTTCAACATTTCCAAATCTGTTAATTGACTTTTTCATCATATTTTATTTGCACATTTGAAATTGATTATGAAGGTTATTAAACCAGAGATTCAATATACATCCTAAACTAAAAGAAGATAAAATGTATTGGCCATATTTTAAAAATCACATTGGAGCTATAGATAGAACACACGTATCAAGTATTGTCCCTTTGAAGGATCATATCTAATACATTGGTAGAAAAGGTTTCACTTCTCAAAATATTTTGGTAGTATGTAATTGAGACACGTGTTTCACATTTGTATGGCCTGGATGGAAAGGTACCGCACATGATGCTAGGATATTTGATCAAGCACCTTAAAAAGATCGAATCTTAATTTATCTCATCCACCACTAGGTTAGTAAATTTAATATTGGATTTTGTATTATTTCTAAATTATATTTTATTTATTAATTAATAATTGTTTTCATATTAATGTAGATAAATATTATTTAATATACTCGGGTTATTCAATAATTATTAAGTATTTAGGATCACATAAGTATAATCATTTCCCTGATTTCAGACATAATTCTAACTTCAGAAATTAAATAAGACTTTCATTTTCATTTACTTCAGTTTGAGATATACAATTGAAAGAATAGATTTACTCTCCTACGTTCAATGTCATCTTTTAAATTCAACACTCAAGTTCATCTTGTTACAACTACTATGGCTATACATAATTTCATATAACAATGCTCTACTACAGATAAAAATGACTTTAATAATTATGCAAACGGAGACATCATCACAAAAATGGAAAAAGCAAAACCTAGCCTTTTGGTAACCTCCAAAAATACAAGACAAATCTTCTACTAGTATGGCAACAATGCATGATAAAATTAGAGATGAAACCATTGAGATTTTTATAACGCATGAAGAACTAAATATTTTTGTCATTAATTTTTTCACATGTACTGATTTGATTTATAAAAAAAAATTATATTGTTTTTGTTTGATGTTTTTAAGTAGTATTTATATTATTTAAGTGATATATCACTATTTAATATTTTTTTTTAATGTATTTGTGTATATAAATATAGATTGAAAATTTTAAAGTACGTAATTTTTAATTAAATTAAATTTTTTTAATTTAAAATACTATAATAGATATTTAAAATAAATTTTCTCTATAAATTGATTTGAGTGATAAATGTTCATCGATAGATGTCCATTTTGATCATTTCGCTCAAAAAACACTTTTTGAAAACAATTATCCATACACAATTTGTTTATCAAAAGCACTTTTCAAATAAATTTACCAAACACAAATTACTTTTCTTCAAAGCATTTTTTCTAGAAAATCATTTTATAAAAATGTTTCTCAAATAATCTTAAACAGGCACTAAAGGACAAACACATAACGAAGGAAGTTTTTGCAGCTAAAGCGCACACTTGAAATTTATATGGATTAGTAAAAGAAAGAAAAACCCAAAAATAGCCCGGGAAAAACGTGTGCGCGCGAAAGACTAGAAAACTGTTGTAACTTAGGTTAACTATCTCACCCACTCTAAAGCAAAAATATGGTCAACCGGGTTTAATAAGAGAGACACGTCCATATTTCCCCTCTTCCCCAAAAGAAAAATTGATTCTCCATCAAAAACCCTCTGCAACAAGAAATCAAGGACCAAATACACGAGAGAGTAATTTCTTTCCATTTTCAGCTCACCAAATCAAAACTGCAAACAAGAAAACACAATCTATATTTCTAGCTGTAGAATCACACCAAAACAACCACTCCATGCATAACTACAACATTTCCTGTCATCTCAACATCATGAATTCACTTACTCTTAGCACAATTAACATGACTTCCTCCTCCTCCTCCTCATCCTTATTTGCACATTTCAGTTTGTTTCTCTTGCCAGAGATACAAATGATGGAAATATTCCTGGCCCTTGTTGTTTTCATCGCTATACATTCTTTAAGGCAAGCGAAGAAACAAGGACTACCAAACTGGCCACTCGTAGGGATGTCACCTTCTTTGATTTTAGGTCTTCGGAAAGACATGTATGAGTGGATTTCTGATGTTCTTTGCCGGATGAACGGGACATTTACATTCCGAGGTCCGTGGTTTACCAACCTCAATTGTGTGGTAACTTCTGATCCCCGGAATCTTGAGTATCTTCTCAAGACAAACTTCTCAAATTTCCCAAAAGGGGACTACTTCCGAAGCACTGTCAGAGACCTCCTTGGAGATGGAATATTCAGTGCAGATTATGATATTTGGCAGAAACAGAGGAAAACAGCCAGCATTGAATTCCATTCAGCTAAGTTTAGGAACATGACAACAGATTCATTAGTGGAGCTTGTTCATTCTCGCCTTTTACCTGTTTTGGAAGACTCAATCAAGCAATCAACCCCTATTGATCTTCAAGATGTTCTCCTTAGGCTCACATTCGATAACGTCTGCATGATTGCCTTTGGGGTTGATCCAGGATGTCTCCACCCTGATTTACCCCAAATTCCGTTCGCCAAAGCTTTTGAATCAGCAACAGAGGCAACCGTTCTCCGCTTTGTCACTCCCACGCTTGTATGGAAAACCATGAGGTGCCTCGGATTAGGAACAGAGAAGACGCTGAAGCATTCCCTGAAAAAAGTGGATGAATTTGCTGATGAAGTAATCCGTACAAGAAAGAAAGAGCTTTCTTTAGCAGATAGCAAACAGAGATCAGATCTTTTAACAGTGTTCATGGGGTTAAGAGATGAACAAGGAAGGCCGTTTTCAGATAAGTTCTTAAGAGATATATGTGTGAACTTCATTTTAGCTGGAAGAGATACTTCTTCAGTTGCATTAAGCTGGTTTTTCTGGCTATTGGATCGTAATCCAGAGGTTGAACAAAAGATTTTAGCTGAGATTTATAAGATTTTGAATGAAAGGGAGGATCCTGTTGATCAAAGTCCATTGATTTTTAAGCCAGCAGAGATCAAGAAAATGGAGTATCTACAAGCTGCTCTTTCTGAAGCGCTCAGATTGTACCCTTCTGTCCCAGTTGATCACAAAGAGGTAAACTTTTCTATATTCAACATAAGATTATCATTTCTGAAATTAGACTAGATATTTACCAACTGCTTCATTCTAAACTCATACTATCAGCATTAATTGGGCATTTGCCCATGAATTTTTTCTACTTTTTTCCTAAATAATTACCATTTTTCATTTGAAAACAAAAACTGCTTTATTCAAATACTCATAATTTTCATGGCCAAAAGGGGCTAAAATTATCCACAGCTCAATTTTGAAGAAGTCTAGATTTTCTTAAGCTGTTTTATTTTCTGTTTTGACCAGTAGAGGAGTAAGTTTTCTTAGGGTCTTTAATTAGTTCAAGTAGCTTACAAATTTTTGGTGGAACTGAGATATTAATGTCCAAAGAAAAAAGGGCGTTGCGTCCTGAAAATGTTTTATGAACATTTGGGCATCAAAGTTCCAAGATTAGAAACATTAAAAGCTGTACAATAACCCATGCATTATTAAAGTCAGTTATAAGAACCAAATTTAAACGTAACTAACATATCAGAATTCAAATGACAAATTTAAGGTCTTTAGTAGTATAACAGCAACCCCAGAAATCTTAATGCTATTTTCCCATAAAGCTTGGTGTTACTTTGTACCACCTGCGAAAAATTTTAGTAGCTCCGTTGGTTGGTTAATCGAATTTTCACCTTGTTGGTGATGGTTTCGATTCTCCACCTTGTAATCTCTAATCCCATTAAAAAAAAATCAAAATAACAATAAAAATACTACACCACCTACAGGTTTATTTATTTGAAAGATTGTTATCAGTTTCATTATGTATAGCTCACACATAAAAATGATGTGTAGGTTGTTGAAGACGATGTTTTCCCAGACGGGACGGCATTGAAGAAGGGGACAAAGGTGGTGTATGCAATCTACACAATGGGAAGAATGGAAGGGATATGGGGTGAAGATTGCAGAGAATACAGACCAGAGAGGTGGTTGAGAGATGGGCGGTACATGAGTGAACCAGCATATCGCTTCACCGCCTTCAACGGAGGACCTCGCCTTTGCTTAGGCAAAGATTTTGCTTACTATCAAATGAAATTCACCGCTGCATCCATCCTCTATCGTTACCATGTCAACGTAGTTGAAGGTCATCCAGTTATGCCCAAAATGGCTCTCACTATGTACCTCAAGTATGGACTACAAGTCAAACTCTCCCCCCGTCATCAATCTCAACTTCCTCTAAACAACAAATACTAGTATTGATTATATAATGTGTGTACCTTCCTCTATTTTTTGTAATTTAATTCAGTCATATAAAAACACATCCTTGTATTGACAAGAAACAAACCAAAATGGTAAGGATACAGACAAAGATTGAATTAGGTACATAAGGTGAGTGATTGAATAATTATTTATTCTGTGTTGATTGCAATAATTCTTTAATTTTGATATACATTCTTTCAGTTTCATGCTAATTTCACGTTACCAGAAATTACAAATATGTAGACATAGTTGGTGGTTACCCGTATTAAAAGGAGCATGAACAACAACTTTTATATCTTATAATTGTAGCAGAAGTTATTGATTGCACTATAAAAAGAAATTGCCCCAAATCTACTTTAAATAACTAGGAAATAAAGTTTGAATCCACAAACTAGATGTTTTTGTATGTTTTATTAGAGAATTAGAAAGGAGGAAAAAGGGAAAGAGTTTTTTCTTTTGTATGTTGAAAGTAACATTTTTTTTCTCTATATAAAAGAGGAGAAAAAGTTACACGATACAAACCGATCTCTCCACATTCTCTCACATTTGATAACTGTAGGTTATCAGAAGAAATATGGTAACACTTAAACTCTTCTTATCGTTTGATAACTGTAGTTATCAGAAGAAATATGGTAACACTTAAAACTCTTCTTATCTTTTTCTCCTAACTGGATTGGATCTCCTAATTAGGTCGAGTCAGTTCACATGAGCGCCTAAATTAAATATCCAACATCTTTCACATTGCACATAATGGACTAGATCTAGGTCAACACCATATTTGTAACATACAAGTCATGAAAAATATTTGTGCCACTTGTGAGCATCAAGGGCTACAAATTTTCATAACTATCAAGGTTGTACATAAGCTCAATATAAGAATTTGATCTCATGAATATAAGAATCATGCTACTCAAAGCATTCTTAAACATTATTTGCTATTCAATAGCAAATTATCCAATTCTTCATCCTTAAAGGAGTTGAACTCGATTTCATGTTTAATTTTATGTCTATAATTAAACTTGACACTCTTATTTCTACTTGAATCTTTCTGTTTTAAATCATCTATTTTTTTAGATATGCACCGCATAGCCAAATAACTTTGGCTATTATGACATGTTAAAGTAGCAACGCCCGATTGAAACTACAAGAAAAGTTAAAGATCAAAGGGAATTTCTATGAAAAGTTAATTTTACTTTTCGGGGTCTCATAAAATGAATAAGTAGAGAATCACTTTTTTTTAGTTATTTGGTCGCTAAGCACATGTGATATGAACTATGTGCTATGGTATTCTTACCTTATACTAGTGCGTGTATCTCGTCTTTTCAATTACTCAACACCGTAAGATCTTGGTCTAGATATCTCTAGATGTCTAATCCAATTTCTGTTCTCAATGATCCTTAAATTCATCTTCTCAAAAAGATTAATATCTGCCTTACAAGATTTATAATGTTGTGGTTGAACTCAAGTTCATCACCTTATATTCTCGACATAAGAGGTGATTGTTCGTATGACAGCCGATTTGGCGGTTTGTTCGACATATTTTATCAATAAAACACATAATCACATACATACGAGATATGAATATAAATTCAAGTCTTATATTGATGAAAATATTATATCAATCAAGTCTTTTTTTACAATACAAAAATATTATCATACCTTATCCAGACCCAGAGCCATAAAATATTTCTCCAACAAGTCTTTAGATATCACCCTTGTAAAAGAATCAGATATCATTTCTCACGTAAGAATACATTATAAATTTATTTTTCCACATGTTGCTATGCCTCTCACAAAGTTATATTTGACTTCAATATATTTTGTCTTGTTGTGCTACTTCGGATCCTTCGTGTATGCAATAGCTTCTTGACTATCACAGCATAAAACTATGGGACCTGAGAATTATTCGAAATATTTAATTGCTAACAGAATTTTTTCAACCAAACAACTTCTTGTACTGCAAATACACAATCACAAATCCAAACTTCATCATTTAAAGGGTTGTGCAAATTATTTTACTTTTCCATGAAATACCACCACCATTAAGTAAAAAGCATAGCAAGAGATCAATTTTCTATCACACTGAGCACAAACCCAATCAACATTTGTCCAACCTCTTATGAATAAATTACATCACTACTTTACAGTGAGTAATTTGCATTTTCCTTTTGGTATCAAAAAAATTTTCTTTACTGATTTCCAACAATCTTTTTCAGGATTAGATTGATGTATACTAACCAAACCTACGACATTATAAATGTCTGAGTGAGTACACATCATAGCATACATGAAGCTCCCAACAAAATTAGAATACACAACTCGAGACATATTTTTCTTTTTTTTAAAATTTTGCACACATGTCAAGGATTAAAGTCTTGCTATATATATGGGTTTGTAAGTATTTATTGAAAAGCATTGCAATTTTTTATATATGCTTTTTGAAATAGACTACATTTATTTTTTAAATGCTCTGTTTGGATCTTAATACCCAATATGTAGTCTTTCTTTGTCACATCTCAAAATACCCTCTAGATTTGACTCACAATCGCTAACACCATCTGTTGAAAGAACAAAACATTCATACACTTGTTCAAATTATCTAGGCACTAAGATAAAATATGTGCAACTCCAAAACTCATGAATACTCAGAAAATAGAGTAATCATAAATCAACCTATGAAAGAAAACACTTACTTAACAAAACATCTCTAGCCCAAATCCGACAACAAGATCATAGAGCATCCAATAAAGTTACATGACTTCAACCATCTGGCATGCAAACCCCAAGAAAAAAGAAGTTATAATAGATAGAGATAAGATAGTAGCCTCTACGAACAATGCGAAGTCTCACCTCAGCAACAAAATCCACGAGAATGAACTCCTCAAACACTAGTCTCATCCTCTACAACAGTGTATGCATGTGCATGGAAGCAAGTAGTGGGCTATATAAAAATATACCCCAGTAACATCCTCGACTCGCTACTTTAATACCCTTGAAATAAGAATTAGAAAATACATCTACATAACAAGTACATAATAACATACACACTAATATATTTCATAAAATAAACTTAATAAGTCCAAACAATGTTCAAAATGGATACTACATGTTTCAACTGAATCCACAATCAAAGCTTGTCATAAATGCTTGTGTAGGAGATCAACCTAGCACCCCGACAAGTTCACTGATAACATGTATAACACTCCAAAAGTACACTACGACAGCATGTATATAGCCCTTAACATATTATGGAAGCTATATATGCCCCAAGTAATGATACCACGATAATGATGTTACACCTTGTGAAATTATCAAAACATCCCTAGATGAGAGATGGCCCACATAACACATAATTCCAAATCTTTTTGGCAAATCTAAGGTTGGAATTGCAATCAGCATGGAAAATTGAGTGGGAAAGTGATCTCGCTTGAATTATAGAACAACTGGATAAAAAATTATTTTTTTCAAGGCAAAGATGCAATGTTCAGAAAGATGTGTGACACCTCTGCATTGTGGACTTGTCATGGATTTACACTTAATTCTGATTCTAATATTTTTTACAAGATTAAAAATTTGATCAATTTTTTTAAAAGAAAAGCCTTGTGAGGGACCCGGTCTGCGACGTGCACTGGGTCCCCCATAGTTCAAAATTTTCAAGTTTTGTAAGGGGCATTCAAGACTTTTTTCTATCCCTCTTAAACTTAAATCATGACTAATACAAGTCTTTTTTGATTTAAAAGGGGTTTCTACACCTATTTTCAAGTCATTTATGCATTCTATCAAAAGAAACGAGGGCTAAGGAGAAGGAGAAAGGGCTAGGGTTCAAGGATTTTCAGCCAAAAACTTGCAACTTTATTGTCTGTATTCATTTCAGGTATGTAAGGATAAACTAAAGCATGGAATTGTTTTTCCATGTGCCCCCATTGATGGTAATAGAAATATTGTAAAATTATTAAGTCTCTATGCATGTATCTTTGATGTTTTCTTGTAACTTACGTGTTTTATATATTTTTATATGCTTGATGATCATCATGAACTTGATTTTTTGAAAAAATATATTTGCACAAATTATTTCATAAACCTATGTATTATTTGATGAAAGATTGCATGAATGAACATAATGATTGAGTCTGGAGCCCTGATATTATGATTGTTATTATGATTGAGCATGAAGATGATGTTGATAGAACTTGATAGTCCTGAGCATCTTTATAATTGAACTCAAATGATGTATCTAAATTGATAGTCCTTCTAAATGATTGTCTAAACCTTCTTGAAAGATGTGATTGAAAACTAATTAGATGGTGGATGGGCCGAAAGGCTAGATCGTGATGGATTGATAAGAGTCCTTACGAGACTTATTGATTGAGTTAGATGGAGATTAATTGTTTCATGAGAATTGAGTCTTGAGAGGAGTATTGAGCACCAAACTGAGTGAGAGTAAGTAACAACTCAAATTCATTAACTACATAACTAGCGTAGAAGAGGATTGAATCATTAAATCAGATTTTACCCTATTGTCCCAATAGAGGACTTGATGTTATTGATTGTGGATCCACTGATGGGATGACCTTTACCCTGACAAGGTATTGGATGGATGTGTCAATGATATTACTTCGTTGTATTATCACCGGCACATAGGTAATTAAAGAAACTCCCATATAGGTCTTGATAGTACTCTGATTAAATTGGGTTGGATAGTATGTGAGTGGTCATTGTCTAAACTATATTCCTACTTTAGACATTTGACATTTTGATTGAGTTTCCTACTCCTGGATTTGAGTTATCTGAGTTGATGTTATTCTACCTTTACCTGTTCCATTCTGCCATTTTACATACTTATACATTCCATATATTGATGTCTATTTAGGCCAACGTCTTTTCATGATGCAGAGATAGGTACTAGCAGTCATTAACATGTGCCCCATTGTGGATCAATTTGCATTCAACTTATTGGTGAGTCCTTCCTTGCTTTTGGAGGATATCATATTTCTCTTGTAACTTTGAGTTTAGCCTTTTATTCTATTTTAAGGTAGTCATGGATTTATTATTGGCATCACTTAGTCAGATTGTTAGAGGCTTCATAGACTGGATTGTCGAGTTGTGATGGATATTTGTTTTGGATAGTTTCTATCATACTAACCTTATTCAATTGACATATAGATTGTTGTGATAGAATTGGGGTTAAAAGAAACATTAATATGGAGTGAATATTAGAATGCAAAAATAACAACAAAAAAAGAAAGAGAAAAACTAATTAAAGATATGAAAAATTCAAAGGAAAGATCCAAGAATTTTCAAGGAATTGATATTCTAAGGCCTTGATAAGATCCAAGTAACAACGTAAAGATTTATGGAATAAATCTAACGCTTTACTTGAGAAAATGAATCAAACCATTAGATTTGGATCTTGACCGCTTTATGAGTAAAAAAGACAATAATTAGTATGTAAACTAATAACCTTCTAAGAAAATACCAAAAATAAATCAAAGATATCACAAGAAGAAAGTACTTTATACCTCAAAATATGAACTAGTAAAGGTTTAAAGATAAATTCTCAAAGAACAAGTTACAAAGGTTCAAAAAAACTCTCTAAAATATTATTAATATCAATATAATTGTCCTTAATGAAAGAAAGAAAAAACTCCTATATATATTATAAGGTCCTTAGATGTCCAAGATTCCTTAGGTTAGGCCCAAGGAGTATTCAAAACCTAGAAAGGAAATTACTTGGTAAATCCTACTCTAGAAAGGAAATAAAGTAACCTTAGCTAGGAATAAACCTAGTAGTTCTAGGAAAGCATTAAATGGTACTAGGATACCTTAAATATAACAAGAAAACATTAATAGCCAATATATAAATAAGAAAATAAAGTAAACCTAACTAGGAAAAGAATCTTGACAATCTTGGAAAGTTTGACGAGTCTTCTCTCCAAACTTGGGCAGAAATCAACCTTTGTTGTGGCTGATTCTTGGACTCTTCTTGGACTTATTTGCATGAAATTTAACCCTAAAATTCTCCCTCTTGGACTTGAATTAGGGCCACTAAATAATCGTAGCATTTGGATAATTCATCCTTCATGGGCTTTAGCTCTTCTTCCCCAACAAGACACCTTTGGATCTGCAATTGAAACCCATTGAGCTTATCATTAAACTCCTTGATTTGAGATCTTGTTGTGGGCCTCCTTTGATCTACTAAAGGTTCATCCTTTTCATCCTTGTCCTTCAATAGAATAGAGCTTCGTATCATGTTATCATTCCCCTCTTCTTCAACATAATTCGTCCGCGAATTCTAGTCTGATCAAAATGGGAAAGATCAGAAACATTAAAAGTAGCACTAACTTGGAACTCACCAGGTAGATCAAGTTTATAAGAATTGTCTCCAATCCTTTCAAGGACTTTGTATGGACCACTTCCTCTAGGATCTAGCTTGGTCTTTCTTTTGGAAGGAAATCTTTCCTTTCTCATATGCACCCAAATCAAGTCCCAAGTTTAAACACAATATATTTTCTTCCTTTATTCCTTCACAATGCAATTTCCTTGTTTTTCCTTTTCAATTGCAAGTATTGTTTGTTCATGAATATCCTTCATCATGTCAGCTTTCTTTTTATCTTCAAGATTAGAAAAATTATTAGTAGGCAAAAGCAGTAAATCAAGAGGGATAAGGGGGTTGAATCTATATACAACTTCAAAAGGAGTCTTACCAGTAGAAGAATGAAAGATCCTATTATAAGAAAATTCCACAATAGGTAAGTAATCTTCCCAAGAAGTCAACTTTCCTTTCAAAACAACCCTCAACATATTCTTCAAAGTTCTATTAACCACCTCTGTTTGCCCATCAGTTTATGGATGACAAGATGTAGAAAATAGCAATTTAGTCCCTAAATTTCCCTAAAAAATTCTCCAAAAGTGACTTAAAAACATGACATCCCTATCAGTAACAATAGTTCTAAGTATACCATGCAATTTGACCACTTCTTTTTCAAATAAGTCAGCCACGTGAGATGCATCATTAGTCTTTTTACATGGAATAAAATGAGCCATTTTAGAAAATCTGTCTACTACCACAAATGTACTATCCTTACCATATTTAGTTCTTGGAAGCCCCAATATGAAGTACATAGAAATATCAATCCAAGGAGAACTAGAAATAGGTAAAGGAGAATAAAGACCATGTGGCAATGTTCTAGACTTAGTTGACTTAGCTTGTTTACATTCAAGACAATGAGAACACACTTTTTCAATATACTTTCTCATGCTAGACCAATAAAAATGTTCAGAAAGTATTTCCAAAGTTTTAGGCACTCCAAATATCCCATAAGCCCTCCATTATGTGTTTCCCAGACAAATAATTCACAAAAAGAGTAGTTAGGTACACACAACTTATTTTCCTCAAATAGAAATACATCTTGAAGATTAAATTTCTCAATAGAACCCAACTTACATTCATTAAAAATTTCACCAAAATCAGAATCATTAGCATAGAGTAACTTGATTTGGTCAAAATCCAACAACTTTGAAGTAAGAGTAGAGATCAAAACATACCTTCTTGAGAGTGCATCAATAACCACATTCTCCTTTCCTTGTTTGTAGACAATTACATAAGGAAAAGTTTCAATAAACTTCATCCATTTAGCATGCCTACGACTAAGTTTACCTTTGAATTTTCAAGTACTTCAATGACTCATGACCTGTCTTGACCACAAATTCTCGAGGCCACAAGTAGTGCTTCTATGTAGCTAACGTACATACCAACGCATATAACTCCTTATCATAAGTTGAGTATTTCAATTTTGCTCCACTTAGATTTTCACTAAAGTAGGCAATTGGCTTGGAGTCTTGCATCAAACATCACCTATGCCCGTTACCCTGTTGATGGCTCTATATTCCACACACACCCTCTATGTTCCATCCTTTTTGGTTACCGATAGGACAAGAATAGAATATGGGCTCACGCTCTCTCGAACAAAACCCTTTTTACACAATTCTTCAACTTGGTTTTGTAATTCTTTGGTCTCTTCAAAACTACTCCTATAGGCAGGCCTATTAGGTAGTTGAGACCCAGAAACAAAGTCTATGTGGTTCTCAATCCCTCTCGAAGGTGGTAATCCCTTTGGAGCATCATCAGGAAAAACATCTTCAAAACTCTGTAAAAGAGAAAAAACACTATTTGGCAAAAAAGGAGTTATTTGTTCAAAGTTAATCAACACTTCTTTGTAAGTAAGTAGTACTATAGGCAACCCCTCTTTTCTAGCATTCAAAAACTCTTTACCTTTTACATAAAGAATCTCTTTTTCCTTTTCCCTAGTCTCTTTCCTCTCACCAAAATTTTTTATTTTTTCACTCAAACCCTTTTTTACCTCTTTACTTAGTTTGTTGCCCCTTTTCTCTTTTTCTCGGCCATCTCTCCTTTTTTCTATCTCTTGGCCCCTTTATTTTCCCTCAAGCTCACTTTTTATCTCTCCCCTTTTCTTTCCCATTATTTCCCTCAATCGTTTCTAACCTTCAAACACTTGTGAAAGAGATGATGGTGCAAGAGTAATTTTCTTGCCATTGTGTAGAAGACTATACCTATTCTTTCTCCCGTGATGAGTAGTATCCCTATCATATTGCCAATTTCGACTAAGTAGAACATGACATGCTTGCATTAGAACTACATCACAAAGAATTTCATCTTCATACCTACCAACATTGAATGAAATCATGCATTATCTGCTTACTTTTATCTCTCCACTATCATTCAACCATTGGAGCCTATATGGAGTGTTTCATGCATGCAATTCCTAGCTTATCTACCAAGTATGAACTCACCACATTTTCACAATTTCCCCTATCAATAATCATAGAATAAGTCTTCCCTTTTATCCCACATCTAGTATGGAACAAATTCCCTCTCTGTCCTTCATCACTACTACCCAAATTGATAGTTATAATTCTTCTAACTACCCTAATTATATTAGGCCGTTCTAAATCATGTTCCTCACTTACACCTCCTCCCTTTTTTTCTTCCCCCTCACTTTTTTCACTCTCATATTCTCCATTCTCTCCAAGTATGATGTTTCTTCTACTTGGGCATTTATGCATCATATGACCCCTCCCATGACATTTCTGACATTGAATAAAACTAGAAGGTTTAGAGGATTTGGGATTGAAGGTTTTACCTCCCTCCTCAACTTTACCTTTACCTCTATCTTCTTGAGGTAGAAAGAGCTTTTCCATCTTGATTTGACCATGACTTCTTAGAGATGGTGTTTGGCTAACTGCTCCATGAGTTAGGCTGCTGTTTTTTCTTAATTTGTTATTCTACTTTAACAGACAAATCAACTAACTCATCTAAAGTTACATACTGTTGTATCTCTATTACATCAGTTATTTCGGAATTTAAACCATTTAAAAATCTAGCCATTGTAGCTTTTTCTTCCTCCATGCAATTAGCTTGGATCATAGCCATATCCATGCTTTTGAAGTACTCATTCACTGACATAGAACCTTGCTTCAAGTGTTGAAGGCGAGACTGTAGATCTCTTTCAAAATATGGTGGCACAAACCTCTTCTTCATCACCCTCTTCATCTTTGCCCAGGTAGCAATAGGTGGTAGCTCATCTTGCAATCTGTCCCTAGCAAGCTTTATGCACCAAGAAGTAGTATAATCAGAAAACTCAACAACAAGTTTAATTTTGTTACCCTCAGAGTAGTTATGACAATCAAAGATGGCTTCAACTCATCTCTCCCAATCAAGGTACAAGTTTGGGTCGTCCTTTGTCCCCTTGAAATATGGCATTTTCATTTCTATACTACTTATATTATCATCTTCTACTCTACCTCTTTGTCCCCTCCGATCTCTTCTTTCTAGATTAAATTCACCATCAAAATCATCATTATCATATTTAGGATTTACAAAAGGGACATGGGTTACATTTCTTATAACTTGGGGTCTAATATTATTGGGCGATAAAACATTATTCTCCCTCCTAATTGTAGCTATGGTCTCATTCTGCTCGGTAATCAAATACCTCATCTCTTGAAATTAAAGGTTCCATCTCTCGAATTGTTGGTACATAGCTTGAAGGGTGAAATCATTCCTTCCATTGATCTCAGTTTCTGAACGAGTACTTTCCTCATCACCACCTGAATTAGATATCTTTACAAAAATCAAGTATCACACACTTAATATGACTTTTACCCTCTTTTAAACTCACCCACACTTGCCTTTTTCCCCTCAAATAACCTTTGAATAAGAGTACTTTGTAGATTTATAATTAAACCCAAACAAGTATCAAGTTCTTAGTAATAAAGTATAGATTTTTTGAGTACAAAAGAAAGTAAAGAACTCGTTCTTGAACAAGTAGGATTTAGTTGAAATAAAACACGAATAAAAGAAACTTACTTAGAATTATATATGAATAAGAAAAAAAATTTCTCTTATCCTCAAAGATTTAGAGTCCCCTCTTCTTAATTCCTTATTATTTTGAAACAACTAATGCAAAATTTCTCCTTTGAATTTTTTTAAAACATTTTTTTGCTCTTTATATTCAAGAAATCCCAAGATTTACCAAGAAAGTAATCTTGGTAGAAGCGCTCTGATAACACTTGATAGGTCGGGGTTTAAAGGAATATTAATATGGAGTGAATACTAGAATGCGGAAGCAACAATAAAACAATAAAAAAAGAAAGAGAAAAACTTATTAAAGATATGGAAAATTCAAAGGAAAGATCCAAGAATTTCCAAGGAATTGATATTCTAAGGCCTTGACAAGATCCAAGTAACAAGGTAAAGATTTATGGAAGAAATCTAACGCCTTTACTTGAGAAAATAAATCAAATTGTTTGATTCGGATCTTGACCGCTTTAAGAGTAACCAAAGAAAATAATTAGTATGTAAATTAATCACCTTCTAAAAAAACCAAAAAGAAAAAAATCAAAGATATCATAAGAAGAATGTACTTTATACCTCAAACTATGAACTAGTAAAGGTTTAAAGATAAATTCTCAAAGAACAAGTCACAAAGGTTCAAAAAAATTCTCTCAAATATTATTAATGTTAATCTAATCGTCCTTAATAAAAGAAAAAGACTCCTATATATATTATAGGGTCCTTGTATGTCCCAGACTCCTTAGGTTAGGCTCAAGGAGTATCCAAAATCTAAAAAACAATTACAAGGTAAATCCTACTCTAAGAAGGAAATAAAGTCATATGAAAGGAAATCCTACTCAACACCACATCTGTAACAGACATAAGTCATATGAAAAATATTTGTGCGACTTGTGAGGATCAAGAGCTACAAATTTTCATAACCTATCAAGGTTGTATAGAAGCTCAATATAAGAATTACATCTCATGCAAAAAGAATTCACTATAAATATAAGAATCATATTACTCAAAGCACTCTAAACATCATTTGCTATTCAATAGCAAATTATTCATTTCTTCATCCTTAAAAGAGTTGAACTCGAATTCATCTTTATTTCATATCCATGATTAGACTTGACACCCTTATTTCTACTTGAACCTTTCTGTTACAAATCATCTATTTTTTTTTTGAAAATATACACCTCATAGCCGAATAACCATGGCTATTATGATAGGCTAAAGTAGCAATGCCCGATTGAAACTACAAGAAAAGTTAAAGATCAAAGGGAATTTCAATGAAAAGTTAATTTTACTTTATGGGGTATCATAAAATGAATGAGTAGAGAATCACTTTTTTTTTATCAACATTTGGTCGCTAAGCACATGTGATATGAAGTGTGTTCTATGGTATTCTTACCTTATACTAGTGTGTGTATCTTGTTCTTTCAATTACTCAACACCGTAAGATCTTGGTCTAGATATTTTCAGATGTCTAATCCAATATCTCTTCTCAATGATTCTTAAATCCACCTTCTCAAAAAGATTAATATCTGGCACACATGATTTATAATGTTGTGGTTGTACTCAAGTTCATCTCCTTATATTCTCAACATAAGAGGTGATTGTTCGTATGAGATCCAACCTCGCGGTTTGTTCGACATACTTTATCAATAAAACACAATCACATACGTACAAGGTATGAATATAAAAATTCAAGAGTCTTATATTGATGAAAGTATTATATAAATCAAGTCTTTTTTTACAATACAAAAATATTATCATACCTTTTACAGATCTAGAGCCATAAAATATTTCTCCAACAAGTCTTTAGATATTGCCCTTATAAAAGAATCAGATATCAGTTCTCATGTAAGAATACATTATAAATTTATTTCTCCACATGCTGTTATGTCTCTTACAAAGTTATATTTGACATCAATATATTTTGTCTTGTTGTGCTACTTCGGATCCTTCGTGTATGCAATAGCTTCTTGACTATCACAACATAAAACTATGGAACCTCAGAATTCCTTGAAATATTTAATTGTAACAGAATTTCTTCAACCAAACAACTTCTTGTACTGCAAATACACAATCACAAATTCAAACTTCATTATTTAAAGGGTTGTGCAAAATTTTTTATTCATCCATGAAATACCATCACCATTAAGTAAAAAGCATAGTCAAAGATCAATTTTCTATCATATTGATCACCAATCCAATCAACATTTATTCAACCTCTTATGGATAAATTAGATCACTAATTCATAGTGAATAATTTGCAGTTTCCTTTCTGTATCAAAAAATTCTCTTTATTGCTTTCCAATAATCTCTTTCAGGATTAGATTGATATGTGTTAACCAGACCTACGACATTATAAATGTCGGAGTGAGTACGCATCATAGCAAGCTCCCAACAAAATTAGAATATGCAACTCAAGACATATTTTTCTTTTGCTTTTCAATCTTGCACACATGTCAAGGCTTAAAGTCTTGCTATATGAATATCTATGGTTTTCTTATGTATGCTTTTTGAAAGACTACATTTATTTTTGAAATACTCCATTTGGATCTTAACACCCATTATATAGTTTGTTTTTGTCATATGCCAAAGTACTCCTAGATTTGACTCACAATCACTAACACCATCTGTCAAACAAACAAAACATCCATACACTTATTCAAATTATCTAGGCATTAAGATAAAATATATGCAACTCCAAAAATCATGAATACTCATAAAAATGGAGTAATTATCAAACAAAAATTGTATATCAACCTATGAAAGAAAACACTTGCTTAACAAAACATCTCTAGCCCAAATCCTTCAACAAGATCACAAAGCATCCAATAAAGTTACGTGACTTCAACCATCTGGCATGCAAACCCCCAAAGAAACAAGATATAATAGATAGAGCTAACATAGTAGCCTCTATGAACAATGTGAAGGCTCACCTCAACAAAAGAATCCATGAGAATGAACTCCCCATACACTAGTCTCATCCTCTACAATAGTGTATGCATATACATGAAAGCAATGAGTGGGCAATATACAATATAAACCTAATTACATCCCCGACTTGTTATTTTAATACCATTTGAATAAGAATTAGAAAATATATCTACAAAACAAGTATATAATAACATACACATAAAAATACTTCATAAAATAAACTTAATAAGTCCAAACAATGTTCAAAATGGATACTCCATGTTTCAACTGAATCCACACTCAAAACTTGTCAAAAATGCTAATGTAGGAGATCAACTCAGCACCCTGACAAGTTCACTGATAACATGTAACACTCTAAAAGTATACTACGACAGTATGTACACAGCCCCTAACATATTATGAAATCTATGTATGCCCCAAGTAATGTGATGAGTCATGAAAATACGACTTTTACGACGCTTACGACAGAGAATTATTGTGCGTTCTTGAGCGTTGTTGTTGGTTTAATAGGTATGTTTTGATATTGTGCAGGAAAATAGCTAAGGCATGGGAAATGGAGGAAAGCACAAGGAACGAGTGAAAAACGAAGCCAAGTGTCGGACCACGGAAGGCCCACACGGGCCGTCTCACGCCAGACGGTCCGTGTGACCGACCGTGGCACGACACTTGGTGCGCTAAGTCGTGTCACACGGTCAGTCCACACGGCCCGTCTGACGCCAGACGGACCGTGTAGCTGACGTAGCTCGGAAGGCAACTCGTCGAAAATTAATGAAATCGTGCAAGGAGATTCACACGGACCACCATACGGACCATCTGACACCAGACGGACCATGTCACGGGCCGTGTAACTGACGTAGCTCGGAGGGCCTTCGTCAAAAATATAAAAATTCGTGCAAGTGGAGCCACATGGAGGAGCCGCACGGCCCATCTCACGCCACACGGGCCGTGCCGACGCGGACAGTTTCTAGACGGTCCGTTCGCACGGACCATCTCACTTCAGACGGTCCGTGTAACGGACCGTGTCCTGTGCCGAAGTCATTTTTCCTAAATTATATCGACTTAGTTTTACTTAGTATAAATAGGATATTATTTTATTTTATTAGACTACTTTGTTTTTACCACAAAAACAAGAGAGAACAAAGAGAAAAACATTAGTTTGGCTTTTGTAATTCGTGAGAATCGCGTTTGTGATTATTGTTCGAAGCTTGTAACATGGATTCTTGTTCTTCAATTGTAAGTCAATCTTTATGTTTTCTTCTAATTGTTGTGGGCAAGTTATCAATAGTATGCTAGGCTAAACCCACAACTAGGGTTGTGGGAACCATGACGCTTCAATTAAGATAACGCAAACTGGAGGTAATTCGTTCAAATAAATAGCGCATGTATTGTTAAATTCTTCGTTTTAACTTCTCCTTAATGAGTCGACGCATTAGGGTAAGCCTATATTTGTTACATGCCCGAGAGGGATGTAGTGATTAGGAAAAGAGTTTAACAACAGAGATTCGAGGTCATGAACCTAGTCTAAGTGCCTGAGACCAAAAGATGAGGGTATTCTGAGATCAAAAACAACGGTGAGAATTGCATACACTCTGAGACCGAAAGGAGAGGAGTGAAATATAACTAGGAAGGACCGAAAGGTGACCTAGATATTAGTTAAGTTGTAGATTTTGCATGCATCCTTAAGAACGAGTTTACAAATCCAGTTTAGTTGTCACAATTGTAAGTCATGGGGAACACAACCCTAGCCTCTTTCTATCTATCTAAAAATCGGAACAACATTTTTACTAATTACTTTACGCAATTAGTTAAATTAGATAACGCAACCCCCCATTTACTTTATGTACGTTTATCTTGGGAATAGCATTTACAACTGAAAGCCGTTACTAATAGAATAATTCTTACGTATTCCCTGTGGGATCGACCGCTTTACTCTTCTATTTGGAGTGTAATTTGGGCGTATCAAATTTTGGCGCCGTTGCCGGGGAACGCGGCAAAGAACTAGTCTATTAGTTGCTACTTTCAGCTTGTAAGTCTAGTCCCTGATTTTACTTTGTTTTTGTGTTTTTGTCCTCGCAGGGGTTCATCATTGTATGCCAAGTACCCGAAGCAAGGGTGCGACACTTATTCCCGACGATCCAGAGCTTACTAAATCAATTCGCAGAATGAACGCCCAAGACCGTGAAGCAGCAAGGCAGAGGTAGTTGGACGTGAATCCTGCGGATAGAGGTCAGGATGGGTTGGGTATGGATGATCTCGCTGGTAATGTGGTACCACCAGCGGCACCACTTCGCCAGGTACTACTCGTACCACCACAACAACACCAACCCCCGGTGAGACCTCAAGGCCCTCAGTACCCGCCAACAGTGCAAGATGATGATGATGGTGATGGGACTACTGGGGCAATAGTACTACCACCCCTGCCTGCTGGGATCAAATTCACGATCACCAGCACCATGCTGCAGATGTTGCAGTTGAAGGGGTTGTTCACTAAAGCGTCCACAGAGGATGCAAATCAACACTTGCTGAATTTCTTAACTACCTGCCAGTCATCCGAAATTCCAGGAGTTAGCCAGCAAGCGTTGAGGTTGAGGTTATTTCCATTGTCTCTGTCTGGGGAGGCAATAAGGTGGCTGAACGAGCTCCCCCATGATTCCATCCGCACATGGGGAGAACTAAAGGAGGCCTTTCTGGAACGATTCTTCCTTGCTTCACGGCAACTGAAACTCAAAGATGAGATCGGATCCTATAAACAAATGCCGAATGAAGCGCTGTATCAGTCTTGGGAGAGATTCAGGCAAAAGCTCAAACAGTGCCCAAATCATCATCTCACTGATGAACACTTGAAGGCGGTCTTCTACAGGTCCTGCAACTTCATTACCAAGCCTATCATTGATGCAGCTTGTGGAGGGTCATATATGTCCAGGACTTTCCCGGACATAGTGGTCATCTTAGATCAAGTGGCAAAGAACAACAGGGCATGGTATACTAGAGAGGCAGACTGCTCAGGGATGGTATTTGAGATGAGTGAGGAGCAGCGCAAGAAGGAGGAAGAACGGGACCAGGACATGGCCCATATGCGGACACAAATTGATTTGCTGTCGAAGAGGTTCCTTGGTGGGGGCACTGAGAAAGTCAAAGCAATGGAAGCACTACCCAGGTATGACGATCAAAGCAGCGACTATGATGAGGAAGCGCAGTTTCTTGGTAGTCAGGGGGGTTACCGGGGTTTCAACTCTGGTAACCAAGGTCGGAACTTCAATCGGGATAACTACCAAGGGAACTGGCAGAATAGGGATGGCTACAGAAACCGTGATCGCCAAAAAGAAGGTGGCGGCAACTTTAAGCTAGAGGATATGATGACAAAAGTCCTAAGTAAGGTGGAGGCCACTGAGGCAGGGGTGCGAGATGTAAAAAGCGAAATTTCTAACGTCAGGCAGCTGGTAGATTCGCACTCCACCTCAATCAAGCAGTTAGAGCAGCAGATGGGGCAGCTTTCGGCGGCATTTAACCAGAGGAAAGCTGGGTCACTCCCGAGTGACACAGTGCAAAACCCGAAGAACGATGGGCACTGCATGGCGATCACCACGAGAAGTGGTAAGGTACTTGCTAACCCAGTTGTTGCTACTAATGCAGGTCAGGTGAACGTAGATGACAAGATGCCTAGCCCTATGGAGGGCCAGGTTGACATTGAGAGTGATGAACCTGAGGCGGTGACAGCAAAGCCAGAATCGACCAAGAAGGCAGTAGTGACAGACACCTCTAACCACCCAAATCTGCCAGCCATCCCGAAACCGAGGCCGCCATTCCCCCAAAGGCTACAAAAGAAGGCGGAGGATGGCAGATTCCAGAAGTTCCTGTCCATGTTAAAGGAGCTGTATGTGAACATACCTCTGGTGGAAGCACTTGAACAAATGCCTGGCTACGCTAAGTTCATGAAGGACTTAGTTACTAAGAAGAGGACATCCACGATTGAGCCAGTCGATAATTTACACCACTGTAGTGCCATCGCTACGAGATCTTTGGTAGAAAAGAAGGGAGATCCAGAGGCTTTCACTATCCCGTGCACCATTGGTGCATATGACTTTGCACGAGCTTTTTGTGACCTTGGTGCCAGCATTAATTTGATGCCGTTGGCAGTGTACCAGCAGTTGGGCTTGGGAGCCCCCACACCCACGATCATGCGGTTATTGATGGCAGATAGATTAGTGAAGAGGCCCGTGGGAATCCTGTATGATGTTCTTGTTCGAGTTGGCAGGTTCATCTTCCCTCCCGACTTTGTCATCCTTGATTGTAAAGTGGACTTCGAGGTACCAATCATCCTTGGAAGGCCATTTTTGGCAACCGGCAGGGCACTGGTGGACGTCGAGCGAGGTGAACTCACATTCCGGTTAAACACCGAAGAGGCGAAATTCAGTGTGTGCGCTGCCATGAAAAGGCCTAAGGAGTTAGCTGTGATGTCCATCATGGATATTGATGATGACAACGTTTCTGAGGCCTCGTTGGAGGAAAAGATGACTGTCGACACACTGGCAGCAGTTCTGATGAACTTCCCAAAAGATGGTGTTGAGGGGTACAACGACACCATCTATGCCTTGCAGGGCATGGGGACCAGACCGTTCGTGCCTAGGAAGTTGGACCTGGATTCGCAAAATAGGCCGACACCACCGGCGAAACCCTCCATCGAGGAACCACCCGTTCTGGAGCTCAAGGAGTTGCTGCAACACCTCAGGTATGCATTTTTAGGTACTAACAACACTCATCCTGTGATTGTGGCTACAGATCTTCAGGAACATCAGGTGGAGGAATTATTGGGTGTCCTCCAAAAGTTCAAGAGAGCTATTGGATGGACCATTGCGGACATAATTGGCATCCCTCTAGGCATTTGCACTCATAAAATCAAGCTCGAGGATGACTGTGTGCCCAGCATTGAACATCAAAGAAGGCTTAACCCACCCATGCAGGAGGTGGTGAAGAAGGAGATCATTAAGTGGCTGGAAGCTGGGGTGGTGTATCCAATCTCGGACAGCAAGTGGGTGAGCCCAGTGCAGTGCGTCCCAAAAAAGGGGGGCATGACGGTGGTAGCCAATGATAAAAACGAGCTTGTCCCACTGAGACTTGTCACCGGATGGCGAGTGTGCATGGACTACCGAAAGTTGAATAAATGGACTCTAAAGGACCACTTCCCCATGCCATTCATGGATCAGATGCTAGACAGGCTAGCAGGGCGAGGATGGTATTGCTTTCTCGACAGATACTCGGGCTACAACCAGATCTCAATAGCCCCAGAAGATCAGGAGAAGACCACCTTCACGTGCCCTTATGGGACATTTGCTTTCAGAAGGATGCCGTTTGGACTTTGCAATGCCCCAACCACTTTTCAGCGCTGCATGATGTCTATCTTTTCATACATGGTCGAAGACACCCTTGAGGTATTTATGGACGATTTTTCTGTAGTGGGTGATTCTTTTGATGATTGTCTGCAGAATCTAAGCAAGGCACTACAGCGCTGTGAAGAGGCCAGTTGGTCCTAAATTGGGAGAAGTGTCATTTCATGGTTAAGGAGCGCATAGTCCTTGGCCATAAGGTGTCAGAAAAGGGGATAGAGGTGGACAAGACAAAGATCGAGGTCATTGAGAGATTGCCACCTCCTATCTCGGTCAAAGGGGTCCGGAGTTTCCTTGGGCATGCTGGATTCTATCACCGATTTATCAAAGACTTCTCCAAGATTGCACACCCATTTTGCAAACTGTTGGAGAAGGATGTCAAGTTCCACTTTGATGATGCGTGCCGGCAAGCTTTTGAGACCTTAAAGCAGAAGCTAATCCCAGCGCCTGTCATGGTTGCACCAGATTGAGGCGCTCCGTTTGAGGCTATGTGTGACGCAAGTGGAGTTTCCGTGGGTGTTGTGCTGGGGCAGAAGCGGAACAAAATCTTCCATCCTATCTACTACGCCAGCAAGACGCTAAATGAGGCTCAAAGGAATTACACTGTCACAGAGCAGGAGTTTCTAGCCGTGGTGTATGCCTTCGACAAGTTTTGAGCATATCTACTGGGCACGAGGGTGATCGTACACACTGACCACGCCGAACTCCGGTACCTCTTGTCCAAGAAGGACGCTAAGCCTCGCTTGATAAGATGGGTGCTCTTACTGCAAGAGTTCGACTTCGAGGTCCAGGATCGTAAAGGCACGGGGAACCAAGTGGCTGACCATCTATCCAGGTTAGAGGACGCAGCCCGGGCCAATGAGTGGTTGAACATCGATGATTCATTTCCCGATGAGCAGGTATTAGCCGCTTCTACGGACTTAGTCCCTTGGTATGCTGATTTTGCTAACTTCTTGGTGAGCGAAATTATGCTGGAAGGCCTTAACCATCACCAGAGAAAGAAGTTTTTGTATGATGTGCGCAGGTACTTTTGGGAGGATCCATACTTATTCAGAACATGCGCAGATGGGGTCATCCGACGATGTGTCCTAGAGGCAGAGATGTTGAGCATCCTGGAAGCCTGCCACTCCTCTCCAGTGGGGGGGGCATCATGGTGGTGCCAGAATTGCCAAAAAGATTCTGTAGTGTGGGTACTACTGGCCCACCATCTATAAAGATGCCCATGACTTGGTGCAGGGGTGCGACCAGTGCCAGCGACAAGGGAACATTTCAAGGCGTCAAGAGCTACCTATGACCCCCATTTTAGAGATTGAGCTGTTTGATGTGTGGGGCATTAACTTCATGGGCCCGTTCGTGAGATCTTATGGGATGAAGTATATCTTGGTGGCTGTGGACTACGTCTCCAAATGGGTGGAGGCAACAGCGCTACCTAACAACGAGAGCAAGAGTGTGGTACAGTTCCTGAGGCTGAACATCTTTGCTAGATTTGGGACACCCCGAACTATCATTAGTGATGGGGGCTCCCACTTCTGCAACAAGTCCTTTCGGGCTGTACTGGCTAAATACGGGGTACGCCAACACAAGGTTGCCATGCCCTATCATCCGCAGACAAGTGGGTAGGTTGAGGTATCCAATAGGGAAATCAAGGAGATTCCGACCAAGTCTGTGAATGCCACAAGAACGGACTGGGCGAGGAAATTAGATGATGCACTGTGGGCCTATAGGACAGCTTACAAGACACCCACTGGTATGTCCCCATATCAGTTGGTGTTTGGTAAGGCCTGCCATCTGCCAATTGAGTTGGAGCACAAGGCACTATGGGCTCTCAAGGCCCTAAATATGAATTGGAAGGAGGCAGCCAACATGAGGATGGACCAGTTGAATGAGCTGGATGAGTTTCGTCTACAGGCCTACGATAGTGCTGCTCTGTACAAGGACAAGATGAAGGCTTATCATGACAAGATGATTGCCCTGAGGAGCTTTGAGGTCGGTGACAGAGTGCTACTCTACAACTCCAGACTAAGGTTGTTCCCAGGGAAGTTGAAGTCAAGATGGTCTGGCCCATACAAGATCACACAAGTATTCACTAATGGAGCAGTTGAGTTAGAGACGGATGACGGGCACCGGTTCAAAGTTAATGGGCAGCGAGTGAAAAAGTACTTGGGAGCTGCAGAGAAAACTTCAGTGATTGAGGTTCTCCAACTTGAGGAAGTCTGAGTAGTCAAGACCACCACGTCGAGCCGTGACGTTAAACCAAGCGCTAAATGGGAGGCAACCCATGAATCAAAAAAAAAAGAAGAAAAAAACACTGACTTATGCTTTATATTGGATTATATTTTGTCTCAGGAAAGGATGCACATGGTGACAGGAAGGCCAATCAAGCGTGCGAGCAAAAGAAAGGACAAAATTGCACAGAGGGGCATCACACGGACCGTTCACACGGCCCATCTGAAGCTAGACGGACCGTGTACCGGTCCGTTGACGTGTGCCCCAGGTAAGCGCGCAAAGGCAGCCTAAGGCAAACCACACGGTCCGTTTACACGGTCCGTGTGACACCGAACGGACCGTGCGCGGACCGTTTGATGGACGTGTCCCAGGTAAGTTTTCTCGTCGCTAAGGCCAGGCACACGGTCCGTTTACATGGTCCGTGTGAGCTTGAACGGTCCGTGTCACAGACCGTTTGAGCTCGCCTTGGGGAAGGCACATGCCGCACGGTACGCCACACGGGTCATTCCACGTGTAATGATCCGTGTAACGGACCATTTGGGCATGCGCCTCGGGAACACGCTGCTGCCGCCCATGGCACGTGACACGGAACGTGCCACGTGGCACGGCTTGTTTCTCCACTCGTCTTGGGCCGTGGATTTTTGGGTATTTATACCCTCTTTTCAGATTTTATCTTCTCCTCACATTCACTCTCTCTCTCTAAAATCCCCCACACATATCACTCTCTTCCTCACACCACCAAATCTTCATCTCTTCTCACACGGTTTGTGCACTCCATTCACGATCCGTCACACTTTCCTTAGGCAAAATATCGTGCTTCAAGTCTACTTCTCTCTTTCAAGTAAGTTATTTGTTCTATTTTTCTTTTGGGTTAGTTGTTTTTTCGTATGTTTCTTGCATTTTTGCTTTTAGTTTTGTTCCTTAGTATGAGTTTCTGCATAATCTTGTTGATCTTGACGTCTATGACTCTCTAGGGCACGATTCTTTGAAGAATTGTTAATGGTTAGTCTTAACCACCATTGTTTCTTTCTTGAACTCTTGAAACATAGGGTATTTGTGATTTTAGGATGGTTAAAATAGGATTTGTGTTGTAGAAAATGGTCTCGCGTAGTTTACATACCCAATCTGGAGTTTTTGATGACTTATTGTGCGTGTGAGCTTCAAGTTTAAGTTATTGGGCTGATTGGGGACGATGACCATGTCACGGTACGTTACACGGTCCGTGTGGCATCACACGGGCCGTGTCACGGACCGTCCGGCTCACGCTCCCACGATTTAAGCCAAGGCACGCCACACGGGTCCATTCGCACGGACCGTCAGACCCTACACGGGCCGTGTGGCGGCCCGTCACGCAACACTTGAAGTCTTCCCCCTCTCAGGCCCTCACACGGGCCTCTACACGACCCGTGTACCCTTACACGACCCGTGTGGGGCCACCATATGATGTTACCTTACTTTTTATAGACTTCATTTTATTTACTTTCATTGAGTCTCATATGCATTTTTAGTGCAAAATTCCCTATGATAGACCGGGTGACGCCACTCTTAAGGGTTTTTGTCACTACATTTCCACAGGGGAAGTCTGAGTACCCGTTAGTGTGTCGTCCCAAGCATCCTGGCATAACTAATATTTTCCTTATTCTTTGTGATGTTTGCAGGATTACTATGGCCCCACGTCTACGACCTCGCCAACGCCGAGACGAGCATGAGTCACGTCTTCGGGATTCGATCACCAAATCCTCCAGTCAAAATCCGGGGGGTGACTCAGGCAATGACTCCGACGGAATCGAGCCTGACCGAGGGCTGGGGTGTCCCGATCGTGCCTCCTGCTGCCCAAGTACCCGCTCCTATGGCATCCAATCACAAGGACAAGGGTAAGCGCTGCAGCCAGCACACGAGCCCCCGGAAGATCCGCAGCGTGAGGAAGCAAGGAGGCTGCGAAAAGCGTTGAGGGCTCAGCGATGAGAGGCAGCTGCCCAGGAGGAGCAGGCGCGCCTGGCATATGAGGCTGCCCGGACAGGTGCGTCCGGAAGTGTCATGGGGCCGGAAGATGATGTTGCCTGCTCGGACCCACCAGCTGGTTCGGGCCATGATGACCCACCTGACGCCTAGGGCGTCCCAGGTATGTCCCGCTCCTATTTTTGCTTTACTATGCATTCTGGTGCAATGGGGACATTGCACTGTCTTCTGTTGGGGGTGGGGCATCCTACCCTGACGAGTTTTTCTTGCCCTGTTTCTTTTCTCTGAAGGGCTATTATCTAGTAGAATTGGCATGTTTAGGTTTACTTTGTTTGTTTTGTATGTGCAAAGACAAGTGTTCAGAAGAGTTTATAGTAACCCCAACAACTTAAAGATGAATTTAAAAATGAAAATCTATGAAACTTGTATAGGCATGCATCCCATACTGACTGATGTTGTGATCCTCTTAAAGCACGTCGTACATTGTCTAGTTGGCTACCTGAAGAAGGAAAGCTTGACTGTGTTGTGTAGTGCTGAATAGTGGGGGATATGTGCCATATGTGTGTGGGAGTGGACTTGCTTAACTTCAGTTGACGCACTCGTAAACTAGAACTTGCCTGGTCGGTCCCCCTAAAATGATTGAATGAGTGGATTAGGATAGGATCTTAGGCCATTGTTGTTGAGAAGTCACTAAGCCTAAAATGAATTAACCAAATGAAGTTATCCCTTTGAACCAAATAATTGAGCCTGAGTAGACCCTTTCTTTCTTATTACCCAATTCATGCTTCCAATCTATCTGCTGACTGTACTCAGGCCCTGGTCCCTTTAAGGACATTGTGAACCTCAACCCAGGCCAAAGGACTAAGTTGAGGGTGGCTTAAATTGGCCCTGGTCCTTGAAAAGACATTGTGAACCTCAACTCAGGCTAAAATCCTAAGTTGAGGGTGGCTATTGTAAGAAAAGCAAAAGAATATAGATGGAAAGGAGTCGAGTGATGAGAAGAAGAGTTGGACTGAAAAAAAAAATGGATAAAAGAAATCTGGGGCGTGTGAAAGAATGAACGAAGAAGGTAACCACACCCATCTGCAATACAAAGTGGTAATATAGGGAAAACAAAGGTTTTGGGGAGCCGGAAGTAGTGGCTGAGTCAAAGCAGGGTCTTGGAACGAAAAGCTAGTCACTTTGATCCTAAATATATCTCACCCAAACCCGAGCCTACGTTACTAGCCTTAAAAGTCCTAAAGTGATCCTAAAAAGGTCATTCAAGAGTCTAGGTGGAAAATAAAGGCAAGCATATGGTCTATACTTGTGTGTCGGTTGAAAATTCTTTTTGAGTGTGAGTGTCTACATTCCAGTCTCTGTGCTACATTGTTACATTGTGTGTGAGACTTCTTTGTCGTGAGGGGCACTATCACCACACTATTCGGCCGCTATGTTAACCAGCTCATCTTTATTCTCGGACTTAAGTAAGGCTAACGGGATATAGTATAGTGCTTAGGTTGATCTAATAACAGTCCATTGGGGTGTGAGCACATCACAAGTGCATTTTTTTGAACACAAATTTGATGATAAAGGGGTCTCTATTTACTTCTTGTTGAAATGCCTGTCTTTCTGTGTCGTATGTGTTTTTGGTCATCGCTTGAGGACAAGCAATGGTTCTAAGTTGAGGGTGTTGATGAGTCATGAAAATACGACTTTTACGAAGCTTACGACAGAGAATTATTGTGCGTTCTTGAGCGTTGTTGTTGGTTTAATAGGTATGTTTTGATATTGTGCAGGAAAATAGCTAAGGCATGGGAAATGGAGGAAAGCACAAGGAATGAGTGAAAAAAGAAGCCAAGTGTCGGACCACGGAAGGCCCACACGGGCCGTCTCACGCCAGACGGTCCGTGTGACCGACCGTGGCACGACACTAGGTGCGCTAAGTCGTGTCACACGGTCAGTCCACACGGCCCGTCTGACGCCAGACGGACCGTGTAACTGACGTAGCTCGGAAGGCAACTCGTCGAAAATTAAAGAAATCGTGCAAGGAGATTCACACGGACCACCACACGGACCATCTGACACCAGACGGACAGTGTCACGGGCCATGTAACTGACATAGCTCGGAGGGCCTTCGTCAAAAATATCAGAATTCGTGCAAGTGGAGCCACATGGAGGAGCCGCACGGCCCGTCTCACGCCACACGGGCCGTGCCGATGCGGACAGTTTCCAGACGGTCCGTTCGCACGGACCATCTCACTTCAGACGGTCCGTGTAACGGACCGTGTCCCGTGCCGAAGTTATTTTTCCTAAATTATATCGACTTAGTTTTACTTAGTATAAATAGGATATTATTTTATTTTATTAGACTACTTCGTTTTTACGACAGAAAC